>JAQISU010000172.1:2620000-2985000 GCA_029339505.1 Unio delphinus
CAAATTCATTTGTTTCTTTTTTCTTGTTGCATCATGACATTTACAAATCTTTATACATTTTGACATAGTGAATTGAACTTTGACATTTATTGAACAATTAATGAAAGTAATTTGTGAAGTTAATAATTATTCATTAATATGTGTGTTTTATCAGTATATATAATTTATTATGTAGCAACAGATCACTGAAAATGTATGAGAATGTGTGAATGAAAAACAATGTGAACAAAAGTAAAGATATGATAACTGTTCCTTATATTTGTTGGTGTGTTTTGGAAAGGACCAAAATATTAAAATGAAAACTTCTTTTTAACACCGTTTGATAAATTAAAAAAACTTTAGAATTTTGAAATATATAACTGATGAAAATAAGAATATATCATGAAATATGCATCACTATTCCAATTTTCTCAAAACTATGTTAATGGGTCAAACATATTGAGGGCAAAATGTACAATAAGAAAGAATCACATATTGAATCATTTTGGGATTTTACTTTTGACAATTTGCTAAAGACAGACTCTCACAATTTCATTAATTGCACATAAATGCCCAAAAGTTAACTTTGAAAATCATTTGCATTCTGCATGTATTTCTATGCGAGACATTAAATTTTTTATCTTGATTTAGTCTACCCACCTACCTACGTATCTATCTACCTATCTTTTAAATAAGTAAAGATTGAGTATTATAATTTGTATTATGACAGTATAATAATCCACCATTTATTTATTAACTAAGTATCTAACCCATAGTGGCTCTTCAATAACTATTTTGAAGAGACTCAAAAAGTACTTGGAACACAAGAAATTTAGAACAAAATTTTACTGTTCAAGTTTCATTTTGATTTTCCTTTCATGTAGTCCAGTGCTAACAGTTGGACATGTAACAAGGGTCATCCTGATTATCACCATCTCTAATTCTAATTTCACAGCCAAAATCACTTGGGAGAGCATGGTTAATTACACATTTGAATAATCTAATCATGATAGCAAGGCTTTATAGCCAAACAAGCCTTTGATGATGCCCTATGGACCACTTGCTTGCAGCTAACAGTCTCTGACCAAAGTTATGGATCGTAGATTATTTCATTATTTGGATTTGGTTTAGATGAAAATTTCTACAATTTTTAAAATATAACTTTATATGCATGTCACAACAAAGTCAAGATATTAAAATGGATTTTCATATATCCATATGATCGGACAAAGCAGTACACTGACTTAATCATAATTCATCAAATTTGAGCACAAGGGAAAAGATTAAATGTACAGATCTTGGTGCAAATTTTGTATGCACATAACATTCACTACAATTCTCATTGGCTAATTTTTTGGTAGCTGAATGATTAAATAAACAAACTAACTGAATCTTGATTGAACAATATTTGAAAGGACTGTAGATGTATATTTTAATAATCTTGACATGTAAATTCATGGAATAAATGTAATTTTAAAGTTGGTCTGATAATGTTATGAACTATATGTTAATAATCTACTTATCAAAGGCATCATAGGCTTATTTTAATATTTACATGATAAGAAAATAAATGATCCTGTATGATAATTAGTCATTATGAAATTACCAGTAGAGGCAGGTGTAGCAATCAGATCAATTGGTATAAAAATTACTTTGAAAAGTGTGTACAATCTGTAGTTAACTTCAACACCTGTTAGAGAAATATGTTATTATGTTTACACCCATGGCTGAGTATCCACTGCACTACTTTCTTCAATGCAATGTGTTGATAAATATTGATTGCAGATAAATTATAAAATTAATTCCTTTTATAAATACACGTAAGACTTTATTTTTTTTCTCAACTGCTCATCTCAACTATAACAATGCAAACACTATAAACTCAACATTGATATGGGTTGTGAAAAAAATTAGGTTGAATTGTTCATATCATATAAACACCAGAACTTTATAACAGGGCACCTTACAAGTATATAAACAATACAAGGCCCGAAACTTTTTCACATCTGGGAAGATAGGTTGCTTGCTTTCTAGGTTAAGACTTGAACCAAACAACGTCTGTGTTGTGAATGACAAATACATGCTTTTTACATTGAATTAATATATCATGGTCTGTTGTGTCAAATGCTGAAGACAAATCATGGAGTGTGTGGAATGTAATCTTTCCGCTATCCAAAGCATAGAGAATGCCATTAACTACTTTCAGAAGTGTAGTTTCAGTACTGTGGCAGGGGAGATATGCAGACTGTACATTGCTATAAAGACTGTTTGAATTCAGATGAGATATATACTGGGTCAGAACAACTTTTTCTAAGATTTTTTATATGAACGGGAGATTAGAAACTGGTCAGCAGTTCTTTAAAGCATTAAAGTTGAATGTAGAAGGTTTTATACTGGTAGTTTTGAAAAATAATGGGAATTCCTTTAATGAGAGAGAGGTTTTAATAACATCAGTTAGCAAAAGCAATATTGGATCGAAGCACTCAATCAGCAGTGATGTTAGAATTAAATCAAGTTCACATGACTTTGGTGCACTCATCATCGCAACTATCAGAAATTAATTCATGTGCTGCTAATTATTGTCGCTGAAATACTGTAGTGGGATAATTTGGCTAAATGGACTATGTTTGTGACATTCTTCTTGGCAGCTTCATAGATTAGCTTATGAAAGTGAGTCTGTTGGAAAGTCAAAGCCTCTCCACTTCATAGTGGTCTTTTTTAATGGTGCAAAGTTGGTCCCTAACACTGCTATACCATGGAGAACACTTTTGAATTGATACTCTGCACTTGATGGTTGAGATGTTTTCAAGCAATGAACACAGGCAGTTATCGAGTTCTTCTACTGTAGGAGGTAAGCAAGTTGTTAGGTTCGCTTGGATGTCATGCATTAGTTTGGTTCTATTTATCACATCAAGGTGTCTTTTAATAGCAAGTAAAGGTGAAAGAACTGATACATTCAGATAGCATATAATGCAGTAGTTAGCTGATGCAAGTTCGTGGGATACAAGGATGGACCATAGACTATTATAATCAGGTCTATGAAGATTTCAGTCTAAAATGTGACCATGTTTATTGGTGGGTTGGTTAACTGTTTAAGGTTGAAAACATGAATGGAAATAGGATCATGCTATTGTTATCTGTGTTGCCTCCAAAGCTAAAGAGCAGCACATATATTTGTATTGTCTATCAGCAGTTGTGTAAATTACATGATTACTAGTATTTTCATTTTTTTCAGTTTTGCTTATTTTTTAAAAGACATCATGTCCAAGTTTTGAATGGGCTGTAATGAAACAAATTCTGGAACAGTAAAACTATACTATTAAGATAATACTTGATCTACTTTATTGTCATTACTATATAATATCTGAGGATATTCCATCCATGATAACTTGATTGATGATTAGTTTAACGTTATTCTCAGTGATAATTTCCCACATACATGTATATTCATGAACTTAGTAGCATTTATCTAAATTAATCATGAAAGACTCGCAATACACAAATTTGATGGAAATAGGTGGAATATGATATATCTCTGTGTGTCTGGCTGGCTAGGATTAGTTGATAGTGGATGCAATAATTTACTTTACAAAATATTTAGAAAGCTGATCCTTTTTTCAAATGAAAAAAGTAGAGATTTAAAATAAAGTTACTGAAATTTGCACCAGATTCTTTGGTGCCATATTGAAAACATTTCAAACACTTGGAATGACAGAAAATGCCATAACATTTGGCTTTTCAGTCTACACAGAAGCTGTCATTAAGGATATGCCTATAAATATAGGTATGATCATCAGCATTTTAGCATCTAACATTATTGAATTTGTATTATCATGGAGTTTGCATACTCTACTATGATAGCTGGACAAGTAACACAATTCATAAAACCAAGTGCCTTATTTTTGAGTCAGTGTATGGCTCTCTCCAGGCCATGCTCTTGGTGTAAAATTCCTTTGATCATGACAGGTTTTCATTGATCTTGCTGAGTGCTTAAAAGATGCCTGCTGGGCATGTAATAGCCTTGATAGAGGCAGAACTGGTAGAAGGCATTCAACCAGTTACAGCAGTATAAATAAGGTTAGTTTTCTTGCTACCAGAGATTTCAACTGATATGTCCAAAGTGTGAAGACAATGGACAAGGACTTGTACAGAAAACTTCTTGGAAATGAGTTCAACAAAGGTGTGTATAGATTTAAATTGCTAATTTGTAAACATTCTATAGGTTAATAAAACAAACAGAATATAAACAATAGTACATAGTTATATTATGTTAAATTATCTATTAGTATTAGGCACTTTTATTAAACTATTCAGGGATTTTTATTCCATTCAGTAAGCATAGCCCACATCTAATCAGAGCATACTCAGTATGAATTAGATTTGGCATAGTTTTGTAAATTTATGTTGTGAAGTTGACCCTATGAGCATGTATTACATTTTATCAAATTTAAGTGTAAAATTTTCTAAAGATATTTTTAGCATTACATGTAAAATATTTCAGACCAGTAGATTTACATATTTCGACTAAAGATATTCACTCCTAAACTAGTAGATTTTATTTTGTCTTCATAAACTTTATGTTGCAAGTACTGAAATGTTTTTTTCCCGCTGTAATATTTTCTCTCTGCATACTATAATATAATAGCAAGTTTTGAACATAAATCAGATTCAGATTCTGATGGAAAATGCTATAACAAAAGGGAATTATTTATCTTTCAGTTCACTGCAAAGATTTAAAAAAAAATTGAATAGCATTTTTAGTTTCCATCACAAAATTCCTGCCTGGTGACCACTGATGGAATTCATTTTGATTATTGAGCCTAACACTTACTGGCTATCAACAGTTCTCTGGTCCAGATGTCTACTTGAATAATTACATACTCTTGATATCAATATTTTTATAAGTAAAATGCTATTGGCACAAATGCATTCAAATATTTAGTTATAATCAGCAGTAGGAAAAAAAAACTCAGAATGATAGTTGCGTAACTTTTAAAAGGTATGTTAGGTGAATTAAAGACTGCAGCAAGAACTAACAGATTGAGACTTAAATTTGCCACTTAGATTACAAACTTAAAGCATGGAAATAAAGCACTGAAATGGTATAGTGAAACATATTTTCATTTCAGTCATGCATTATTCACCTACTGCACCAAAATAACTTTGAGGCTAATTAGTTATGGATGTTTATATGCTTAATTATTTAAGTGCCCTGATTTTACTGCATTAAAATCATTTTAGTATCATTAATTAATTCTTCTAATTTTATTTGACTTTTTCAGTAAATCTTTGAATCTTAATAAAGCTCTGTAGCTTAATTATATTAAAAGAAAAACAGAACGATAAAAATTATTAAGCAGTTTAAATATATGCGTTAATATGAAAACATCACAAAATTACTAGCGTCATTATATGCATAACATTAATGTTTGTTTTAAAATCTGTCTGCATACTAAAATCTGAAGACAATTTCAAATGCCATATGTTGCAGATTTCAATGGGAAAAGAAGAAGAGCTGCATTAGATTTAACTTTCATTGAAAAGGAAAAATCTGTGGCATGTGGGTGCAATAGTCATTGCAATGACAACTTTACAATGGAGGACATTTTAGTCTGGCGACAAAAATTGCATATACTACCTGAAGGACCTAAACGGATGACAGTACTCATTAGCATCATCCGAAAATGTGCAGTGACATATAAACATACAAAAACACAGACTTTCAAGGTCAATGACAAGACTGTATGCAGGTATGTATGGAATATAAAGTCATATTTGTTATTTTCAGACACCTTCCTTGTACACAACAAGGTTAGTGTTCTCATTGAAACTGTCATATCCATCAGCACCATTACAATAACACCATAAATCTGACAAATTTAAATCTGAAGGAATGTTATATGCATCAGAAATCAGATAAAGAGAGTTGTACACAATTTAAGCCATATTTAAATGTTAAATCAGTCCTTTAACATTTGAGACTTAGTTTATATCAAAATCTAGTTGTCATAGATGCTCATCAGATTTTGGACAAATATAAATAAACATGTATGATTTTCGGTATGTGTTTATGACCAGACCATTTTTAATACAATTCAATTCAATTTTAAAAATATGAATTTACTTGAGTGTGGGAGGGAGATGTAGAACATTTATTTTTATGGATATGTAGATGGCCAAATATATATATATATATATATATATATATATATATATATATATATATATATATATATATATATATATATATATATATATATATATATATATATATATGTAGTGTTCTTTTAAAGATTTTAATCATTACTTAGTCATCTGGACAAACTAAAAAGTACATTTTCCAAACAAATATCTGTTCTCATGAAACACTACAGTCAAATGTAATGGGCAATTGTTCCAAAATAAACATGGTTTAGTACCTAAACATTTATCTCTGAAAGACATGCATTGTTTTATGGATATTTTATAGGAAGCAAATAAATAGTTTGTTCAACTTCTCTTTTTAAATGAAATGTCATGTTAAACTTGGAAATACCAGTTATAAAAGCACCTGAGTGAATACTTCAAAATATTTCCTCTGAAGACTGTTACATTGAAACAATTATGTAATATTGATACAATGCAGATACAATGAGTTAATGTTTCAAATAAAATGTGCCAGTAAACTTCTAATGGTTTATGATGAGTTAGAAAGTTGATTTAGCAAGAATTAATGAAAATTGAATGTGCAACTCTCAATTATATCTCACAGAATGATGTTACCTATTATGATATTTAAAAAGAAGAATCTGAGTGTTAATTTTCCAACTAAATTGCAATGAAATTTGAACATTATTTATTATTTTTTATATTAATTTCTTCTATTATGACAGTAAAACAATCATTCAAAAGACTTGCTTAGTTTAGTTTAAAATAAATAAAATTCATTCAAAAATTACTGATCCAAATTTTTCAGGTATACATAACCCAACAAGTCTCAGGCAGACATCGAGCTGAACGAGCAGACAGAAAAAGATATGATGTTGGGAGACATGTTTTGTACCTTGCAGATGCAACTATCATTCAAATCGGTCAGGTCATGGAAGTTGCGCCTGCTGAGATTACAATTAGATTATACAGAACAAAGCAATTTAAGGTGTCACTGACATCATGTAAACAGCTGACAATATCAGTCAGCAATATTTTACCAGAGGAATTCGAATTTCCTGCTTCAAGAAAATTGCCGATAGGCATAAAAAGACTTATTGAAAAGAGATCTTTTATGTTAAAGTAAAAGTTGTTACAATGTACACCATTTCAGTCATATGTTCTTTAATAATAAAATTTGTTATATATTTAAACATTTGTTTTAATAGTTTGGTTTTCTCTAGATTTTGTACACATCCATCTTTCTGTTGGTCCATCTCTCTGTTAAATACTTGATAAAGTTTGTAGGTTTTACAATTTTTGCCGAAATACTAGTTTGATTAAATCAATTTCAATGACGAAAATCATTGGTGTGATAACAATACACAGTCATTTCATTCACTGATTTATTTCTAACCCAACTCTAACAAGTAAGGCCCTAGCACTGTCATTGTATGTGGGTTTTATGCTTAATGTACATTATGTACTAACACTGTGCCATGTTAGAGTAACATGATCAGAACACACATCTCAATAAAGCAAACCTCCCCACTGCTCTGTACCATACAATGACTGCTACATTTCACTGATGGACTCCAGTCCAGCATTACCTATCTGGCCTCTCCCATGTGTACAAACCAGCAAGATACTTATGATCTTCTTCTGGCAATCATATACTCATTATTCCCACTATGAAAACGAAGTCATATGTATAACATTCATTTGCATACCAGGGCCCAACAACTTGGAATAAATTGCTAAATGAACTTAGACACAAAGACACTGTAATCCCTTTTAAGAGTCTCTTAAAACTCTGAAAAGCATGTCAACTGCAAAAGCAAACTTAAAGACTTAATGTTGTCTCCTACCTTAAATATTTTCAGCATGTTTTTTTGTGTTTTATAGTTTCATGTGTTTTTTTTTGTAGTCAAATCATTATAGATGTTGTAAAATGCTTAGAGCTTCTAAAGATTAGGTGCTATACAAAGTCCTCATTATTATTATTAGTATTATTAGTATTATTATTATTATTAGTATTATTAGTATTATTATTATTATTTATACTATGGGTGAGTCTATTTCCCACCAACATCATTATTATGTACATAGAAAAAACACTTGTTAAATCCATGTGAAAGGCAAATGTGTAGCATTCATTTAGCCAAGATTTGGTTTCAACCAAAGAGTGTGAAGAACAGCTTTGTAGGAATTAGCCAAATTGGGTTAAAAGGACATTAGTTGTGTACCAGCCTCACTGACTATGGCAACAGGAATCCTTAGCCAAATTTTGGCTAAGCATTCATTTAGCCAAGATTTGGTTTCAGCCTAAGAGTGTGAAGAACAGCTTTGTAGGATATTAGCCAAATTGGGCTAAAAGGACATTAGTTGAGTACCAGCATCACTGAGTATGGCAACAGGAATCCTTAGCCAAATTTTGGCTAATTTAAAACCTGCCTAGCTCCTTCCACAGACAGTAAAGCCATTGAATAGTTATGTACTATATATTGATCAAAAGCTCTTCAAAGATTCTCATTATGTGCCTTTTCTGCTTTGGGTTAAGAGATTTTAGCCCATAGCAGAGACCTGATTTGAGTAAATGGAAAAGCTCAAGTGAAATCGGAAGCTGTTAATCTCAACTTGATGTAATCTGTGGTTTTTGCTTCAAATTAACATGATGGTTGCAATAATCTCTTCTGCTGTATAAAATATTCACACTGATACAACAAGAAATTCAGTAAATGTAATTTTTAGCTTTCTTGCTTTTTTTTTTCAATCATTACTCCATTTCTGAGAATTCCTTTCTAAACTTTGGCGCCGATTTGAATTATTTACAAGGTTAATTATTCCTATTTACCTTCAGTGTAGTCTTTTTGTAGGACACCAGTTCTAGATAATACAATAAAGTAAAAGCAAAAACTTGAAGGTATTTGGCTGATTGAGGCATCGTAAGAACTATAAAGTTAGTCTGAATCTAATGTGAAAAGTCAGAACAGGACCAGCCTTGGACAACTCAATATCCAGATTTGACCACAATAATCATATTTTTGTATTCTGGTGATGATTCTAAAGGTCACTATTTTAACGATCATTTTCATGAGTTATGGTCAAATGTTACGGGTTGGAAGGCCTGCATTAATATTCAAATATGAAAACAAATTAGACAAACTTCACTGCACAATTAATAAAAGCACACACACACACACACACACACACAGATATATATATATATATATATATATATATATATATATATATATATATATATATATATATATATATATATATATATATATCAGAGATGTACCAAATAGTTTCAAAACATGTTCCTATGTTGTAACTGACAATTACATGAAAATAAGTAATAACATCGACATATATTCAAATATTGTTTTCCTTATATATAATGTGTACAAATCATGTATCTATTGTTTTGTTGTATTCAAGCTTTATTATTGTTACAGGTCAATTAATATATGGCTAACTTGTTTCATCATTTTAATACATTAACAGTAATGCCAACCCATCAGCATGTTTATCATTTGGAATCCTGGAAGCTGATCCAGAATTGTTAAAAGTAACAAATTTCTATACAATTATACTTCACATACAAGTTTGATTTGCTTGTACAGATTTTAATGGCATTTATAATACAGTATTGGCTATATTATGTCAAGGAAATTGGAGCAAAGTGACTTTCCAACTCACAGAGGTAGGTGATCCAGACTGGTTTGGATGGGCATTGAGCCTGCAACCCTTAGATTATGAGTCAAATGCTCTACCTATGACACACCTGTATGTAGTAACAAATGAGGTTCAATGAAAATTGATGTATCCATTCAATTTCAGAATCCTGTATTCTTTTCTTTTGTCTGGCCAAAAAAAGAAAGTATTATATTAAGTATTATATAAAATTTGATCTCCCATTACATAAACTGTTTTCTTGTTATCTTTGTACACTTTTAAAATTGATGTAAATCAAAGGATAATATCACACATGATTTTTTGCACGTCTCCCACATCATGTTTGAAGAAGAGATAAGCTGGTATGTCATCAGCAACTGTAGCTACAGGTGTGATGACTAGTACAGCATGTTGTGGACAAGATGGGTCTCCTAGTACAAGTTATATGATTCTGCCAGAAGTGAAAACATGACTAATATATGGACAAAGAACTGGCAATGCAATACCAGATTTGGATGCAAAATGCAGATGTGGTGTGCAACATACATCTTCAACTGACCAAAATGGAAGAAATAATGGTAAGTCTTGTTAGCAAGATATGTCGACTCTATGGGTCAGTTTGACAGACATGGTGCACACATAAGGTGCATTCTGATGTCAATCTTGATGATGTCAGAGGTTTATGCAAGCAATGAATGTGATCTTTTTGTGAAAGTAGAATATTCTCTGAACCAGTTTATCATACTGGTACATGTACTAAGCTATTTTTCCCCACCCATGCACATGGAAAACTGTTAAAGATTTTGTCCCCAGCTCCATTTAGATTTTATGGAATTTTGTCAATGTAGTACAGGATGTGAAATTTTAACTCGATAAAATTCAGAATGGTTGTTGGCATCTCTGTATAAATCATCTGTTCATTATTAACTTTGTCTACTCTCCACTCCCCACTGTATATGCTTCAAATCAGTTTTTATGCTGCACTTGTTTAGCAACACATGACTGCAAAATCATCTATAAATTGTACACATGTATAATGTCACATCCATCACAAACTTTCCTCCGTTATTCCCTTCACAGCCAACTCCTCCATTACACGATCCAGATAG
Organism: Unio delphinus; assembly: GCA_029339505.1. Taxonomy (NCBI): domain Eukaryota; kingdom Metazoa; phylum Mollusca; class Bivalvia; order Unionida; family Unionidae; genus Unio; species Unio delphinus. The sequence continues at coordinate 2,630,896 of JAQISU010000172.1, forward strand.
GTTGGATCAGGATAACCAAACCTGTAAGAGAATAAAAAACCAGTGAGAACCATGTCATATACCGAATGCATGTAATTTTACACATTTCTCAGTGTGGCTATACCTGCAACAGAATAAAAAACCAGTGAGAACCATATCATATACCGAATGCATGTAATTTTACACATTTCTCAGTGTGGCTATAACCCTGTTCCTGCAATTTCAGATTCACAAACTTCTAGAAAAACAAGCGAATCTTCACTCAGAGTACGAGTTATGAACAAGAATATACTTATTATCTGTGCCTATTTCTTGTACAAGATTCTTGAACACCTTTCATTATAAAGATCTATGTTATCAGCAAACTGTTTTTAAAAAATGGATAAATAAAATGCTCTCCCTATAATAAAAGTGTTGGCATCCGTTAGTTTTGATAGACAATGTAAGTGCGCCCATGAGAGATGTCCCAGTTGGTAGTTTTGCAGCATCTGTAGTGGCTATGTAGCCCAACATGAGAGTAGCAGTCCTTGCTGAACTTGCTGCACTTGAAAGTTGAGTGTGGTGCATATTGGAGCTGCTTCTTCTTCCTCTTTTCATCAGTTTGCAAGCATAACTTGTCATCTCCAGCTTTCAAACCAGTGATCAGAGCATGTTGCCAGCTGGGAATTTCTGAACAAGCTCTTCCTAGGTGTTGACATTGATGTCAAGGGCTTTTATGTTGAGCTTGCAGAAGTGGAAATTGGCTGTCCAATTGACATTTCGCCAGAGGCAAGTTCCAAATAATAAAGGTCTTTAGAGGTCCATCCATCATCCATCCGACGTACATGGTCCAGACATCTGACTTGATGATGGCAGGGGAGTGTGACCATGCTGGCAATCTTGGCATGTTCAAGCACTTCCAAGTATGCATCAGAGATGTCGCATATGAAAGGTGCTCAGTCTCTCCTCTCTCATACAGGAGAGTGCATATCACGCAGACATGGTATATATAGAACTTAAATGTTCTGGGTTAGCATACTGTTATTCCAAACTCTCTCTAACAAACTGGAGAGAGAGCTATTGATCGCCTTTCCAATCTGCTTGTTGAGCTCAGCATCAAGTGATAGGTTGTCTGTAGTTGTTGATGATGATGCTTAAGGAGGGTCACATTCTGAGCCATCAGATTTGTTTTCTTTAGGCATGATCTAGCAAAGTGGTCCATCAGGTGATGTAGCTAAGTTTCTGTGTGAATGGCTAGGGCAGCATCATCTGCAAAGAGTATGTCCCTGATGGTTGCTTGATGCATTTAGCTCCTTCCCTTAGGTATGACAGGCTGAAATGTTTGCCGACTGGTCACGTGTGCAGGTAGATTCCTTTTGTGGACATCCAAAAGGCATGCTTGAGCAGGACAGCGAAGATGCTGAAAAGCGTGATGGCTAGGACGCAATCCCGTTTCACTCCACTGTGGATATTAAAGGGGTCAGATGTTGAGCCATCATACTGCATTGTACCTTTCATGTGATTGTGTAAGGACTTGATCATGCTTAGCAGCTTTGGGGGGCATCCAGTCTTTGCTAGGATTGTGAAGAGTCCGTCTCTGCTGACCAGATAGAATGCCTTGGTGAGGTCTATAAAGGCCAAAAAGAAGGGTTTTGTTGTTATCTGCATTTCTACTGCAGCTGCCTGATGGAGAAGAACATGTCGATTGTGGACCTCTCTGTGCAGAACCTGGATACAGTCTGCCAGCAAGCATCTGCAGTCTATTCAGGATGATGTGTGTGAACTCTTTACCCATGGAACTGCAGTTGATGCAGTCACTTATGTCGCCTTTGTTTTTGTACAGGGTTATGATGTTAGTGTCTTTCATGTCCTAAGGCACTGCACCCTCATCCCAGCACTGGCAGAATAGAGACATTCTACATTGCCATGTCCTGATATCCTGGTCTTTTCACTTTTTCCTCAAGTTTCATGCTTAGTATATTTCTTTGACTTTTGCCAAAGCATGGGTCAGCTGGTAGAAGGGAATGGTTAAAAGTACATAAAATGAGTCACTTAAACTTACCATTGTATTATTTGCTTCCAGTTTACACTCTGGCATACTTAAGCTAGTTTCCAATGTAAATGAATCAGACTTTTTTTGTCACATTGAAGAAATTGCCAAAATGTTGTGATTTCCAAAATTTTGCAATTGTTTTGTGCTTTTTGCTTGTTTAATGTAATTTCATTCTGCTTTCAACCATTTCCTCAACATCTACTTTCTTATGAAAATAACACATTTTGCCCTTTACTTTTCTGACCCAACTAAAGTCAGACAACCTCTTCCAGTTGAAAACACTTTCCAGTCATGAAAAAACAACATAATTTACATTCATACATGTGTTACATATATTTGATTTAAATCAAATATATTTTGTCTGTCAGATTCAAATTTGACATTTTGGGTTTAAAATTTGTTAGTTGGGAGAGATTTTCTAAAAAATGGATGACCTATGTACTTTACAGGTAAAACCCATATTATAACCTCATTACCTCATTTTCTGACCCTGCTTCAGAGTGTAAACAAGCTTATAAAATGATTGGTTGGTTTCAAGGACAAAATGGAGTAAAGTATAAACATCTTTCTAATTTTAGTTGGGTCATATGGTATTTACGTGACTACTTAAACGTAGGTTTGTTCTGATGGTTTCTAGAATATCATGTGACCCCTTGTTTACGTAAAAAAATAGAGATATCAGTAGATGTTGGGCTTTTATAATATTAAGTTGTGTCTTCTTTTTGAGTTATTTTTAATTACCATGTACTGGAAATTGTGTCAATTTGGTTGGAGCAAAAGGAATGATTTTATTATTTATCTGGAAAAGAATATGTGTTCATAGATTTTCATTTGGATTATTATAAAAACAAGAACTGATTAAATCACATGACATCGTCTTCCATATTGGATTACATCGTCAAGATTCAAACCGGGAACTATTAGGACATTTATTTATCAGGACTCTTGCAATTCCATTAGTAGATTATTTTTGTGAATTCTATATTGGATTATTTTTGGACTTGATTCTCTAAAACCGTAGGTTTATATATTTTCTCTTATGAAAATATTTGTACTTGATAAATTTGTTTGTTAAATTTTACAAGCTTGTTATTTTCACTTCTTTCTGTGTTGCTGCTTATTCGAGCCTAAGCACGTAACATATAAATTGGCATCTCGTCTCGGGATTTACAGGTAAACTTCAGAGAAGTTTGATTTTAAATCCTTGTCTCTTCCGATACGTACCTATTGCAAGAAAAAAGGACATGTTATTTCTGATTGCTACAAATTGATAAATTGGCATCAGAATCAAGACGGACCTGTTCCAAATGCTATTATTTCTAAGAGGTCAAGGTCACGGTCATGTATTGAAAGCAATACATTTGTTGGGTCTAATAAACCCCAGTCTGATTTTATTATGGAGAATTATGAACCATTCATATCGAAGGGTTCTACATCACTCTTGGGTGATTCAGCCAATCCCACCCCTATTAAAATTTTAAGGGACACAGGAGCTTCTCAGAGTCTTTTATTATCAGGTACTTTGCCTTTTTCTGAGAAGTCTTCTTCTAATCAAAGTGTTCTTATTCAGAGAGTAGAGTGCAGCTTGGTTAATGTTCCTCTCCATTGTGTAAATTTGTCATCAGACTTAGTGTCAGGATCTGTGACAATCGGAATAGTCTCGGTTTTACCCGTAAAGGGCATACACTTATTGCTAGGCAACCACGTAGCTGGAGACAAGGTTGTGGTTAATCCACTTGTAACTGACAAGCCTAATTTGGATCAGAAAGTTGATCCAATTGAAAAAGAATTCCCTGATATATTTCAAGCTTGTACAGTTACCAGAGCTATGGCAAAGAAAGCTCTTGAGAATGAAGTTGAAAAAGGCAGTATTCCTTTAGCTGACAAATGCATGGGTCAGGTTTATGTTGATGAAGGCAGTATTCCTTTAGCTGACACGTGCATGGTCAGGTTTATGTTGATGATGGCAGTATTCCTTTAGCTGACATATGTATAGGTCAGGCTTATGTTGATGAAAGCAGTATTCCTTCAGCTGACACATGCATGGGTCAGGGTTATGGTGATGATGCCAGTATTCCTTTAGCTGACACAGGCGTGGGTCAAGGTTACGTGGATGAAGGCAGTATTCCTTAACTGACACGAGTATAGGTAAGGCTTTTGATGAGGTCACTTTAACTCCTTGTTTGGATCAAGCAGAAGGTATTGATCATAGTGATCCTCTTTTAACAACTCATTCTCTCTATTCTAATCAGGGTGATAAACGACAGTCACTTGTCGTCGAACAGGAAAAAGATCCTGAGATCTCCTGTTTGTTTCAAAGGGCCATAAGTAAGACTGAAGCCACTGAAGTTCCTGTCTGTTATTTCATAAAAAATGGAATTCTTATGAGAAAATGGAGACCTCACGGGTTACCTGCTGGTGATGAGTTGTCAGTGAACTATCAAATAGTAGTTCCAAAACCTTACAGATAGGAAATACTTAATCTGGCCCATGAAACTCCTTTGGCTGGTCATTTAGGGATTAATAAAACTTATCACAAGATCTTGACTCACTTCTATTGGCCAAAAATCAAAAGTGATGTTGTCAAATACTGTAGATCTTGTCATACTTGTCAAATGGTAGGAAAACCCAATCAGAAGATATCTAAGGCTCATCTGCAACTTATTCCTGCATTTGACGAACCATTTAGTAAAATTATGGTAGATTGTGTAGATCCCTTACCCAAGAACAAGTCAAGAAACCAATACCTGTTGACCATTATGTGTGCGTCAACAAGGTTTCCAGAGGCTATTCCGTTGAGGAATATAAAATATTAAAACAATAGGAAAAACTTTGGTAAAGTTTTTTTTACTCAGTATGGCCTTCCCAAATCTATTCAGTTTGATCAAGGTTCAAACTTCATGTCTGGAATTTTTCAGCAAGTTATGAATGAATTGGGCATTCAACAATTCAAGTTAAAAATGAAACTATGGTTTGAAAGAACTGCAAGAGAGAGAACTTTTGAGTCTGATAATGGAGTTGTGTTACTCTTGTTCATTCTTCTTACTTTTCTTCAGATTAGATTTTACGGCCCTTACAAAGTTAAGAAGAAAATGAATTAGTTAAATTATAGTATTAGTGCTCCTGGGATCTAAATAAATTATAGGAGTACCAGTGTACTGAAAGAGATAGCCATGTTAAACATGTAATTAATTTGGTTGTACCTGTCCCATTTAGTGAAGGAATATCATCAGATTCTACTAATATTGAAAAGATGACTGATATTGAAATGACGAACCTCTGTAATTCAGAAATTATGAAAAATCTTGACCAGAAACTTTCAAATTTTCAAGTGCAGGAAGGAAAGGAACTTAAAGTTATTATTATTATATGAGCACTTATGTCCAGATATTCTTACAAGGACAAACAAAATTTTCATGACGCTGAAAATTGAAAATTCCAAACCTGTTAAACAGCATCCATGCAGGATGAACCCACTCAAACAGGAATACTTAAAAAAGGAAATTCAATATTTGCTGGAGAATGATTTTATCGAGCCCAGTAAAAGTGATTGGAGTTCACCATGCATACTTGTTCCAAAACCAGATAAAACTTTCCGTATGTGTACTCATTATAGGAAGGTGAACAGTGTGACAAAAATGGATTCATTCCCATTACCAAGAATTGATGATTGTATTGATAAAATAGGGAATGCCAAGTATGTCACCAAATTTGACCATCTGAAAGGATTTTGGCAGATTCCATTAATGGAAAGAGCAAAGAAAATCTCGGCATTTGTGACTCCAGATGGACTCTACCAATATAAAGAAAGTCTATTTCAACGTCTCATAAAAATGATCATCTCTAGTCTAGAAAATTGTGACGTCATCATCTACAACGACACCTGGATAGAACATCTAGCAACAATTCAAAAATTCTTTGACAGACTCACTGATGCATGTTTGGCAATTAATCTAAAAGTGAGTTTTGCCGTGCTAGTGTGACTTTTTGTAGGACATGGACAAGTTAAAAGGTTGAGGCTATTTCTAGATAATATAATTGCAGACGCTCTTTCCCGTGTATAACAATTTATTATACTGTGTAATTTGTACTAGTTCTTTTAACCTCAGATGTAAATGGGTTTGTTGTAAAAAAAAAAAAAAGTTTTATCATATAAACCTTTCTTTTTATTTTATGGGGGAAGGTGTTACGTATATTTGATTTAAATCAAATATATTTTGTTTGTCAGATTCAAATTTTACATTTTGGGTTTAAAATTTGTTAGTTGGGAGAGATATTCTAAAAAAATGGATGACCTATGTACTTTACAGGTAAAACCCATATTATAACCTCATTACCTCATTTTCTGACCTTGCTTCCGAGTGTAAACAAGCTTATAAAATGATTGGTTGGTTTCAAGGACAAAATGGAGTAAAGTATAAACATCTTTCTAATTTTAGTTGGATCATATAGTATTTACGTGACTACTTGAATGTAAGTTTGTTCTGATGGTTTCTAGAATATCATGTCATGATAAATTTGTTTGTTAAATTTTACAAGCTTGTTATTTTCACTTCTTTCTGTGTTGCTGCTTATTCGAGCCTAAGCACGTAACACGTCATTTATTATCAATCAGAAAATTGCATGGTTTATTCTGTCAGAATTTTAAAAACAAAATTCTCAGCCAATTAGAAGATTTGTATTTTTACATCATATTTTCTTTCTTCTTAACTAGTTGGAACATCACTCTGCTCCCTAGAAAAAGAAATGGCAACAGTGACTGGGTATGTACATCACATTAATTTATGACAATTAAAAATGTGGACACAAGTGATAACCATGCAATGTTAGTATAATGTGCACATTTTGACAACCAATATGTATTCTTTATTTCAGAACATATACTCACAGATTTGTTTAAAAACAAATATGATTCATTTTGTGGAAAGAAGTTCTGATTGTGTAAAACTCTAAGGTTTATAAAGGTCATTGTTGACGTTCAAGGATTTTTCAAGACTGGGTTGAATTTAAGAACTTTTAAAGGCTGTGATAAGATTTGAAATACAGATACCAAAATAGCACCAGTAAGATATGAAAAACCATTTGGGGAAAAAAACTACATGTCAACATGTCACTCCATTCAGTAGTTATAACAAAAATGTCAATATGGCTACCATGGCTGCTACGGTATTTTGAATATCAGAGTGGCACCAATTGAGACCAACTTGACCAGGGGATGTGTAAAGTTATGGGAATACAAGGATGCAGCTGATGTAAGAAACAAAACCTATGATTCCTACTACCTTCTCAAATACAAATAAAAATAACCTTCCAGGAACAATGAAATGTGGAAACACTGCTCAGCCATTAACATATTGTGTATGTAATTTTGAATGTAGCAGTACATAGTTTTGTAAGTGTGTATATGTTTGTAATTGTGAGAAAAAGACACTATTATCTGTTGTTCAAAGTAATGTCTGTTATTGGTTTTTTATAACTTGCCAATAATGATATTCATGTAACAGAACAGTAGCAGCTTGATCTCAACTGAAACAGTTTACTGAAAAATTAAACAAAATTAAAAAACCAACTCCTACTTTTGTGGTCCTCCATCTCTATTTGTCTTGTGATGAATGTCATTCCATGTAACCGTATCTTCTAGTCCCGTTGTTCGTGATGTTCCGATTGTAAAGACAAGTCGGCGATTGAATGCTTCTGTCAGCAACCTTAGAACCAATTTACCCTTTTTATTATTTGGAAGATAGGCTTTGCGTTTTGTTCCATTATATGGTCTGCCAGGATGTGGATGTTCTGCCTGTTCAAGGAGAAAAGAAAAATGTTTTTCTAATGAGGGTAAAACTAATTTGAATCATCTAATACTTACCTGCTGTTTATGTGCTAGTTTTCTTTTGAACTATACCTAGTTCTCAGTCCAAGCTACACACCAACCTACACCTGCTGCTTATGTGCTAGTTTTCTTTTGAACTACACCTAGTTCTCAGTCCATGTTACACACCAAACTATACCAGAGTTCTCAGTCCAAGCTACACACCAAACTATACCAGAGTTCTCAGTCCAAGCTACACACCAAACTACACATAGTTCTCAGTCCAAGTTACACATCAAACTATACCTGAGTTCTCAGTCCAAGCTACACACCAAACTACATCTAGTTCTTAGTCCAAGCTACACACCAAACTACACCTAGTTCTCAGTCCAAGCTACACACCAAACTACACCTAGTTCTCAGTCCAAGCTACAAACCAAACTATCACAGATTGTACAAAAGTTTTAATGAAGAACAATTTGTGGATGACCAAACAAAGTTCCATAGAATCAAATCCAAAGTTTTGATGACATGAAGCTCTGAGGGTGTAGACTAATTAATAGATGTAGTTTCAAAACCATGCGAACATTGCGTAAAGTATGAAATCCCACCTAACTGGCTTACTACTGAAATATGATGCCATGAAAACACAAGACCAATTCAAGGATATGGGAAACCATGTATAATATAAAGTGTGGAGAAATAAAAATGTATGATTTAAAAAAGCTACTAAAAAAAACTTATTACCAATAAAATATTGACTCCCCCACCACCACCACCACCACCCACAAAAGGCAACTCAAATTCTATTTGGAAACTTTTCAATGAACATGGAGAGAAGGGATACACAAAGCTCAGACCAATAAAAATTCACTCAGATGATACAGACACTGCAAATATTTTCAATGATTTTTCATCAACATTAACACAAAATAAAAAGAACTAGTGATTGAAAACAACTTTAATGAGCAGAAAAAGTTCTGCTTATGCAATTTCCACAGGAAGGTATGTTTCTTTATCCCACCTGTATCAAAAACCTTTGTTTTAAAAAAAAGTCATAAAAGACCTGATAGCAAAAAAGTTAGAGAACTTGATCAGATTGGTCCATGACTCATAAAAAACATCTGACTCAACTTTTTCAGGTAGCATAAAACATAATAATAATAATAATAATAATAATAATAATAATAATAATAATATTGACTTTATTTAAAGAGGGTGACACAATTAGTTGCGTGGAACTAATCCTCCTTGTGGCCCTCTGTTATATGCATATTTACATACAGAGTACATGTGCATAGTTGCATAACAATAATAATAATAATTATAAAGCATTGATAATAAGCTACATGTTCATATGAACATAAAGTTTTGTAAAACATGATCAAGCTAGGTACATTGTGTATATACATTATAAAAATTGTGAGACGACAAAATGGAAGGTTTGAGAATATTATGCTTTAAGTTGTAATGTATTTGTCAAATCAAACTGGTTCCACTTTTCATCCATTGAATTAGATGATAATTAAATGTATTTATATTTGTACTTTCTCTAATTTCCTTCAGGATTCAATTCCAAATTAGTGACCCCGAATTTTTAAAAGTTTTCTTAAGGAGTTCTTTATTTGATTTTGGAATGCAGAGGTGGTTAGCTGAAATTGATCTTAAACTGGGAGTGTTGCCTTGTTTTCTAGCATGAAATAGTTCTTTGAGATACGATGGGGCCATATTGTTTGAAACTTTGTGCATAAGTCTAGCCTTTCTCAAAAATATTTGTTCACTTACTGTTAACATTTTAATAGTATTCATTGCATTTGGGATGTTTTCAGCATTATCTAGGATGAGTTTGCAAGCTTTTCTTTGCAAGCGGAATAATTTGCAAATATTCTTGTCAGAAGTGTTTCCCCAGATAACATCAGTCTAGGTGTGGTTGTATATAGCTTTTCTAATATATTAACCTATGTTTAATTGATAGATATGGCCTAATCTTGCTTAATAACCCAAGACATGAATTGACTTTATGACATATGACTTGAATATGTTCATTCCATTGCAAATTGTTGTCAACCATTACCCCAAGGATTTTGTCATGGGTTACCATTTGTAGGCCAATTTAATTCAACTTGAGATTCAAATTGTTATTTTCCAATTTTGCTCTTTTTTGTTGGGTAGTAATCATTAATACTTTAGTTTTGTCCGTGTTTACTTTCATGCCATTTTCCTTACACCAGGAATCTATTCTAAGTAAGGCTGTCTGAAGGGAGACCTCTAGGTCTGATTTTAGTTGTTTGAAATCTGATAGAGTGGTGTCATCTGCATATAAGTCGGTAGATGAAATACAGTTGCCTTTTTTCAGTGGTAGATCATTTATAAAAATGAGAAAGAGGAGTGGGCCAAGGATTTATCCTTGTGGTACTCCACATATAATTGGTTCTTCTTTAGAAAAACTGCTCTTTATTTTGACACTGTTTTCTCATTGTTAGATATGATGTAAACCAATCAACTGTTGAATTGTCACACTGATAAATGCTTAATTTATTGATAAGAATATCATGATCACCAAGATCAAAAGCCTTTCTAAGATCAACCAGTACAGATCCAACTAATTTTCCCTGACCCAAGGCAGTAATCCATCTATCTATCATGGAGACCAAAGTGGTTTTCTCGTAACCCTGATTGGTTTTGATGAATTAAATTATAGTTTGATAGATACATCGAAAGATTGTCATGTACATGCTTTTCAAGTAGTTTGGACAGAGTTGGCAATATAGATATTGGTCTGTAGTTATTGACATCTTCTTTACTGCCAGACGTGTGAATGGGGGTAACTTTTGCCAGTTTCCATGTCTGGGGAAACACTGAGGTGGATATGTTTAGATTACATATGTAAGCTATGCTCGCAAATATTATATTTGCAGCAGCCCTCAGGAGATGTAGTCCAATATTATCTAGGCCTGTTGATTTCGTTGTTTCAATAGTTTGCAAAAATTTTAAAACTTTTTCATTTGGTATTGCAGAGATAAAAATGTTTGTGTCAGGTGGAATTTTTTCCAAACAGAAATTTCTTAATTCATCATGATTAGAGTTTACAATGGGTTCCTTAATTCTGGAAGCTATGCCGACAAAAAATTCATTGAATGTATTTGCTATTTCAACATCCTCATCAATAATCTGGCTTTCCTGGCTAAGTTGTTGGGTTTTGGATGACCTTGTGGTCCTTTTACCTGCACCTAGTTTGTTAAAAACTTTCCACATAGAATTCGTATTGCAATTATTTTCCAAAGCTGACTGATAGTAATACTTCTTTGCCCCATTGATCATTTTGGTTACTTTATTTCTCCATGTCCTGTAATGTGCTTGTTGACCTATAGATTTGAAATAATCTCGAGTTTTCATGGCGTCTAGAATGTCAGGAGTTAACCAATCAGGTTGGAAGTCCAGTTTTACTCTATGTGTTTTCATCGGTACATGTTTATCTACTACTTGTGTAAAAAGTTGAGTCCATACATCAAGAGCATCATCCACATCATCAAACATAGATACAATACTCCAAGGAACATTACTGAGATCATCCAGAAATTTGTCTTCATCATAATGCTTAAATGATCTGTATGCTAAGGTTTTACGAGTTTTGGATTTTACACCTGTTTTTAAGTCGGATTTTCTGGTGAGAAAAATAGGGAAGTGATCACTAAGACCTATCCTAGGAATATGTATTTTTGTCACTTTTTCTCCATGTTTGTATAGATATGATCTATTAGAGTTTTTGAGTGATCAGTTTCTCATGTTCGTTGGTCCACTAATTGGGTCAGACCAAAAGTTTCTGTGAAATTTAACCAATTTCTTTCAATCTTATTATTCATAAGATCCCTGTTGAAGTCACCTAATATGTATATTTCATTTTGGTCATCAATCACTTTATCTAGTTGCTTTTCAAAATGCTCATTCCATCCGACCTTTGCAGAAGGGGACCTATAGGCAAAGCCCACTAGGGATGGCTTTGTATTTGATTGATTTACCTGGATCCATAATGCTTCAATTTCGTCTGATTCTAGATCATTTCTCCTTTCAACTGATAAACCATTTCTTACATAAACAACTACACCTCCACCCCCTGAACCTCTATCCAGTCTGATTGGTGTGCCATAACCATCAATCAACAACAAGTCATTTGCATGATTGTCATTTAACTTTGTTTCTGTTAAACCCAGAATATGGACATTATTAACCTTAGATGATAATAATAAATTCAGTTGGTCTAACTTGTTATTCAGACCTTGTATATTTATATGCCCAATTTGTAGACCTTTTCCATTAATTCCTAGATCTAATTTGTCCTTAAAGTAAATATTCCTAGGAGGGTCAGACAAGGAGTTTAGTCCCACACCGACATTTCTGGCATTTCTTGAAGCATGCATGTAGTCTTTGTTAGAACATTCACAAACACATAATGTACTTCCACATTCAAAACATCCATCACAGTTGTCAGTTTGAGAGTTAAAATGTTCAACTGAAGTCCAAAACAAAACATGTGCATCATCATTCAGTTGAGTTCCAAAGGTTTGTCTTGAAGCAGTAGAGAGTTTATGTCTCATAAACAGGGTACTATCTTCATAGCCATAAACCTAGCTCCTGTTGCTAGGGTGAAACATTTCAGTGTTTGGCCGTATGTTCATATTCCAAACAGTCATGGCATTGAATTTTCACAGCATGTCTGCATGCATCAAAGCTATGCCCTGGTTCATAAGAATTATAGCACCTCCCTAGCTTGTCTAGTTTGTTGGTCCCTGTCATATCTTTGATTAATGTATTTGCCTTTGAGTATTGGAACATGTTCATTTATTGCATGAAGAAAGTGTGAAAGACCCTTTTTGTTTAAATGGTTTCTGTCCTTAGCCAAAAGGTGTTCCAGCACTAAGCCAGACTTTGCAACAAATGCATTTTCAATGTCAATCATTTTGTGGTCTCATTCAGTGCATACATGTCCTATTAAGGCATTCAAGTTTCGAACATCATTGTCAATTCTTGGAGAAACTGTGCAAATGAATACATGTACCTTACAAGCTGGGTTATCCAAGTAGATGTTATTCAGAATGGGGTAAATATTGTCTTCAATTTGTTCAATCTCAATGTTGCTGTTAACATCACTTCCTCCAACACTGATGATAATGTTATCAAATTGAGAAAGGTCTGTTTCTTTGATAACATCAAGCATATGACCCGTTCCAGTCCCAGGTAACGACTTGACTTTGACCCAAGGTTTAAGACCTCTGTCACTGACATATTTAATGATTGAGTCACCAATTAGCAATGTTTGTTTTATGGGAATTTCCTGATGTTTTGGGTAGCTTGATTTTCTTTTAGGAGAAGAATCCCTGGTATTGGGAAAGCAAAGAGTTTCACTGCTAATATTGGAAGAGTGATGCTCATCATTCATAACATTTTTGTGACCTGAACTTGTCTCTGCATAATCAGTAGTAAGATTTCCCTTGACAGAATGCTTTGAGAGTGAAGACAAGTTTTTATTTACTGTGGTAGAGTTAACAGCTGTCAATGCAGTTTCATTTTTGACAAATTTGTCTATATTATTGTTAATCTTTTGAGTCTCTGATATGATTGACTTAAGTATGTCATCAACAGCTAAGAATTTTTGTTCATTGGTTTTTATTTCCTTGGTGATGATATTCCCCCACTTTTCAGATTCTTCTTTTACTACCATGGCTGCCAACCCCCCCCCCCCCCCTCCCCCCGAGTGCAAAAATACTGATTACTTGTGACAAAAATACTGATTTTCAGGAACAAATACTGATTTTTAAATTTCAATGCATATGTATCTATTTACAACATATACAACCATCAGTAAAGTTGGACAGTACCTAACATAATTATTTAATGTCAAAGATGCACATGTTGTACATTTGTACCTTCTGGAGTTGCACGCGTTCCATATAGGTGCCCATTCAAAAGGTGCAAGAGTGCAACACACTCAAACACAAGCTATTTATAGGAGCCTTTTCCACACCTTATTTTTTTAAATCAGTGATTCGAATGTACCAATTTTCATTTTATTGTCTCAATTCTGTAATTTTCGTATTGAAATGTTTTCGTTCAAGCATAAAAATTATCTTTGCCATTTTAATGTCTGAAAAACTTGTGCAAAATAAATCACCAACAACAATAGATAGATAGATTTCACGTGACGTCAGCAAACAAAGGTCATTATGTTATCCACCATCTTGTAGGTCAAGCTTATCGATGTTTATACCTGTGTTGTCATTCTGAATATTTAAATCGCCTGAAGCCGTACAATCACAATACAAATGGTTAATACGTGTGTAATATGTGGATGTCACAATAGAGCAGACAAAGGACAAGTTAAAAGATCATACCACGCAATCCCAAAGGTTATTGTAAACCAGGGAGAACAGACAAAAACATTATCCACGAAGCGACGAGAGGAATGGATTGCAAGGATCGGCAGGAAAGACTATACCGTCGCAGTATTCAAAAGTCTGTTCTGATCATTTTGTTACAGGTAAGAGAATTTACTTATTACAACTTGTGTTATTGCATTAACAAAGAGTTTGTTCTTGTGGAAAAAGAAAAATAAGGGGGGTGGGAGTACGGGCTTGGTTTGCATACTGTATGTGTAGCTAAACGTGGAAGCGCCTTGTTCTTTCATTGACAACCAGGACGGCTGATCGTTGAAATTTATTGTATTGTTTTATTTTATTAACTATGGCATTTATTTTCTCTTCATAACACCTTATTCCCAATGATATTTAGGAGCACATGATTTAATTTGCAGGGAAACCCTCTGCCTTGTATGACGTTTCTCATCCAGACTGGTCTCCTTCTCTACTGTTAAAACAAGAAAATCCAAAGAAAGCAACAACAGAAGATTGCACGGATTCAATGAAAAGGTTATTTTTGACAAGATTCACTCTTAAGATATATGTAAATGTTTGTGTAGCTAGCCTACATGTACAAAGCAATAACACTAAATGTACATGTACCTCAATGTTTTTCTGTCTCGTATGAAACAGACGTAGAAGTCTAAACAATTACATTATTTGTGAAGTTTTTGTCTTTATTTTAGTAAGATGATTTCCCCAGCATCTTAACATCACAGGTCATGACTGTACTGTACAGCAAAGAGTACCATACATGCATTAACGTCCAATTAAAAAACTTTCATGAGAAGAACAGTAACCAAATCGCTCTTTACTCACTTAAACGATTGCATGTTTATTTCAGTATTTCCATGTATGTACCCAATCACCATATATCCCCTTCATTGAATATATATTTTGTGGTATTTTTTCAGGTACAACAGGATGCAACAAAGAGCCATTAAAAAGAAGGAGCATGTTATTGCTGAAGCCCTACTTGATCTGCATAATCTCTTCAGCGATCAAAATATGCAAGATTAAAACGAGTCACAACGGTATCCCTTCAGATTACTAGGAAAACTTGAGAATCCAAAAGTCTTGCTTGATCATCCGGTTGATGCTGCTGTTACAAGAAAAGACGAGGGGCAGCCTGAAGTAACAGTGGGAAACATTAGGACTGAAATGCAAAGATTAACAACAGAAAATATAGAACTAAAGACAAAATTAAATGATTTTAAATATTCACCCGAGTCATTTGAGGGCAAAGAGGAAAAGGTGAGGTACCTTACAGGTCTTCCTGGATTTATAACACTAATGAAAGTGTTTCAATTATTGGAACCATTTATTACGGAGAGTAGCCGAAGCCCTTTGTCCAAGTTTGAAAAGTATATTCTTGTTCTAATGCGCTTAAGACTAAATTTGTCTGTTCAGGATTTGGCATACAGATTTAATGTTTCAAAGGCAACTGTCTCCAGAACTTTTATCAATGTTATACGTCATGAATGAAAGAATGAAGGGGTTTATATTGTGGCCAGATAGAGAACAACTGTGCATGACTATGCCCATGGAATTTCGTAAACATTTTGGACTTAAAGTTGCCATCATTATTGATTGCTTTGAAATTTTCATTGAAAGGCCATGTAACCTTTTAGCCAGAGCAGAAACCTGGTCTAATTATAAAAACCATAACACAGTGAAATTTTTAATCGGAGTTGCACCACAAGGCACAGTTTCATTTTTGTCAAAAGCATGGGGTGGACGATCGAGTGACAAAAAAAAATCACTGAAAATTGTGGAATTTTAAATAAACTTTTGCCAGGTGATTTAATTCTTGCTGACAGAGGATTTGACATTGCCGAAAGTGTAGGACTTATGTGTGCAGAGATAAAAATTCCATCTTTTACCAAGGGCAAAAAACAGCTGTCTCCATTAGAGGTTGAGTCTACTAGAAAAATTGCTCATGTGCGAATTCATGTTGAAAGGGTTATAGGACTTGTGCGTAACAAATACACAATTCTACAAGACACTTTGCCAATCGATTTTTTGCTCTCCAGTGAAGGACAAGATCCATTGATTAATGAAATTGTTTGTGTTTGTTGTGCATTAACCAATTTATGTGAGTCTGTTGTTCCATTTGATTAAAATATGTACTTATTTTTAGTTTGTTTACTTTCTGTAACAATCTCACTCTATATATAACAATTGTAGAATGGGACATTTCAAGAAATGTCTTCCCTTCAGTAGCACCACAGTTCAAGTCAAACACAGACTACACCAAGTACATTTGGTAATATGACTGTATCTTTTAACCTTGAAATACTATTATTGTCGAGTATAGGTTGGTTATAAATAGGCTTTTCACAGGTCAGTTGATAGAAATAATTTTAAAAAATGCAAGTAGAAATAAACAATTTATTTTATTTTTTTTCTGCAAGATGGACATATCCATGCACCTTTAGGAACTCTTTTGATATTCAAACATTTAAAATGAAACCACATATATGGACAGTTCTCATCATCACATCCAATAACATCATCCTTATCAGGATTGTAAAGGGTTTGACATATGCAAATTAAAATATTTTGATCAGTTGTTCCACACGCACCAGCGATGTCCCCAACTGAAGAATTTGAAGCACATGATAAGATGTTGGAGTCAACAGGAACAACAGTTTTATCACTAATAGTCGGTCTTGAATAAAATTTTCCAATCAGTTCTGGCAGAATTGCACTTTCAAAAAACTGTTTCGATTGCATCAACATGTTTTGACAAAATTCATTGTCAACTGGAATTCTTTCAAAGTGAAAATCTTTTTCTGTCCATACAATAAAGTCACAAAACTCATTTTCACAATGTATACTAACAGATGACACTGTACTTGGTAATAATACTGGTGCTTCCTTTTTAGTCTTAATTGTCCTCCAAAAGTTTCCAAACATTCAAATGAATCATCAATTTTTGAATCTTTTCTGCGGAAAGAGCATTTGATTTCAATGCATACATCCCCGCAACAGTCACAAGAACCTAACCCATCAGGTGATGCACCAAGATGAGGATACTTTTTGTTTAAAACAAGTCCATTTTCTTTAACAAAGAAATTTTCATGTTCTTTCCTCATCATGTCTATATATTGTTTCCGTGCTTCTTTTTCATGATCACATCCAAATCTGGTTGCTTTTGTATTTAATTTTACCGTATCTGGGTAGCAAATTGTCTTAATTAAACTTTGGGGTGGCTTTTCATTTGAAGCACGACAAACAGCTTTTATGCGAGAAGCTGTTATCCGTCCAATTCTAAATCGGTGCCATTCTCTGCTATTGGCCTGGTTTCTCGTTTCTAATTCAACATTTCTCACTTCTTCATGATTAAGAGTTAATGTTTTGAAGACTTCTCTGCAATGTTCTAACAAATGATCCTTGTCTGCTGTCACAAAATTCTCATCACGTAATTCTGACAACACCAAAGGAAACTTCTTATCCAATGATTTGGGTACATAGTGGTGTGCATAACTAGGGACAAGTGAAAGTAATGCAGGTTTTGTCCCAGAACAGTGCAAGCCTTCAAAAAAGTCGGCCAATTCATTAACACTTGGAGGTGGAATATTAGGAGCATTTTTTACAGCCTTTACATTTAATGGCGTATTGCTGATTGAGGCATCTAAACGTTTCTTCTTAGATTATGCAGAAGTAAAGTTCATCTCTTCCACAGGTTTTCCTTCAACTTTCTGAATAGTCGAAGGTAGCCAATAAGCCTTCTCTTGTGTCACTGTTTGTGATTTCCGCAGCTTAACTGCTGCCTCCATAGCAAAAAGTAATGCACCTACATGGCTACAGCTCTCTGCTAGACCAGCCATACAATTACATTGTGCACATAAAACAGTTCCATCAATTTCTGCAATCAACTAACAGTGGAGCGGGGTATCATTCATCCTTTGCGAGTGTCTCACTTTTCCGGACACCAAACACTTCGAATTTATGGTCGAGTTGCTCATCTCCTTCACCCATCCAGATACAAAATAATTATAGGACTCCAGTGATTTGTACGCTTTCATGTCACTTAAAGTATAAGCACTTTGCGTGTTGACAAGATAGTTAACAATATCCGGATATTGAATGTCGGGGCATTTGTTTACATCAGTTGACCATTCTGCTTTCGGAATTTCGTATGGATCTTTGTTGTCAATCAGTCTTATTTTGTCCATATACCTAGCTTTACTAATCGGATCTAGGGTGTCGACATACCTTGGTTTCGAAGGTAAGACCTTGGACTTTTCATTCATATTTAAATCTTAGTAAAAAGCGATACAGGTAAACAAAGGAACGCTTCGCTTGTGTGACCTACAAGATGGCGGATGTGTAGGGAAATCCCCGGATTAGTGACGTCAGTGAGAACTATGTATAGTAACTGAAAAAGGAAGGTTTATTTCTAAAAAAAAATGTAAAAAAAGTTTTTTTTAAAAAACTCAAACACAAGCTATTTATAGGAGCCCTTTCCACACCTTATTTTTTTTTAATCATTGATTCCAATGTACAAATTTTCATTTTATTGTCTCAATTCTGTAATTTTCGTATTGAAATGTTTTCGTTCAAGCATAAAATTCATCTTCTGCGATTTTAATGTCTGAAAAACTTGTGCAAAATAAATCGCCAACAACACTAGTAACTGAAAAAAGAAGGTTTATTTCTAAAAGAAATTTAAAAATCAAATTTCGATCGATGTACATTAAGGTTCTCTCTGTCATTTATCTACGTCGTAAGTTCAGGCCGAGTAGTGTGTGATGAAGCAGGAAGCTGATGTTTATTAACTTTTTCGTGCTCTTGCATTGCATGGGCGCCTCCATGCCCAATAGCGAAATCACGTTACACAATTCACAAAACGTCAGTTTTTCTCCTGTGCTATATGGTTTCACAAATCTATACAAGACGGCACAAATATCCTTCCCGTTGTCTCCTATTTCTTCTGGAGAAAATTTTGAATATTCTGCCTTCCAATTTATCATGATTAGAAGCTGAATATTACTTAGACTAGATACAGCAACAGCGGTAACTATTGCCAAATCCAATATGGCGGATAACGACAGGCCTGGTAGCCTCGATTTCGAATGAACCAATCGTATTGTAGAACTTTATTTGTATATACATGTGATATATTCTGTCAAAATAGAACCGGGAGCGCATTCTAAACTGACAATTCCAAAGAAATTTTATTATTATTTTTTTTAATTAAAAAACGTATTTTTGCACAAAAAAACGTACACCCGTATTCAGGTCCAAAATACGGGACAAATACGGAAAAACGGGACAGTTGGCAGCTATGCTCTTACAATTCAAGTTTCTAATGTCTTCCATTATTGACAAAAAATTTCAGGATCAATGGCAGCAGAACCATATTTTATTTCAGTTATTTCGGACAGCAGATTATCTTTGTCTTTATTCAAATGCTTCACCTTATCCTTCAGCTTACTGTTTTCCTCCTCAAGGATTAGACAGCGACTTGATGATTGGCTAAGGTCACATTTAATGGTTTTGTTTGTATTTTCCAGTAATCCAGATTTCACCTTAATATTTCAAAGCTGTTCAGCAAGCTTGTCATGTCTGTCTTTTGCTGACAGGTATTTTGTTTGTAAACATTCATGTTCTTTTGATAATTTTGTTTGTTTGGCTTCAATTCTGCAACTTCCTGGTGCAGTGATTTGTGTTCCCTCATTAGTGCTTTTATGTGCTTGTCACTGCCCTCAGCAACCACTGTTAACAGAGAAAACTTTTCTGATGGAGCTTCCAGCTGGGTGTTTTTCTCCTGGAGCAATTTGTTATCATTATCCCTTGTTAAGGCTGTCAGCCCTTGTTAAGGCTGTCATCTTCTGTTCACTGACTGGGCTCAGATCCCAGCTGGTGATGGTGTTCTGGACTCAATGGACTGCCTGGCTGGGATTTCTGACTAGGTTCAACAGATTGATGGGTACAACTAATTGGGCTATCATTGATTGACATGTATAACCTTTCCTTAGTGTTATGGATAGGGGTGGAGGAGATGGGCTGAGTAGCAATCTGTTTTACATGTTTCTTCCTTCAGGTCATGGCAGGCAGTGAAAAAATATTGAAGCCAAATCAAATGGCCTATTCCCTGAATATGGAATCTTCTAGTGGTACTGTAATATATTTTAGTTACATGCAGATTTTTCTCCTCATCATGTAATTGGAAAATTTGACCATTTTGCTTGATGCTACTATATCTGTGCCCTAGAGTGTTAAGCAGAAAGGTATGGACAGCACTTATCATGTGAGGGGAAACTGTAATTGTAACATTTTGAAGATTATATACAACCTGCAGAAATTCTGGTTGTTGTTGGCCTGGTACATGTACATTGCTGTGGGTCATATTGAATTCTGGGTCATCATTTTCATGGTCCTGTGGATGATTTGTAGATTCCAGATTTTCTGTGACATTATTACTCATCTGAGAAGGTAAGTTGAGGTCATGAGAGCTGAATCCTGAGAAGGAAAGTTAGAAATCCAGTTTAAGGTTTTGTTTAGTGCAGCCATTTTTAACAAAGTCCTTTGTTTGATCCTCTTGATTTATGTCTTTGTTCTATCAAAGTTCACACAGTTTAGTTGAATAAAAGAGGCACAGAATGTTGCTAATACACTCTTGCATATGTTATAAGACACATAATTTTGCTTGTACAAAATTTAAAGGCAGCATTATAGAAAATTAGTTTCACATTTTCCATTTTGGTAGCCATGTTGGATAACCTTAAAATCCTTTGTTTTGAACAGGTTTCCAAATTTACTTGAATAAATGAAAATGTGCACATTGAATCTCATTTAATTTAATATAAAATTGTCATAAATCCAAAGTATGAAGTATGGCAATAGGTATTAGCATATTTAGTTCACTGAATTGAGTGGAGCTGTGTTTGAGCCATCCATACATGGCAACCATCTTGTGCATAATCAATTTAAGTATTGCAACCTCATCTGTCCCCAAGATATGGAAAACTGCAAAAGTAATGCCTATTCACATTTCTGGTTCTAAGGATATTGCTGATAACTACTGACAAATCTCAATACATGTACTACCAAACTTGTTAACACATTAACCCCTGGAGGTTTTTGCTGTTTTCGCATGAAATGCAAGTAGGAAACACATTTTGGGGATTATTTCTGAATATATCCTAATACATCCATTTCCAAGCAATATTCCATTAGAAAAATGGCTAGTCGTGCTAAAGAAAATGTTTTTCATTGGTTATTTTGCTGGCGCATGAGGAATAGGTGAAAATATGGAATTTTTTTGGTTTTGCTTAACGGACCCATAATTTTCGTATGGAGAAGACTCTTTACTCAAAATGTCCACCTTATCCTACCTTTTGCACATGTTCACCTGTCTGTGTATGCTTCAGACCGGTCTGCCATAGATCTGAGGCCATGAAGTCTAAAATCTGGACACAAATTCGGAATCCAACCATGGTCGATTTTTGGGTGAAAAAAAAAAAAACAACACGTCCAAAAACTTCAGATTTTCCCTCTGTATTTTGCAGTGCAACTAAAATGTCCAGATTATTTGCTATCATTGTAGAGCTACATCTGTCTACCTTTCTATGATACCACCCACTTTAGTGTATCATGTATGACGTATGACATTGACGCTACAGACCATGGAGGTAGGCTACTATCTCATGCCGCATAAAGTCATCGCTAGCGGTTAATTTGTTAACAAGAATTTTGAAAAAAATTGTAAAATTGTCTCGGAATGACAAAATTTGTAATTCATGTGCAGTGTTGATGCACAAGTGATTAAATAAGCAAGGAATATTCAAATTTTGAGGCATCATGAAAAGTGACTGTTTAACACATTAACTAACCCCTGGAGGTTTTTGCTGTTTTCGCATGAAATGGGAGTAGGAAACACATTTTGGGGACTATTTCTGAATACATCCTAACCCTTAAAGTGCTGCATTGTTTTACAGTAAAACGTCCCTCAGTGCTGAATTGTTTCAAGGGAGAAAAGAAGAAAACTGCAGTCTTTAAATTGCATGTATTTCATTAAATATACACTATTGATAGACAAACCCTATATAAAAAATGATGGTGCGTGTCTATACTTTAAGATTAGCATCAAGACACATGTGTAGGTTTAACATATTTACAGGTACAGGTGTAAATACAGGTAAAATGACAAGTTACAACTGTATTTCATCTGTATTTTTGTTTGTTTTTGATGGAAAAGTTCAAATATATCTAAGAAATGTTATATTCTTTAGTAGTCCAACCATGCACATGTTATGTCTGTCACAATGTTCTATATAAATTGTGAAAATCACAGGTAAAGGCAGGGTGACAGTTTTGCAAAAATCCACTCCATGAATGTCAGAGGTATGTTTAAACCCTCCAGTCAGCAATTAATGTTCATGAAAAACTATCACCCGTTATTTATTATAATATCATCAAACCGAGGTCCATATCTGGTGATTAAACCTCAGCAACGGCTTTATTTTTGTTCAATCATTGGGCTGATTTTGTGTGAAGAGTCACCTTGATTGTTCTCATTGTCTTACAGGTGTAAATTGCTTGGAATAGCTTGAAATCTATCCCATACTTATTTTTTTGCTGAAGTATGCGGTTGATATCACATCATCAATAGCCCTTTAGGAATCGAGAACAGACATATGTACCAAACCCATTATTTTAATCGATGCGAAAACATTTTAGATGCTCAGATGTTGACAGGCCGCCATTTCTTCATGCGACTTTTTTCGTTCAAGTCTACCCCATGAACTCTCTGATCTGCATTACGATTTGTTGGATCTACTATCAGATGCAATAGCTCGTCATCTAAGAAAAAGTCTTAAATAGTCCGTAGGTTCATTATTCACCATCTCGACATTTAATTTTGAATTACCAGTGAATGGGGGTTGACAGGTGCGCCATCTTTTCACGTCAAGCGAGCATGTACATCCGACTCCAGTTCCACGTAAATTACTGGCTCAAAATCATTCATGTGTATTTCCTTCAATACCTCGCTTGCTCCAATAATGTCATTTTTCTCAAATTATTAAAAATCACTATTAGCATTACTATCAGAAGCGAATATTTGTTGCAAGAAATCACCTTCGTATTCAGCGTCGGCCATTTTAGCTTTGCACAAGTACCAAATGTTTCAAAGCGAGCATTTGTAAAATTACATTGTTACGGCTATTGGATTTAATTAATTTTTTTTTTTAATTGTTAAATCCAAATTTATCATTTAGGGTTTAATATCCATTAATTGGGAAATTATTCTAGAAAGTTTAGGCTGACTTTGATTCTCTAACTGTAAACAAGTTTTGACCTTGGCTTGTTTGACCTAAATCCTGACCTTGCTTTAGACATTGTCAACAAGCCTCTAACACTATTGGTTAAGGACAACTTTTTATTTTTAGTAATTAGTGGCTTATTTTCTTCTGGATCATTTTATTATTACGTGACTAGGTGAAGGTAGACTCTTCCTCTGACCTTCTATCAATTTCTAGAAAAGCGCGTGATCACTTGTTTACTTCAGAAGAACAGTTATATATAGCTGAATTTTGGAAGCTAACAGTAGGAGAATCTTTGGGCTGTAAGTTATTAGTTGTGTATTTCATGTTTGAGTGTTAATTTTGTTCTGGACTTTGTGTCAATTCGTTGGAAAAGAAGAATTATTCTATTTATTTTGAAACAGGACATACGTTTCATAATTTCATCTGGATGATATTAAATCAAGAACTGCATCACGTGACATTGTCAGCCATTTTGGATTACATTGTCAAGATTTGAACCTGGAACTATTAGAACATTTATTTATCAGGACTTGCAATTCCATTAGTGGATTATTTTGTGAATTCTATATTTGTTGGATTTGATTCTCTAAAACCGTAAGTTTATTTATTTCATTTAAATAATAGTACTTAATAAAATCATTGTTAAAGTTTTACAAGCTTGTTAGTTTTCACTCTTTCTATGTTGCTGCTTATTCGAGCCTAAGCACGTAACATAGAAATTGGGGGCTCGTCCGGGATTTAAATAAATTTGAATTTAAATTTGAATTTCCCCTAGTTTTTGAAAAATTTAAATTTTTAGTGAGACTAACACGCTTGAATCAAAATGACATCTAAGGTAGAAAAATTTCTTTCTAATCTTACCCAGGAGCAATTAGATCTTTTCAAAAAAGATGAGTTAGTTCAACTTGCCAAAAAATACAATCTTTTTGAAGTGAAGGCTTCTTTAACGAAACAAGATATCAAAAAGATTTTGGTCCAGAATTTGGTAGAACAGGATCTTTTGGAACAAAGTGCTTTGATTCCAGTCAGCAAGTCTACATCAGACTCCGACATTAAACTAAAGGAATTAGAATTAAAATTCAAGATGGAATTAGAGTTAAGGAAGCTGGAATTTCAGGAAAAGGAGAAAGAGAGACAGGAAAGGGAGAAAGAAAAGCAAATTGAATTACAAAAAGAGCAGATGCGGATTGATAGAGAGAGAGAGAGGAGAAAGAAAGACAATTACACTCTGAAAAAGAGGAGAGAGAGAGGAATTAGAGTTTAAGAAACTGGAATTCCAGGAAAGGGATAAAGAAAGACAATTACAATTTGAAAAAGAGGAGAGAGAGAGACAGGAAAGGGAGAAAGAAAGACAATTACAATTTGAAAAAGAGGAGAGAGATAGACAGGAAAGGGAGAAGGAAAAACAATTACAATATGAAATTAGAATGAAAGAAATGGAGCTGGCAAGTGAGAATCACCATCATACTTCAAATCAAAATTTTGATTTAGCAAGGAATATTAGATTAGTGCCCCCTTTCAAAGAAAAAGAAGTAGATAAATATTTCATTCTTTTTGAAAAAGTTGCAGAAAATTTAAAGTGGCCAAGAGAGAATTGGACTCAGTTACTACAATGTGTAATTACTGGTAAGGCTAGTGAGATTTACACTTCACTGTCTGTTCAGCAAAGTGGTGATTATGACGTAGTTAAAGAATGCATTTTAAGAGGTTATGAGTTAGTTCGTGAAGCTTATAGGCAAAAATTTAGAAATTACAGAAAAGAAGCTGGACAAACTCATGTCGAATTTGCTAGACAAAAAGAGCAGTTGTTTAATAGATGGTGTTTAGCCAAGAAAGTTGAGCAAGATTATCAAAATCTCAAGCAAATTATATTAATTGAAGAGTTCAAAAACTGTGTTCATAGTGATGTTAAAACTTATCTTGAGGAGCATCAGATTGAAACCTTGGAAAATGCTGCTCGAGCTGCTGACGAATATTCTTTGACACATAAAGTTCCTTTTGTTAACAAGACTTCTACTCAACAATTTAATGGCAGAAAAGTATTTCCGCCTAATTCAAGCCCTTCTAAAACTCAAACTAACACAACTTTCAAAAATCAGACTTCAGAGAAGTTTGATTCTAGATCCTTGTCTCTTCTGACGTGTAACTTTTGCAAGAAAAAAGGACACGTTGTTTCTGATTGCTACAAATTGAAAAATAGGCATCAGAATCATTATAGACCTGTTCCAAATGCTCTTATTTCCAAGAGGTCAAGGTCACAGTCATGTATTGAAAGCAATACATTTGTTGGGTCTAATAAACCCCGGTCTGATTTTATTATGGAGAATTATGAACCATTCATATCGAAGGGTTCTATATCACTCTTGGGTGATTTAGCCAATCCCACCCCTATTAAAATTTTAAGGGACACAGGAGCTTCTCAGAGTCTTATATTATCAGGTACTTTGCCTTTTTCTGAGAAGTCTTCTTCTAATGAAAGTGTTCTTGTTCAGGGAGTACAGTGCGGCTTTGTTAATGTTCCTCTCCATTGTGTAAATTTGTCATCAGACTTAGTGTCAGGACCTGTGACAATCGGAACAGTCTCGGTTTTACCTGTTGAGGGAAAAGATTTATTGCTAGGCAACGACTTAGCTGGAGACAAGGTTGTGGTTAATCCACTTATGACTGACAAGCCTAATTTGGATCAGAAAGATGATGCAATTGAAAAAGAAATCCCTGATATATTTCAAGCTTGTACAGTTATTAGAGCTATGGTAAAGAAAGCTCTTGAGAATGAAGTTGAAAAGGGCAGTATTCCCTTCGTTGACACATGCATGGGTCAGGTTTATGTTATTGAGTTCAGTATTCCCTTATCTGACACCTGCGTGGGTCAGGCTTGTGTTGAAAAAGCCAGCATTCCTTCAACTGACGCTTGTAAAGGTCAGGTTTTTGATGAGGTCACTTTTACTCTTGGTTTAGATCATCAATCAGAAGGTATTGATCATAGTGATCCTCTTTTGACAACTCATTCTCTTTATTCTAATCAGGGTGATGATCTTGAGAATGGTGTTATAGAAGGCAGCATTCCTTCAACTGGCGCTTGTATAGGTCAGGCTTTTGATGAGATCACTTTTACTCTTGGTTTAGATCACAATCAGAAGGTACTGATCATAGTGGTCCTCTTTTAATAACTCATTCTCTTAATCAGGGTGATAAACGACAGTCACATGTCGTCGAACAGGAAAAACATCCTGAGATCTCCTGTTTGTTTCAAAGGGTCATAAATAAGACTGAAGTCACTGAAGTTCCTGTCAGTTATTTCATTAAAAATGGAATTCTTATGAGAAAATGGAGACCTTCCGAGGTACCTGTTGGTGATGAGTGGTCAGTGAACTATCAAATAGTAGTTCCAAAACCTTACAGACAGGAAATACTTAATCTGACCCATGAAACTCCTTTGGTTGGTCATTTAGGGATTAATAAAATGTATCACAGGATCTTGACTCACTTCTATTGGCCAAAAATCAAAAGTGATGTTGCCAAATACTGTAGATCTTGTCATACTTGTCAAATGGTAGGAAAAACCAATCAGAAGATACCTAAGGCTCCTGCCTTTGACGAATCATTTGGTAGAATTATGGCAGATTGTGTAGATCCCTTACCTAAGACCAAGTCAAGTAATCAATTAAAGTTAAAAATGAAACTATGGTTTGAAAGAACTAAAAGAGAGAGAACTTTTGAGTCTGATAATGGAGTTGTGTTACTCTTGTTCATTCTTCTTACTTTTCTTCAAATTAGATATTATGGCCCGTACAAAGTTAAGAAGAAAATGAATTAGTTAAATTATAGTATTAGTGCTCCTGGGATCTAAATTAATTATAGGAGTACCAGTGTATTGAAAGAAATAGCCATGTTAAATATGTAATTAATTTAGTTGTATCTGTCCCACTCGGTGAAGAAATGTCATCGGATTCTACTGACATTGGAGTGACGAATTGATGGAATTCAGAAATTATAAACAAATCTAGAACAGAAACTTTCACAGTTGCAAGTGCAAGAAAGAAATGAACTGAAAGTTATTATTATATGAGCACTTATGTCCAGATATTCTTACAAGGACAAACAAAATTTTCATGACGTTGAAATTGAAAATTCCAAACAGCATCTATGCTGGACGAGTCCACTCAAACAGGAATACTTGGAAAAGGAAATTCAATATTTGCTGGAGAATGATTTTATCAAGCCCAGTAAAAGTGATTGGAGTTCACCATGCATACTTGTTTCAAAACCAGATAAAACTTTCCATATGTGCACTGATTAAAGGAAGGTGAATAGAGGGACAAAAACAGATTCATTCCCATTAACAATAATTGACTATTCTATTGATAAAATTGGGAATGCCAAGTATGTCACCCAAATTCTGACCTTCTGAAAGGATTTTGGCAGATTCCACTATGGAAAGAGCAAAGGAAAACTCAACATTGTGACTCCAAAAGGACTCTACCAATATAAAGAAAGTCCATTTCAACGTCTCATAAAAATGTTCATCTCTGGTCTAGAGATTTATGACGTCATCATCTACAGCGACACCTGGAGAGAACATCTAGCAACAATTAGAAAATTCTTTGACAGACTCACTAATGCGTGTCTGACTGTTAATTTATTTAAAAGTGAGTTCTGCCTTGCTAGAGTAGCTTTCTTAGGACATTTTGTGGGACACGGACAAGTTAAAAATTTGAGGCTATTTCTTGATAATATAATTGTAGACACTCTTTCCCGTGTATAATTTATTATATTGTGTAATTTGTACTAGTTCTTTTAATCTCAGATGTAAATTGGTTTGTGATAAAAAGAAAGTTTTATCATATAAACCTTTCTTTTTATTTTATGGGGGAAGGTGTTACGGCTATTGGATTTAATCAATTTATTTTTTTTAATTGTTAAATCCAAATTTATCATTTAGGGTTTAATATCCATTAATTGGGAAATTATTCTAGAAAGTTTAGGCTGACTTAGATTCTCTAATTGTAAACAAGTTTTGACCTTGGCTTGTTTGACCTAAATCCTGACCTTGCTTTAGACATTGTCAACAAGCCTCTAACACTATTGGTTAATTTCAAGGACAACTTTTTATTTTTAGTCACTAGTGGCTTATTTTCTTCTGGATCATTTTATTATTACGTGACTAGGTGAAGGTAGACTCTTCCTCTGACCTTCTATCAATTTCTAGAAAAGCGCGTGATCACTTGTTTACTTCAGAAGAACAGTTATATATAGCTGAATTTTGGAAGCTAACAGTAGTAGAATCTTTGAGCTGTAAGTTATTAGTTGTGTATTTCATGTTTGAGTGTTAATTTTGTTCTGGACTTTGTGTCAATTCGTTGGAAAAGAAGAATTATTCTATTTATTTTGAAACAGGACATAAGTTTCATAATTTCATCTGGATGATATTAAATCAAGAACTGCATCACGTGACATTGTCAGCCATTTTAGATTACATTGTCAAGATTCGAACCTGGAACTATTAGAACATTTATTTATCAGGACTTGCAATTCCATTAGTGGATTATTTTGTGAATTCTATATTTGATGGATTTGATTCTCTAAAACCGTAAGTTTATTTATTTCTTTTAAATAACTGTACTTAATAAAATCATTGTTAAAGTTTTACAAGCTTGTTAGTTTTCACTCTTTCTGTGTTGCTGCTTATTCAAGCCTAAGCACGTAACAACATCGTTAATAATATAGTAAAGTACTGCAGAATGCTTGTTCCGGGCCTTTTTAAACCAATCAAATATAGTTTTACAGGCATTTATGGCAAGATCAAGTTATAGAATGCGATCAGTGTTGCTCACCTCGTGTGCGACTACAGTCGCGACACGCACTACGGGACTAAAAACAACAGCGCGACTATAGTCGCGACACGCACTTTAAGGTGGAGGTTTTTGCTGTTTTCGTATGAAATGAGAGTAGGAAACACATTTTGGGGACTATTTCTGAATACATCAATTTCCAAGCAATATTCTGTTAGACAAATGGCTAGTCATGCTAAAGAAAAAGTTTTTCATTTTTCATTAGTTTGCTGGCGCATGAGGTATAGGTGAAAATATGGAATTTTTTTGGTTTTGCTTAACGGACCCATAATTTTCGTATGGAGAAGACTCTTTACTCAAAATGTCCACCTTATCCTACCTTTTGCACATGTTCACCTGTCTGTGTATGCTTCAGACCGGTCTGCCATAGATCTGAGGCCATGAAGTCTAAAATCTGGACACAAATTCGGAATCCAACCATGGTCGATTTTTGGGTGAAAAAAAAAAAACAACAGGTCCAAAAACTTCAGATTTTCCCTCTGTATTTTGCAGTGCAACTAAAATGTCCAGATTATTTGCTATCATTGTAGAGCTACATCTGTCTACCTTTCCATGATACCACCCACTTTAGTGTATCATGTATGACGTATGACATTGACGCTACAGACCATGGAGGTAGGCTACTATCTCATGCCGCATAAAATCATCGCTAGCGGTTAATTTGTTAACAAGAATTTTGAAAAAAATTGTAAAATTGTCTCGGAATGACAAAATTTGTAATTCATGTGCAGTGTTGATGCACAAGTGATTAAATAAGCAAGGAATATTCAAATTTTGAGGCATCATGAAAAGTGACTGTTTAACACATTAACTAACCCCTGGAGGTTTTTGCTGTTTTCGCATGAAATGGGAGTAGGAAACACATTTTGGGGACTATTTCTGAATACATCCTAACCCTTAAAGTGCTGCATTGTTTTACAGTAAAACGTCCCTCAGTGCTGAATTGTTTCAAGGGAGAAAAGAAGAAAACTGCAGTCTTTAAATTGCATGTATTTCATTAAATATACACTATTGATAGACAAACCCTATATAAAAAATGATGGTGCGTGTCTATACTTTAAGATTAGCATCAAGACACATGTGTAGGTTTAACATATTTACAGGTACAGGTGTAAATACAGGTAAAATGACAAGTTACAACTGTATTTCATCTGTATTTTTGTTTGTTTTTGATGGAAAAGTTCAAATATATCTAAGAAATGTTATATTCTTTAGTAGTCCAACCATGCACATGTTATGTCTGTCACAATGTTCTATATAAATTGTGAAAATCACAGGTAAAGGCAGGGTGACAGTTTTGCAAAAATCCACTCCATGAATGTCAGAGGTATGTTTAAACCCTCCAGTCAGCAATTAATGTTCATGAAAAACTATCACCCGTTATTTATTATAATATCATCAAACCGAGGTCCATATCTGGTGATTAAACCTCAGCAACGGCTTTATTTTTGTTCAATCATTGGGCTGATTTTATGTGAAGAGTCACCTTGATTGTTCTCATTGTCTTACAGGTGTAAATTGCTTGGAATAGCTTGAAATCTATCCCATACTTATTTTTTTGCTGAAGTATGCGGTTGATATCACATCATCAATAGCCCTTTAGGAATCGAGAACAGACATATGTACCAAACCCATTATTTTAATCGATGCGAAAACATTTTAGATGCTCAGATGTTGACAGGCCGCCATTTCTTCATGCGACTTTTTTCGTTCAAGTCTACCCCATGAACTCTCTGATCTGCATTACGATTTGTTGGATCTACTATCAGATGCAATAGCTCGTCATCTAAGAAAAAGTCTTAAATAGTCCGTAGGTTCATTATTCACCATCTCGACATTTAATTTTGAATTACCAGTGAATGGGGGTTGACAGGTGCGCCATCTTTTCACGTCAAGCGAGCATGTACATCCGACTCCAGTTCCACGTAAATTACTGGCTCAAAATCATTCATGTGTATTTCCTTCAATACCTCGCTTGCTCCAATAATGTCATTTTTCTCAAATTATTAAAAATCACTATTAGCATCACTATCAGAAGCGAATATTTGTTGCAAGAAATCACCTTCGTATTCAGCGTCGGCCATTTTAGCTTTGCACAAGTACCAAATGTTTCAAAGCGAGCATTTGTAAAATTACATTGTTACGGCTATTGGATTTAATTAATTTTTTTTTTTTAATTGGTAAATCCAAATTTATCATTTAGGGTTTAATATCCATTAATTGGGAAATTATTCTAGAAAGTTTAGGCTGACTTTGATTCTCTAACTGTAAACAAGTTTTGACCTTGGTTTGTTTGACCTAAATCCTGACCTTGCTTTAGACATTGTCAACAAGCCTCTAACACTATTGGTTAAGGACAACTTTTTATTTTTAGTAATTAGTGGCTTATTTTCTTCTGGATCATTTTATTATTACGTGACTAGGTGAAGGTAGACTCTTCCTCTGACCTTCTATCAATTTCTAGAAAAGCGCGTGATCACTTGTTTACTTCAGAAGAACAGTTATATATAGCTGAATTTTGGAAGCTAACAGTAGGAGAATCTTTGGGCTGTAAGTTATTAGTTGTGTATTTCATGTTTGAGTGTTAATTTTGTTCTGGACTTTGTGTCAATTCGTTGGAAAAGAAGAATTATTCTATTTATTTTGAAACAGGACATACGTTTCATAATTTCATCTGGATGATATTAAATCAAGAACTGCATCACGTGACATTGTCAGCCATTTTGGATTACATTGTCAAGATTTGAACCTGGAACTATTAGAACATTTATTTATCAGGACTTGCAATTCCATTAGTGGATTATTTTGTGAATTCTATATTTGTTGGATTTGATTCTCTAAAACCGTAAGTTTATTTATTTCATTTAAATAATAGTACGTAATAAAATCATTGTTAAAGTTTTACAAGCTTGTTAGTTTTCACTCTTTCTATGTTGCTGCTTATTCGAGCCTAAGCACGTAACATAGAAATTGGGGGCTCGTCCGGGATTTAAATAAATTTGAATTTAAATTTGAATTTCCCCTAGTTTTTGAAAAATTTAAATTTTTAGTGAGACTAACACGCTTGAATCAAAATGACATCTAAGGTAGAAAAATTTCTTTCTAATCTTACCCAGGAGCAATTAGATCTTTTCAAAAAAGATGAGTTAGTTCAACTTGCCAAAAAATACAATCTTTTTGAAGTGAAGGCTTCTTTAACGAAACAAGATATCAAAAAGATTTTGGTCCAGAATTTGGTAGAACAGGATCTTTTGGAACAAAGTGCTTTGATTCCAGTCAGCAAGTCTACATCAGACTCCGACATTAAACTAAAGGAATTAGAATTAAAATTCAAGATGGAATTAGAGTTAAGGAAGCTGGAATTTCAGGAAAAGGAGAAAGAGAGACAGGAAAGGGAAAAAGAAAAGCAAATTGAATTACAAAAAAAGCAGATGCGGATTGATAGAGAGAGAGAGAGAGGAGAAAGAAAGACAATTACACTCTGAAAAAGAGGAGAGAGAGAGGAATTAGAGTTTAAGAAACTGGAATTTCAGGAAAGGGATAAAGAAAGACAATTACAATTTGAAAAAGAGGAGAGAGAGAGACAGGAAAGGGAGAAAGAAAGACAATTACAATTTGAAAAAGAGGAGAGAGATAGACAGGAAAGGGAGAAGGAAAAACAATTACAATATGAAATTAGAATGAAAGAAATGGAGCTGGCAAGTGAGAATCACCATCATACTTCAAATCAAAATTTTGATTTAGCAAGGAATATTAGATTAGTGCCCCCTTTCAAAGAAAAAGAAGTAGATAAATATTTCATTCTTTTTGAAAAAGTTGCAGAAAATTTAAAGTGGCCAAGAGAGAATTGGACTCAGTTACTACAATGTGTAATTACTGGTAAGGCTAGTGAGATTTACACTTCACTGTCTGTTCAGCAAAGTGGTGATTATGACGTAGTTAAAGAATGCATTTTAAGAGGTTATGAGTTAGTTCGTGAAGCTTATAGGCAAAAATTTAGAAATTACAGAAAAGAAGCTGGACAAACTCATGTCGAATTTGCTAGACAAAAAGAGCAGTTGTTTGATAGATGGTGTTTAGCCAAGAAAGTTGAGCAAGATTATCAAAATCTCAAGCAAATTATATTAATTGAAGAGTTCAAAAACTGTGTTCATAGTGATGTTAAAACTTATCTTGAGGAGCATCAGATTGAAACCTTGGAAAATGCTGCTCGAGCTGCTGACGAATATTCTTTGACACATAAAGTTCCTTTTGTTAACAAGACTTCTACTCAACAATTTATTGGCAGAAAAGTATTTCCGCCTAATTCAAGCCCTTCTAAAACTCAAACTAACACAACTTTCAAAAATCAGACTTCAGAGAAGTTTGATTCTAGATCCTTGTCTCTTCTGACGTGTAACTTTTGCAAGAAAAAAGGACACGTTGTTTCTGATTGCTACAAATTGAAAAATAGGCATCAGAATCATTATAGACCTGTTCCAAATGCTCTTATTTCCAAGAGGTCAAGGTCACAGTCATGTATTGAAAGCAATACATTTGTTGGGTCTAATAAACCCCGGTCTGATTTTATTATGGAGAATTATGAACCATTCATATCGAAGGGTTCTATATCACTCTTGGGTGATTTAGCCAATCCCACCCCTATTAAAATTTTAAGGGACACAGGAGCTTCTCAGAGTCTTATATTATCAGGTACTTTGCCTTTTTCTGAGAAGTCTTCTTCTAATGAAAGTGTTCTTGTTCAGGGAGTACAGTGCGGCTTTGTTAATGTTCCTCTCCATTGTGTAAATTTGTCATCAGACTTAGTGTCAGGACCTGTGACAATCGGAACAGTCTCGGTTTTACCTGTTGAGGGAAAAGATTTATTGCTAGGCAACGACTTAGCTGGAGACAAGGTTGTGGTTAATCCACTTATGACTGACAAGCCTAATTTGGATCAGAAAGATGATGCAATTGAAAAAGAAATCCCTGATATATTTCAAGCTTGTACAGTTATTAGAGCTATGGTAAAGAAAGCTCTTGAGAATGAAGTTGAAAAGGGCAGTATTCCCTTCGTTGACACATGCATGGGTCAGGTTTATGTTATTGAGTTCAGTATTCCCTTATCTGACACCTGCGTGGGTCAGGCTTGTGTTGAAAAAGCCAGCATTCCTTCAACTGACGCTTGTAAAGGTCAGGTTTTTGATGAGGTCACTTTTACTCTTGGTTTAGATCATCAATCAGAAGGTATTGATCATAGTGATCCTCTTTTGACAACTCATTCTCTTTATTCTAATCAGGGTGATGATCTTGAGAATGGTGTTATAGAAGGCAGCATTCCTTCAACTGGCGCTTGTATAGGTCAGGCTTTTGATGAGATCACTTTTACTCTTGGTTTAGATCACAATCAGAAGGTACTGATCATAGTGGTCCTCTTTTAATAACTCATTCTCTTAATCAGGGTGATAAACGACAGTCACATGTCGTCGAACAGGAAAAAGATCCTGAGATCTCCTGTTTGTTTCAAAGGGTCATAAATAAGACTGAAGTCACTGAAGTTCCTGTCAGTTATTTCATTAAAAATGGAATTCTTATGAGAAAATGGAGACCTTCCGAGGTACCTGTTGGTGATGAGTGGTCAGTGAACTATCAAATAGTAGTTCCAAAACCTTACAGACAGGAAATACTTAATCTGACCCATGAAACTCCTTTGGTTGGTCATTTAGGGATTAATAAAATGTATCACAGGATCTTGACTCACTTCTATTGGCCAAAAATCAAAAGTGATGTTGCCAAATACTGTAGATCTTGTCATACTTGTCAAATGGTAGGAAAAACCAATCAGAAGATACCTAAGGCTCCTGCCTTTGACGAATCATTTGGTAGAATTATGGCAGATTGTGTAGATCCCTTACCTAAGACCAAGTCAAGTAATCAATTAAAGTTAAAAATGAAACTATGGTTTGAAAGAACTAAAAGAGAGAGAACTTTTGAGTCTGATAATGGAGTTGTGTTACTCTTGTTCATTCTTCTTACTTTTCTTCAAATTAGATATTATGGCCCGTACAAAGTTAAGAAGAAAATGAATTAGTTAAATTATAGTATTAGTGCTCCTGGGATCTAAATTAATTATAGGAGTACCAGTGTATTGAAAGAAATAGCCATGTTAAATATGTAATTAATTTAGTTGTATCTGTCCCACTCGGTGAAGAAATGTCATCGGATTCTACTGACATTGGAGTGACGAATTGATGGAATTCAGAAATTATAAACAAATCTAGAACAGAAACTTTCACAGTTGCAAGTGCAAGAAAGAAATGAACTGAAAGTTATTATTATATGAGCACTTATGTCCAGATATTCTTACAAGGACAAACAAAATTTTCATGACGTTGAAATTGAAAATTCCAAACAGCATCTATGCTGGACGAGTCCACTCAAACAGGAATACTTGGAAAAGGAAATTCAATATTTGCTGGAGAATGATTTTATCAAGCCCAGTAAAAGTGATTGGAGTTCACCATGCATACTTGTTTCAAAACCAGATAAAACTTTCCATATGTGCACTGATTAAAGGAAGGTGAATAGAGGGACAAAAACAGATTCATTCCCATTAACAATAATTGACTATTCTATTGATAAAATTGGGAATGCCAAGTATGTCACCCAAATTCTGACCTTCTGAAAGGATTTTGGCAGATTCCACTATGGAAAGAGCAAAGGAAAACTCAACATTGTGACTCCAAAAGGACTCTACCAATATAAAGAAAGTCCATTTCAACGTCTCATAAAAATGTTCATCTCTGGTCTAGAGATTTATGACGTCATCATCTACAGCGACACCTGGAGAGAACATCTAGCAACAATTAGAAAATTCTTTGACAGACTCACTAATGCGTGTCTGACTGTTAATTTATTTAAAAGTGAGTTCTGCCTTGCTAGAGTAGCTTTCTTAGGACATTTTGTGGGACACGGACAAGTTAAAAATTTGAGGCTATTTCTTGATAATATAATTGTAGACACTCTTTCCCGTGTATAATTTATTATATTGTGTAATTTGTACTAGTTCTTTTAATCTCAGATGTAAATTGGTTTGTGATAAAAAGAAAGTTTTATCATATAAACCTTTCTTTTTATTTTATGGGGGAAGGTGTTACGGCTATTGGATTTAATCAATTTATTTTTTTTAATTGTTAAATCCAAATTTATCATTTAGGGTTTAATATCCATTAATTGGGAAATTATTCTAGAAAGTTTAGGCTGACTTAGATTCTCTAATTGTAAACAAGTTTTGACCTTGGCTTGTTTGACCTAAATCCTGACCTTGCTTTAGACATTGTCAACAAGCCTCTAACACTATTGGTTAATTTCAAGGACAACTTTTTATTTTTAGTCACTAGTGGCTTATTTTCTTCTGGATCATTTTATTATTACGTGACTAGGTGAAGGTAGACTCTTCCTCTGACCTTCTATCAATTTCTAGAAAAGCGCGTGATCACTTGTTTACTTCAGAAGAACAGTTATATATAGCTGAATTTTGGAAGCTAACAGTAGTAGAATCTTTGAGCTGTAAGTTATTAGTTGTGTATTTCATGTTTGAGTGTTAATTTTGTTCTGGACTTTGTGTCAATTCGTTGGAAAAGAAGAATTATTCTATTTATTTTGAAACAGGACATAAGTTTCATAATTTCATCTGGATGATATTAAATCAAGAACTGCATCACGTGACATTGTCAGCCATTTTGGATTACATTGTCAAGATTCGAACCTGGAACTATTAGAACATTTATTTATCAGGACTTGCAATTCCATTAGTGGATTATTTTGTGAATTCTATATTTGATGGATTTGATTCTCTAAAACCGTAAGTTTATTTATATCTTTTAAATAACTGTACTTAATAAAATCATTGTTAAAGTTTTACAAGCTTGTTAGTTTTCACTCTTTCTGTGTTGCTGCTTATTCAAGCCTAAGCACGTAACAACATCGTTAATAATATAGTAAAGTACTGCAGAATGCTTGTTCCGGGCCTTTTTAAACCAATCAAATATAGTTTTACAGGCATTTATGGCAAGATCAAGTTATAGAATGCGATCAGTGTTGCTCACCTCGTGTGCGACTACAGTCGCGACACGCACTACGGGACCAAAAACAACAGCGCGACTATAGTCGCGACACGCACTTTAAGGTGGAGGTTTTTGCTGTTTTCGTATGAAATGAGAGTAGGAAACACATTTTGGGGACTATTTCTGAATACATCAATTTCCAAGCAATATTCTGTTAGACAAATGGCTAGTCATGCTAAAGAAAAAGTTTTTCATTTTTCATTAGTTTGCTGGCGCATGAGGAATAGGTGAAAATATGGAATTTTTTTGGTTTTGCTTAAC
This sequence comes from Unio delphinus, assembly GCA_029339505.1. Classification (NCBI taxonomy): domain Eukaryota; kingdom Metazoa; phylum Mollusca; class Bivalvia; order Unionida; family Unionidae; genus Unio; species Unio delphinus. Next base: position 2,668,622 of record JAQISU010000172.1, read on the forward strand.
GGACCCATAATTTTCGTATGGAGAAGACTCTTTACTCAAAATGTCCACCTTATCCTACCTTTTGCACATGTTCACCTGTCTGTGTATGCTTCAGACCGGTCTGCCATAGATCTGAGGCCATGAAGTCTAAAATCTGGACACAAATTCGGAATCCAACCATGGTCGATTTTTGGGTGAAAAAAAAAAAAACAACACGTCCAAAAACTTCAGATTTTCCCTCTGTATTTTGCAGTGCAACTAAAATGTCCAGATTATTTGCTATCATTGTAGAGCTACATCTGTCTACCTTTCTATGATACCACCCACTTTAGTGTATCATGTATGACGTATGACATTGACGCTACAGACCATGGAGGTAGGCTACTATCTCATGCCGCATAAAGTCATCGCTAGCGGTTAATTTGTTAACAAGAATTTTGAAAAAAAATTGTAAAATTGTCTCGGAATGACAAAATTTGTAATTCATGTGCAGTGTTGATGCACAAGTGATTAAATAAGCAAGGAATATTCAAATTTTGAGGCATCATGAAAAGTGACTGTTTAACACATTAACTAACCCCTGGAGGTTTTTGCTGTTTTCGCATGAAATGGGAGTAGGAAACACATTTTGGGGACTATTTCTGAATACATCCTAACCCTTAAAGTGCTGCATTGTTTTACAGTAAAACGTCCCTCAGTGCTGAATTGTTTCAAGGGAGAAAAGAAGAAAACTGCAGTCTTTAAATTGCATGTATTTCATTAAATATACACTATTGATAGACAAACCCTATATAAAAAATGATGGTGCGTGTCTATACTTTAAGATTAGCATCAAGACACATGTGTAGGTTTAACATATTTACAGGTACAGGTGTAAATACAGGTAAAATGACAAGTTACAACTGTATTTCATCTGTATTTTTGTTTGTTTTTGATGGAAAAGTTCAAATATATCTAAGAAATGTTATATTCTTTAGTAGTCCAACCATGCACATGTTATGTCTGTCACAATGTTCTATATAAATTGTGAAAATCACAGGTAAAGGCAGGGTGACAGTTTTGCAAAAATCCACTCCATGAATGTCAGAGGTATGTTTAAACCCTCCAGTCAGCAATTAATGTTCATGAAAAACTATCACCCGTTATTTATTATAATATCATCAAACCGAGGTCCATATCTGGTGATTAAACCTCAGCAACGGCTTTATTTTTGTTCAATCATTGGGCTGATTTTGTGTGAAGAGTCACCTTGATTGTTCTCATTGTCTTACAGGTGTAAATTGCTTGGAATAGCTTGAAATCTATCCCATACTTATTTTTTTGCTGAAGTATGCGGTTGATATCACATCATCAATAGCCCTTTAGGAATCGAGAACAGACATATGTACCAAACCCATTATTTTAATCGATGCGAAAACATTTTAGATGCTCAGATGTTGACAGGCCGCCATTTCTTCATGCGACTTTTTTCGTTCAAGTCTACCCCATGAACTCTCTGATCTGCATTACGATTTGTTGGATCTACTATCAGATGCAATAGCTCGTCATCTAAGAAAAAGTCTTAAATAGTCCGTAGGTTCATTATTCACCATCTCGACATTTAATTTTGAATTACCAGTGAATGGGGGTTGACAGGTGCGCCATCTTTTCACGTCAAGCGAGCATGTACATCCGACTCCAGTTCCACGTAAATTACTGGCTCAAAATCATTCATGTGTATTTCCTTCAATACCTCGCTTGCTCCAATAATGTCATTTTTCTCAAATTATTAAAAATCACTATTAGCATCACTATCAGAAGCGAATATTTGTTGCAAGAAATCACCTTCGTATTCAGCGTCGGCCATTTTAGCTTTGCACAAGTACCAAATGTTTCAAAGCGAGCATTTGTAAAATTACATTGTTACGGCTATTGGATTTAATTAATTTTTTTTTTTTAATTGTTAAATCCAAATTTATCATTTAGGGTTTAATATCCATTAATTGGGAAATTATTCTAGAAAGTTAAGGCTGACTTTGATTCTCTAACTGTAAACAAGTTTTGACCTTGGCTTGTTTGACCTAAATCCTGACCTTGCTTTAGACATTGTCAACAAGCCTCTAACACTATTGGTTAAGGACAACTTTTTATTTTTAGTAATTAGTGGCTTATTTTCTTCTGGATCATTTTATTATTACGTGACTAGGTGAAGGTAGACTCTTCCTCTGACCTTCTATCAATTTCTAGAAAAGCGCGTGATCACTTGTTTACTTCAGAAGAACAGTTATATATAGCTGAATTTTGGAAGCTAACAGTAGGAGAATCTTTGGGCTGTAAGTTATTAGTTGTGTATTTCATGTTTGAGTGTTAATTTTGTTCTGGACTTTGTGTCAATTCGTTGGAAAAGAAGAATTATTCTATTTATTTTGAAACAGGACATACGTTTCATAATTTCATCTGGATGATATTAAATCAAGAACTGCATCACGTGACATTGTCAGCCATTTTGGATTACATTGTCAAGATTTGAACCTGGAACTATTAGAACATTTATTTATCAGGACTTGCAATTCCATTAGTGGATTATTTTGTGAATTCTATATTTGTTGGATTTGATTCTCTAAAACCGTAAGTTTATTTATTTCATTTAAATAATAGTACTTAATAAAATCATTGTTAAAGTTTTACAAGCTTGTTAGTTTTCACTCTTTCTATGTTGCTGCTTATTCGAGCCTAAGCACGTAACATAGAAATTGGGGGCTCGTCCGGGATTTAAATAAATTTGAATTTAAATTTGAATTTCCCCTAGTTTTTGAAAAATTTAAATTTTTAGTGAGACTAACACGCTTGAATCAAAATGACATCTAAGGTAGAAAAATTTCTTTCTAATCTTACCCAGGAGCAATTAGATCTTTTCAAAAAAGATGAGTTAGTTCAACTTGCCAAAAAATACAATCTTTTTGAAGTGAAGGCTTCTTTAACGAAACAAGATATCAAAAAGATTTTGGTCCAGAATTTGGTAGAACAGGATCTTTTGGAACAAAGTGCTTTGATTCCAGTCAGCAAGTCTACATCAGACTCCGACATTAAACTAAAGGAATTAGAATTAAAATTCAAGATGGAATTAGAGTTAAGGAAGCTGGAATTTCAGGAAAAGGAGAAAGAGAGACAGGAAAGGGAGAAAGAAAAGCAAATTGAATTACAAAAAGAGCAGATGCGGATTGATAGAGAGAGAGAGAGGAGAAAGAAAGACAATTACACTCTGAAAAAGAGGAGAGAGAGAGGAATTAGAGTTTAAGAAACTGGAATTTCAGGAAAGGGATAAAGAAAGACAATTACAATTTGAAAAAGAGGAGAGAGAGAGACAGGAAAGGGAGAAAGAAAGACAATTACAATTTGAAAAAGAGGAGAGAGATAGACAGGAAAGGGAGAAGGAAAAACAATTACAATATGAAATTAGAATGAAAGAAATGGAGCTGGCAAGTGAGAATCACCATCATACTTCAAATCAAAATTTTGATTTAGCAAGGAATATTAGATTAGTGCCCCCTTTCAAAGAAAAAGAAGTAGATAAATATTTCATTCTTTTTGAAAAAGTTGCAGAAAATTTAAAGTGGCCAAGAGAGAATTGGACTCAGTTACTACAATGTGTAATTACTGGTAAGGCTAGTGAGATTTACACTTCACTGTCTGTTCAGCAAAGTGGTGATTATGACGTAGTTAAAGAATGCATTTTAAGAGGTTATGAGTTAGTTCGTGAAGCTTATAGGCAAAAATTTAGAAATTACAGAAAAGAAGCTGGACAAACTCATGTCGAATTTGCTAGACAAAAAGAGCAGTTGTTTGATAGATGGTGTTTAGCCAAGAAAGTTGAGCAAGATTATCAAAATCTCAAGCAAATTATATTAATTGAAGAGTTCAAAAACTGTGTTCATAGTGATGTTAAAACTTATCTTGAGGAGCATCAGATTGAAACCTTGGAAAATGCTGCTCGAGCTGCTGACGAATATTCTTTGACACATAAAGTTCCTTTTGTTAACAAGACTTCTACTCAACAATTTAATGGCAGAAAAGTATTTCCGCCTAATTCAAGCCCTTCTAAAACTCAAACTAACACAACTTTCAAAAATCAGACTTCAGAGAAGTTTGATTCTAGATCCTTGTCTCTTCTGACGTGTAACTTTTGCAAGAAAAAAGGACACGTTGTTTCTGATTGCTACAAATTGAAAAATAGGCATCAGAATCATTATAGACCTGTTCCAAATGCTCTTATTTCCAAGAGGTCAAGGTCACAGTCATGTATTGAAAGCAATACATTTGTTGGGTCTAATAAACCCCGGTCTGATTTTATTATGGAGAATTATGAACCATTCATATCGAAGGGTTCTATATCACTCTTGGGTGATTTAGCCAATCCCACCCCTATTAAAATTTTAAGGGACACAGGAGCTTCTCAGAGTCTTATATTATCAGGTACTTTGCCTTTTTCTGAGAAGTCTTCTTCTAATGAAAGTGTTCTTGTTCAGGGAGTACAGTGCGGCTTTGTTAATGTTCCTCTCCATTGTGTAAATTTGTCATCAGACTTAGTGTCAGGACCTGTGACAATCGGAACAGTCTCGGTTTTACCTGTTGAGGGAAAAGATTTATTGCTAGGCAACGACTTAGCTGGAGACAAGGTTGTGGTTAATCCACTTATGACTGACAAGCCTAATTTGGATCAGAAAGATGATGCAATTGAAAAAGAAATCCCTGATATATTTCAAGCTTGTACAGTTATTAGAGCTATGGTAAAGAAAGCTCTTGAGAATGAAGTTGAAAAGGGCAGTATTCCCTTCGTTGACACATGCATGGGTCAGGTTTATGTTATTGAGTTCAGTATTCCCTTATCTGACACCTGCGTGGGTCAGGCTTGTGTTGAAAAAGCCAGCATTCCTTCAACTGACGCTTGTAAAGGTCAGGTTTTTGATGAGGTCACTTTTACTCTTGGTTTAGATCATCAATCAGAAGGTATTGATCATAGTGATCCTCTTTTGACAACTCATTCTCTTTATTCTAATCAGGGTGATGATCTTGAGAATGGTGTTATAGAAGGCAGCATTCCTTCAACTGGCGCTTGTATAGGTCAGGCTTTTGATGAGATCACTTTTACTCTTGGTTTAGATCACAATCAGAAGGTACTGATCATAGTGGTCCTCTTTTAATAACTCATTCTCTTAATCAGGGTGATAAACGACAGTCACATGTCGTCGAACAGGAAAAAGATCCTGAGATCTCCTGTTTGTTTCAAAGGGTCATAAATAAGACTGAAGTCACTGAAGTTCCTGTCAGTTATTTCATTAAAAATGGAATTCTTATGAGAAAATGGAGACCTTCCGAGGTACCTGTTGGTGATGAGTGGTCAGTGAACTATCAAATAGTAGTTCCAAAACCTTACAGACAGGAAATACTTAATCTGACCCATGAAACTCCTTTGGTTGGTCATTTAGGGATTAATAAAATGTATCACAGGATCTTGACTCACTTCTATTGGCCAAAAATCAAAAGTGATGTTGCCAAATACTGTAGATCTTGTCATACTTGTCAAATGGTAGGAAAAACCAATCAGAAGATACCTAAGGCTCCTGCCTTTGACGAATCATTTGGTAGAATTATGGCAGATTGTGTAGATCCCTTACCTAAGACCAAGTCAAGTAATCAATTAAAGTTAAAAATGAAACTATGGTTTGAAAGAACTAAAAGAGAGAGAACTTTTGAGTCTGATAATGGAGTTGTGTTACTCTTGTTCATTCTTCTTACTTTTCTTCAAATTAGATATTATGGCCCGTACAAAGTTAAGAAGAAAATGAATTAGTTAAATTATAGTATTAGTGCTCCTGGGATCTAAATTAATTATAGGAGTACCAGTGTATTGAAAGAAATAGCCATGTTAAATATGTAATTAATTTAGTTGTATCTGTCCCACTCGGTGAAGAAATGTCATCGGATTCTACTGACATTGGAGTGACGAATTGATGGAATTCAGAAATTATAAACAAATCTAGAACAGAAACTTTCACAGTTGCAAGTGCAAGAAAGAAATGAACTGAAAGTTATTATTATATGAGCACTTATGTCCAGATATTCTTACAAGGACAAACAAAATTTTCATGACGTTGAAATTGAAAATTCCAAACAGCATCTATGCTGGACGAGTCCACTCAAACAGGAATACTTGGAAAAGGAAATTCAATATTTGCTGGAGAATGATTTTATCAAGCCCAGTAAAAGTGATTGGAGTTCACCATGCATACTTGTTTCAAAACCAGATAAAACTTTCCATATGTGCACTGATTAAAGGAAGGTGAATAGAGGGACAAAAACAGATTCATTCCCATTAACAATAATTGACTATTCTATTGATAAAATTGGGAATGCCAAGTATGTCACCCAAATTCTGACCTTCTGAAAGGATTTTGGCAGATTCCACTATGGAAAGAGCAAAGGAAAACTCAACATTGTGACTCCAAAAGGACTCTACCAATATAAAGAAAGTCCATTTCAACGTCTCATAAAAATGTTCATCTCTGGTCTAGAGATTTATGACGTCATCATCTACAGCGACACCTGGAGAGAACATCTAGCAACAATTAGAAAATTCTTTGACAGACTCACTAATGCGTGTCTGACTGTTAATTTATTTAAAAGTGAGTTCTGCCTTGCTAGAGTAGCTTTCTTAGGACATTTTGTGGGACACGGACAAGTTAAAAATTTGAGGCTATTTCTTGATAATATAATTGTAGACACTCTTTCCCGTGTATAATTTATTATATTGTGTAATTTGTACTAGTTCTTTTAATCTCAGATGTAAATTGGTTTGTGATAAAAAGAAAGTTTTATCATATAAACCTTTCTTTTTATTTTATGGGGGAAGGTGTTACGGCTATTGGATTTAATCAATTTATTTTTTTTAATTGTTAAATCCAAATTTATCATTTAGGGTTTAATATCCATTAATTGGGAAATTATTCTAGAAAGTTTAGGCTGACTTAGATTCTCTAATTGTAAACAAGTTTTGACCTTGGCTTGTTTGACCTAAATCCTGACCTTGCTTTAGACATTGTCAACAAGCCTCTAACACTATTGGTTAATTTCAAGGACAACTTTTTATTTTTAGTCACTAGTGGCTTATTTTCTTCTGGATCATTTTATTATTACGTGACTAGGTGAAGGTAGACTCTTCCTCTGACCTTCTATCAATTTCTAGAAAAGCGCGTGATCACTTGTTTACTTCAGAAGAACAGTTATATATAGCTGAATTTTGGAAGCTAACAGTAGTAGAATCTTTGAGCTGTAAGTTATTAGTTGTGTATTTCATGTTTGAGTGTTAATTTTGTTCTGGACTTTGTGTCAATTCGTTGGAAAAGAAGAATTATTCTATTTATTTTGAAACAGGACATAAGTTTCATAATTTCATCTGGATGATATTAAATCAAGAACTGCATCACGTGACATTGTCAGCCATTTTGGATTACATTGTCAAGATTCGAACCTGGAACTATTAGAACATTTATTTATCAGGACTTGCAATTCCATTAGTGGATTATTTTGTGAATTCTATATTTGATGGATTTGATTCTCTAAAACCGTAAGTTTATTTATATCTTTTAAATAACTGTACTTAATAAAATCATTGTTAAAGTTTTACAAGCTTGTTAGTTTTCACTCTTTCTGTGTTGCTGCTTATTCAAGCCTAAGCACGTAACAACATCGTTAATAATATAGTAAAGTACTGCAGAATGCTTGTTCCGGGCCTTTTTAAACCAATCAAATATAGTTTTACAGGCATTTATGGCAAGATCAAGTTATAGAATGCGATCAGTGTTGCTCACCTCGTGTGCGACTACAGTCGCGACACGCACTACGGGACCAAAAACAACAGCGCGACTATAGTCGCGACACGCACTTTAAGGTGGAGGTTTTTGCTGTTTTCGTATGAAATGAGAGTAGGAAACACATTTTGGGGACTATTTCTGAATACATCAATTTCCAAGCAATATTCTGTTAGACAAATGGCTAGTCATGCTAAAGAAAAAGTTTTTCATTTTTCATTAGTTTGCTGGCGCATGAGGAATAGGTGAAAATATGGAATTTTTTTGGTTTTGCTTAACGGACCCATAATTTTCGTATGGAGAAGACTCTTTACTCAAAATGTCCACCTTATCCTACCTTTTGCACATGTTCACCTGTCTGTGTATGCTTCAGACCGGTCTGCCATAGATCTGAGGCCATGAAGTCTAAAATCTGGACACAAATTCGGAATCCAACCATGGTCGATTTTTGGGTGAAAAAAAAAAAAACAACAGGTCCAAAAACTTCAGATTTTCCCTCTGTATTTTGCAGTGCAACTAAAATGTCCAGATTATTTGCTATCATTGTAGAGCTACATCTGTCTACCTTTCTATGATACCACCCACTTTAGTGTATCATGTATGACGTATGACATTGACGCTACAGACCATGGAGGTAGGCTACTATCTCATGCCGCATAAAGTCATCGCTAGCGGTTAATTTGTTAACAAGAATTTTGAAAAAAATTGTAAAATTGTCTCGGAATGACAAAATTTGTAATTCATGTGCAGTGTTGATGCACAAGTGATTAAATAAGCAAGGAATATTCAAATTTTGAGGCATCATGAAAAGTGACTGTTTAACACATTAACTAACCCCTGGAGGTTTTTGCTGTTTTCGCATGAAATGGGAGTAGGAAACACATTTTGGGGACTATTTCTGAATACATCCTAACCCTTAAAGTGCTGCATTGTTTTACAGTAAAACGTCCCTCAGTGCTGAATTGTTTCAAGGGAGAAAAGAAGAAAACTGCAGTCTTTAAATTGCATGTATTTCATTAAATATACACTATTGATAGACAAACCCTATATAAAAAATGATGGTGCGTGTCTATACTTTAAGATTAGCATCAAGACACATGTGTAGGTTTAACATATTTACAGGTACAGGTGTAAATACAGGTAAAATGACAAGTTACAACTGTATTTCATCTGTATTTTTGTTTGTTTTTGATGGAAAAGTTCAAATATATCTAAGAAATGTTATATTCTTTAGTAGTCCAACCATGCACATGTTATGTCTGTCACAATGTTCTATATAAATTGTGAAAATCACAGGTAAAGGCAGGGTGACAGTTTTGCAAAAATCCACTCCATGAATGTCAGAGGTATGTTTAAACCCTCCAGTCAGCAATTAATGTTCATGAAAAACTATCACCCGTTATTTATTATAATATCATCAAACCGAGGTCCATATCTGGTGATTAAACCTCAGCAACGGCTTTATTTTTGTTCAATCATTGGGCTGATTTTGTGTGAAGAGTCACTTTGATTGTTCTCATTGTCTTACAGGTGTAAATTGCTTGGAATAGCTTGAAATCTATCCCATACTTATTTTTTTGCTGAAGTATGCGGTTGATATCACATCATCAATAGCCCTTTAGGAATCGAGAACAGACATATGTACCAAACCCATTATTTTAATCGATGCGAAAACATTTTAGATGCTCAGATGTTGACAGGCCGCCATTTCTTCATGCGACTTTTTTCGTTCAAGTCTACCCCATGAACTCTCTGATCTGCATTACGATTTGTTGGATCTACTATCAGATGCAATAGCTCGTCATCTAAGAAAAAGTCTTAAATAGTCCGTAGGTTCATTATTCACCATCTCGACATTTAATTTTGAATTACCAGTGAATGGGGGTTGACAGGTGCGCCATCTTTTCACGTCAAGCGAGCATGTACATCCGACTCCAGTTCCACGTAAATTACTGGCTCAAAATCATTCATGTGTATTTCCTTCAATACCTCGCTTGCTCCAATAATGTCATTTTTCTCAAATTATTAAAAATCACTATTAGCATCACTATCAGAAGCGAATATTTGTTGCAAGAAATCACCTTCGTATTCAGCGTCGGCCATTTTAGCTTTGCACAAGTACCAAATGTTTCAAAGCGAGCATTTGTAAAATTACATTGTTACGGCTATTGGATTTAATTATTTTTTTTTTTTTAATTGTTAAATCCAAATTTATCATTTAGGGTTTAATATCCATTAATTGGGAAATTATTCTAGAAAGTTTAGGCTGACTTTGATTCTCTAACTGTAAACAAGTTTTGACCTTGGCTTGTTTGACCTAAATCCTGACCTTGCTTTAGACATTGTCAACAAGCCTCTAACACTATTGGTTAAGGACAACTTTTTATTTTTAGTAATTAGTGGCTTATTTTCTTCTGGATCATTTTATTATTACGTGACTAGGTGAAGGTAGACTCTTCCTCTGACCTTCTATCAATTTCTAGAAAAGCGCGTGATCACTTGTTTACTTCAGAAGAACAGTTATATATAGCTGAATTTTGGAAGCTAACAGTAGGAGAATCTTTGGGCTGTAAGTTATTAGTTGTGTATTTCATGTTTGAGTGTTAATTTTTTTCTGGACTTTGTGTCAATTCGTTGGAAAAGAAGAATTATTCTATTTATTTTGAAACAGGACATACGTTTCATAATTTCATCTGGATGATATTAAATCAAGAACTGCATCACGTGACATTGTCAGCCATTTTGGATTACATTGTCAAGATTTGAACCTGGAACTATTAGAACATTTATTTATCAGGACTTGCAATTCCATTAGTGGATTATTTTGTGAATTCTATATTTGTTGGATTTGATTCTCTAAAACCGTAAGTTTATTTATTTCATTTAAATAATAGTACTTAATAAAATCATTGTTAAAGTTTTACAAGCTTGTTAGTTTTCACTCTTTCTATGTTGCTGCTTATTCGAGCCTAAGCACGTAACATAGAAATTGGGGGCTCGTCCGGGATTTAAATAAATTTGAATTTAAATTTGAATTTCCCCTAGTTTTTGAAAAATTTAAATTTTTAGTGAGACTAACACGCTTGAATCAAAATGACATCTAAGGTAGAAAAATTTCTTTCTAATCTTACCCAGGAGCAATTAGATCTTTTCAAAAAAGATGAGTTAGTTCAACTTGCCAAAAAATACAATCTTTTTGAAGTGAAGGCTTCTTTAACGAAACAAGATATCAAAAAGATTTTGGTCCAGAATTTGGTAGAACAGGATCTTTTGGAACAAAGTGCTTTGATTCCAGTCAGCAAGTCTACATCAGACTCCGACATTAAACTAAAGGAATTAGAATTAAAATTCAAGATGGAATTAGAGTTAAGGAAGCTGGAATTTCAGGAAAAGGAGAAAGAGAGACAGGAAAGGGAGAAAGAAAAGCAAATTGAATTACAAAAAGAGCAGATGCGGATTGATAGAGAGAGAGAGAGGAGAAAGAAAGACAATTACACTCTGAAAAAGAGAATAGAGAAAGAGGAATTAGAGTTTAAGAAACTGGAATTTCAGGAAAGGGATAAAGAAAGACAATTACAATTTGAAAAAGAGGAGAGAGAGAGACAGGAAAGGGAGAAAGAAAGACAATTACAATTTGAGAAAGAGGAGAGAGATAGACAGGAAAGGGAGAAGGAAAAACAATTACAATATGAAATTAGAATGAAAGAAATGGAGCTGGCAAGTGAGAATCACCATCATACTTCAAATCAAAATTTTGATTTAGCAAGGAATATTAGATTAGTGCCCCCTTTCAAAGAAAAAGAAGTAGATAAATATTTCATTCTTTTTGAAAAAGTTGCAGAAAATTTAAAGTGGCCAAGAGAGAATTGGACTCAGTTACTACAATGTGTAATTACTGGTAAGGCTAGTGAGATTTACACTTCACTGTCTGTTCAGCAAAGTGGTGATTATGACGTAGTTAAAGAATGCATTTTAAGAGGTTATGAGTTAGTTCGTGAAGCTTATAGGCAAAAATTTAGAAATTACAGAAAAGAAGCTGGACAAACTCATGTCGAATTTGCTAGACAAAAAGAGCAGTTGTTTGATAGATGGTGTTTAGCCAAGAAAGTTGAGCAAGATTATCAAAATCTCAAGCAAATTATATTAATTGAAGAGTTCAAAAACTGTGTTCATAGTGATGTTAAAACTTATCTTGAGGAGCATCAGATTGAAACCTTGGAAAATGCTGCTCGAGCTGCTGACGAATATTCTTTGACACATAAAGTTCCTTTTGTTAACAAGACTTCTACTCAACAATTTAATGGCAGAAAAGTATTTCCGCCTAATTCAAGCCCTTCTAAAACTCAAACTAACACAATTTTCAAAAATCAGACTTCAGAGAAGTTTGATTCTAGATCCTTGTCTCTTCTGACGTGTAACTTTTGCAAGAAAAAAGGACACGTTGTTTCTGATTGCTACAAATTGAAAAATAGGCATCAGAATCATTATAGACCTGTTCCAAATGCTCTTATTTCCAAGAGGTCAAGGTCACAGTCATGTATTGAAAGCAATACATTTGTTGGGTCTAATAAACCCCGGTCTGATTTTATTATGGAGAATTATGAACCATTCATATCGAAGGGTTCTATATCACTCTTGGGTGATTTAGCCAATCCCACCCCTATTAAAATTTTAAGGGACACAGGAGCTTCTCAGAGTCTTATATTATCAGGTACTTTGCCTTTTTCTGAGAAGTCTTCTTCTAATGAAAGTGTTCTTGTTCAGGGAGTACAGTGCGGCTTTGTTAATGTTCCTCTCCATTGTGTAAATTTGTCATCAGACTTAGTGTCAGGACCTGTGACAATCGGAACAGTCTCGGTTTTACCTGTTGAGGGAAAAGATTTATTGCTAGGCAACGACTTAGCTGGAGACAAGGTTGTGGTTAATCCACTTATGACTGACAAGCCTAATTTGGATCAGAAAGATGATGCAATTGAAAACGAAATCCCTGATATATTTCAAGCTTGTACAGTTATTAGAGCTATGGTAAAGAAAGCTCTTGAGAATGAAGTTGAAAAGGGCAGTATTCCCTTCGTTGACACATGCATGGGTCAGGTTTATGTTATTGAGTTCAGTATTCCCTTATCTGACACCTGCGTGGGTCAGGCTTGTGTTGAAAAAGCCAGCATTCCTTCAACTGACGCTTGTAAAGGTCAGGTTTTTGATGAGGTCACTTTTACTCTTGGTTTAGATCATCAATCAGAAGGTATTGATCATAGTGATCCTCTTTTGACAACTCATTCTCTTTATTCTAATCAGGGTGATGATCTTGAGAATGGTGTTATAGAAGGCAGCATTCCTTCAACTGGCGCTTGTATAGGTCAGGCTTTTGATGAGATCACTTTTACTCTTGGTTTAGATCACAATCAGAAGGTACTGATCATAGTGGTCCTCTTTTAATAACTCATTCTCTTAATCAGGGTGATAAACGACAGTCACATGTCGTCGAACAGGAAAAAGATCCTGAGATCTCCTGTTTGTTTCAAAGGGTCATAAATAAGACTGAAGTCACTGAAGTTCCTGTCAGTTATTTCATTAAAAATGGAATTCTTATGAGAAAATGGAGACCTTCCGAGGTACCTGTTGGTGATGAGTGGTCAGTGAACTATCAAATAGTAGTTCCAAAACCTTACAGACAGGAAATACTTAATCTGACCCATGAAACTCCTTTGGTTGGTCATTTAGGGATTAATAAAATGTATCACAGGATCTTGACTCACTTCTATTGGCCAAAAATCAAAAGTGATGTTGCCAAATACTGTAGATCTTGTCATACTTGTCAAATGGTAGGAAAAACCAATCAGAAGATACCTAAGGCTCCTGCCTTTGACGAATCATTTGGTAGAATTATGGCAGATTGTGTAGATCCCTTACCTAAGACCAAGTCAAGTAATCAATTAAAGTTAAAAATGAAACTATGGTTTGAAAGAACTAAAAGAGAGAGAACTTTTGAGTCTGATAATGGAGTTGTGTTACTCTTGTTCATTCTTCTTACTTTTCTTCAAATTAGATATTATGGCCCGTACAAAGTTAAGAAGAAAATGAATTAGTTAAATTATAGTATTAGTGCTCCTGGGATCTAAATTAATTATAGGAGTACCAGTGTATTGAAAGAAATAGCCATGTTAAATATGTAATTAATTTAGTTGTATCTGTCCCACTCGGTGAAGAAATGTCATCGGATTCTACTGACATTGGAGTGACGAATTGATGGAATTCAGAAATTATAAACAAATCTAGAACAGAAACTTTCACAGTTGCAAGTGCAAGAAAGAAATGAACTGAAAGTTATTATTATATGAGCACTTATGTCCAGATATTCTTACAAGGACAAACAAAATTTTCATGACGTTGAAATTGAAAATTCCAAACAGCATCTATGCTGGACGAGTCCACTCAAACAGGAATACTTGGAAAAGGAAATTCAATATTTGCTGGAGAATGATTTTATCAAGCCCAGTAAAAGTGATTGGAGTTCACCATGCATACTTGTTTCAAAACCAGATAAAACTTTCCATATGTGCACTGATTAAAGGAAGGTGAATAGAGGGACAAAAACAGATTCATTCCCATTAACAATAATTGACTATTCTATTGATAAAATTGGGAATGCCAAGTATGTCACCCAAATTCTGACCTTCTGAAAGGATTTTGGCAGATTCCACTATGGAAAGAGCAAAGGAAAACTCAACATTGTGACTCCAAAAGGACTCTACCAATATAAAGAAAGTCCATTTCAACGTCTCATAAAAATGTTCATCTCTGGTCTAGAGATTTATGACGTCATCATCTACAGCGACACCTGGAGAGAACATCTAGCAACAATTAGAAAATTCTTTGACAGACTCACTAATGCGTGTCTGACTGTTAATTTATTTAAAAGTGAGTTCTGCCTTGCTAGAGTAGCTTTCTTAGGACATTTTGTGGGACACGGACAAGTTAAAAATTTGAGGCTATTTCTTGATAATATAATTGTAGACACTCTTTCCCGTGTATAATTTATTATATTGTGTAATTTGTACTAGTTCTTTTAATCTCAGATGTAAATTGGTTTGTGATAAAAAGAAAGTTTTATCATATAAACCTTTCTTTTTATTTTATGGGGGAAGGTGTTACGGCTATTGGATTTAATCAATTTATTTTTTTTAATTGTTAAATCCAAATTTATCATTTAGGGTTTAATATCCATTAATTGGGAAATTATTCTAGAAAGTTTAGGCTGACTTAGATTCTCTAATTGTAAACAAGTTTTGACCTTGGCTTGTTTGACCTAAATCCTGACCTTGCTTTAGACATTGTCAACAAGCCTCTAACACTATTGGTTAATTTCAAGGACAACTTTTTATTTTTAGTCACTAGTGGCTTATTTTCTTCTGGATCATTTTATTATTACGTGACTAGGTGAAGGTAGACTCTTCCTCTGACCTTCTATCAATTTCTAGAAAAGCGCGTGATCACTTGTTTACTTCAGAAGAACAGTTATATATAGCTGAATTTTGGAAGCTAACAGTAGTAGAATCTTTGAGCTGTAAGTTATTAGTTGTGTATTTCATGTTTGAGTGTTAATTTTGTTCTGGACTTTGTGTCAATTCGTTGGAAAAGAAGAATTATTCTATTTATTTTGAAACAGGACATAAGTTTCATAATTTCATCTGGATGATATTAAATCAAGAACTGCATCACGTGACATTGTCAGCCATTTTGGATTACATTGTCAAGATTCGAACCTGGAACTATTAGAACATTTATTTATCAGGACTTGCAATTCCATTAGTGGATTATTTTGTGAATTCTATATTTGATGGATTTGATTCTCTAAAACCGTAAGTTTATTTATTTCTTTTAAATAACTGTACTTAATAAAATCATTGTTAAAGTTTTACAAGCTTGTTAGTTTTCACTCTTTCTGTGTTGCTGCTTATTCAAGCCTAAGCACGTAACAACATCGTTAATAATATAGTAAAGTACTGCAGAATGCTTGTTCCGGGCCTTTTTAAACCAATCAAATATAGTTTTACAGGCATTTATGGCAAGATCAAGTTATAGAATGCGATCAGTGTTGCTCACCTCGTGTGCGACTACAGTCGCGACACGCACTACGGGACCAAAAACAACAGCGCGACTATAGTCGCGACACGCACTTTAAGGTGGAGGTTTTTGCTGTTTTCGTATGAAATGAGAGTAGGAAACACATTTTGGGGACTATTTCTGAATACATCAATTTCCAAGCAATATTCTGTTAGACAAATGGCTAGTCATGCTAAAGAAAAAGTTTTTCATTTTTCATTAGTTTGCTGGCGCATGAGGAATAGGTGAAAATATGGAATTTTTTTGGTTTTGCTTAACGGACCCATAATTTTCGTATGGAGAAGACTCTTTACTCAAAATGTCCACCTTATCCTACCTTTTGCACATGTTCACCTGTCTGTGTATGCTTCAGACCGGTCTGCCATAGATCTGAGGCCATGAAGTCTAAAATCTGGACACAAATTCGGAATCCAACCATGGTCGATTTTTGGGTGAAAAAAAAAAAAACAACAGGTCCAAAAACTTCAGATTTTCCCTCTGTATTTTGCAGTGCAACTAAAATGTCCAGATTATTTGCTATCATTGTAGAGCTACATCTGTCTACCTTTCTATGATACCACCCACTTTAGTGTATCATGTATGACGTATGACATTGACGCTACAGACCATGGAGGTAGGCTACTATCTCATGCCGCATAAAGTCATCGCTAGCGGTTAATTTGTTAACAAGAATTTTGAAAAAAATTGTAAAATTGTCTCGGAATGACAAAATTTGTAATTCATGTGCAGTGTTGATGCACAAGTGATTAAATAAGCAAGGAATATTCAAATTTTGAGGCATCATGAAAAGTGACTGTTTAACACATTAACTAACCCCTGGAGGTTTTTGCTGTTTTCGCATGAAATGGGAGTAGGAAACACATTTTGGGGACTATTTCTGAATACATCCTAACCCTTAAAGTGCTGCATTGTTTTACAGTAAAACGTCCCTCAGTGCTGAATTGTTTCAAGGGAGAAAAGAAGAAAACTGCAGTCTTTAAATTGCATGTATTTCATTAAATATACACTATTGATAGACAAACCCTATATAAAAAATGATGGTGCGTGTCTATACTTTAAGATTAGCATCAAGACACATGTGTAGGTTTAACATATTTACAGGTACAGGTGTAAATACAGGTAAAATGACAAGTTACAACTGTATTTCATCTGTATTTTTGTTTGTTTTTGATGGAAAAGTTCAAATATATCTAAGAAATGTTATATTCTTTAGTAGTCCAACCATGCACATGTTATGTCTGTCACAATGTTCTATATAAATTGTGAAAATCACAGGTAAAGGCAGGGTGACAGTTTTGCAAAAATCCACTCCATGAATGTCAGAGGTATGTTTAAACCCTCCAGTCAGCAATTAATGTTCATGAAAAACTATCACCCGTTATTTATTATAATATCATCAAACCGAGGTCCATATCTGGTGATTAAACCTCAGCAACGGCTTTATTTTTGTTCAATCATTGGGCTGATTTTGTGTGAAGAGTCACCTTGATTGTTCTCATTGTCTTACAGGTGTAAATTGCTTGGAATAGCTTGAAATCTATCCCATACTTATTTTTTTGCTGAAGTATGCGGTTGATATCACATCATCAATAGCCCTTTAGGAATCGAGAACAGACATATGTACCAAACCCATTATTTTAATCGATGCGAAAACATTTTAGATGCTCAGATGTTGACAGGCCGCCATTTCTTCATGCGACTTTTTTCGTTCAAGTCTACCCCATGAACTCTCTGATCTGCATTACGATTTGTTGGATCTACTATCAGATGCAATAGCTCGTCATCTAAGAAAAAGTCTTAAATAGTCCGTAGGTTCATTATTCACCATCTCGACATTTAATTTTGAATTACCAGTGAATGGGGGTTGACAGGTGCGCCATCTTTTCACGTCAAGCGAGCATGTACATCCGACTCCAGTTCCACGTAAATTACTGGCTCAAAATCATTCATGTGTATTTCCTTCAATACCTCGCTTGCTCCAATAATGTCATTTTTCTCAAATTATTAAAAATCACTATTAGCATCACTATCAGAAGCGAATATTTGTTGCAAGAAATCACCTTCGTATTCAGCGTCGGCCATTTTAGCTTTGCACAAGTACCAAATGTTTCAAAGCGAGCATTTGTAAAATTACATTGTTACGGCTATTGGATTTAATTAATTTTTTTTTTTTAATTGTTAAATCCAAATTTATCATTTAGGGTTTAATATCCATTAATTGGGAAATTATTCTAGAAAGTTTAGGCTGACTTTGATTCTCTAACTGTAAACAAGTTTTGACCTTGGCTTGTTTGACCTAAATCCTGACCTTGCTTTAGACATTGTCAACAAGCCTCTAACACTATTGGTTAAGGACAACTTTTTATTTTTAGTAATTAGTGGCTTATTTTCTTCTGGATCATTTTATTATTACGTGACTAGGTGAAGGTAGACTCTTCCTCTGACCTTCTATCAATTTCTAGAAAAGCGCGTGATCACTTGTTTACTTCAGAAGAACAGTTATATACAGCTGAATTTTGGAAGCTAACAGTAGGAGAATCTTTGGGCTGTAAGTTATTAGTTGTGTATTTCATGTTTGAGTGTTAATTTTGTTCTGGACTTTGTGTCAATTCGTTGGAAAAGAAGAATTATTCTATTTATTTTGAAACAGGACATACGTTTCATAATTTCATCTGGATGATATTAAATCAAGAACTGCATCACGTGACATTGTCAGCCATTTTGGATTACATTGTCAAGATTTGAACCTGGAACTATTAGAACATTTATTTATCAGGACTTGCAATTCCATTAGTGGATTATTTTGTGAATTCTATATTTGTTGGATTTGATTCTCTAAAACCGTAAGTTTATTTATTTCATTTAAATAATAGTACTTAATAAAATCATTGTTAAAGTTTTACAAGCTTGTTAGTTTTCACTCTTTCTATGTTGCTGCTTATTCGAGCCTAAGCACGTAACATAGAAATTGGGGGCTCGTCCGGGATTTAAATAAATTTGAATTTAAATTTGAATTTCCCCTAGTTTTTGAAAAATTTAAATTTTTAGTGAGACTAACACGCTTGAATCAAAATGACATCTAAGGTAGAAAAATTTCTTTCTAATCTTACCCAGGAGCAATTAGATCTTTTCAAAAAAGATGAGTTAGTTCAACTTGCCAAAAAATACAATCTTTTTGAAGTGAAGGCTTCTTTAACGAAACAAGATATCAAAAAGATTTTGGTCCAGAATTTGGTAGAACAGGATCTTTTGGAACAAAGTGCTTTGATTCCAGTCAGCAAGTCTACATCAGACTCCGACATTAAACTAAAGGAATTAGAATTAAAATTCAAGATGGAATTAGAGTTAAGGAAGCTGGAATTTCAGGAAAAGGAGAAAGAGAGACAGGAAAGGGAGAAAGAAAAGCAAATTGAATTACAAAAAGAGCAGATGCGGATTGATAGAGAGAGAGAGAGAGGAGAAAGAAAGACAATTACACTCTGAAAAAGAGGAGAGAGAGAGGAATTAGAGTTTAAGAAACTGGAATTTCAGGAAAGGGATAAAGAAAGACAATTACAATTTGAAAAAGAGGAGAGAGAGAGACAGGAAAGGGAGAAAGAAAGACAATTACAATTTGAAAAAGAGGAGAGAGATAGACAGGAAAGGGAGAAGGAAAAACAATTACAATATGAAATTAGAATGAAAGAAATGGAGCTGGCAAGTGAGAATCACCATCATACTTCAAATCAAAATTTTGATTTAGCAAGGAATATTAGATTAGTGCCCCCTTTCAAAGAAAAAGAAGTAGATAAATATTTCATTCTTTTTGAAAAAGTTGCAGAAAATTTAAAGTGGCCAAGAGAGAATTGGACTCAGTTACTACAATGTGTAATTACTGGTAAGGCTAGTGAGATTTACACTTCACTGTCTGTTCAGCAAAGTGGTGATTATGACGTAGTTAAAGAATGCATTTTAAGAGGTTATGAGTTAGTTCGTGAAGCTTATAGGCAAAAATTTAGAAATTACAGAAAAGAAGCTGGACAAACTCATGTCGAATTTGCTAGACAAAAAGAGCAGTTGTTTGATAGATGGTGTTTAGCCAAGAAAGTTGAGCAAGATTATCAAAATCTCAAGCAAATTATATTAATTGAAGAGTTCAAAAACTGTGTTCATAGTGATGTTAAAACTTATCTTGAGGAGCATCAGATTGAAACCTTGGAAAATGCTGCTCGAGCTGCTGACGAATATTCTTTGACACATAAAGTTCCTTTTGTTAACAAGACTTCTACTCAACAATTTAATGGCAGAAAAGTATTTCCGCCTAATTCAAGCCCTTCTAAAACTCAAACTAACACAACTTTCAAAAATCAGACTTCAGAGAAGTTTGATTCTAGATCCTTGTCTCTTCTGACGTGTAACTTTTGCAAGAAAAAAGGACACGTTGTTTCTGATTGCTACAAATTGAAAAATAGGCATCAGAATCATTATAGACCTGTTCCAAATGCTCTTATTTCCAAGAGGTCAAGGTCACAGTCATGTATTGAAAGCAATACATTTGTTGGGTCTAATAAACCCCGGTCTGATTTTATTATGGAGAATTATGAACCATTCATATCGAAGGGTTCTATATCACTCTTGGGTGATTTAGCCAATCCCACCCCTATTAAAATTTTAAGGGACACAGGAGCTTCTCAGAGTCTTATATTATCAGGTACTTTGCCTTTTTCTGAGAAGTCTTCTTCTAATGAAAGTGTTCTTGTTCAGGGAGTACAGTGCGGCTTTGTTAATGTTCCTCTCCATTGTGTAAATTTGTCATCAGACTTAGTGTCAGGACCTGTGACAATCGGAACAGTCTCGGTTTTACCTGTTGAGGGAAAAGATTTATTGCTAGGCAACGACTTAGCTGGAGACAAGGTTGTGGTTAATCCACTTATGACTGACAAGCCTAATTTGGATCAGAAAGATGATGCAATTGAAAAAGAAATCCCTGATATATTTCAAGCTTGTACAGTTATTAGAGCTATGGTAAAGAAAGCTCTTGAGAATGAAGTTGAAAAGGGCAGTATTCCCTTCGTTGACACATGCATGGGTCAGGTTTATGTTATTGAGTTCAGTATTCCCTTATCTGACACCTGCGTGGGTCAGGCTTGTGTTGAAAAAGCCAGCATTCCTTCAACTGACGCTTGTAAAGGTCAGGTTTTTGATGAGGTCACTTTTACTCTTGGTTTAGATCATCAATCAGAAGGTATTGATCATAGTGATCCTCTTTTGACAACTCATTCTCTTTATTCTAATCAGGGTGATGATCTTGAGAATGGTGTTATAGAAGGCAGCATTCCTTCAACTGGCGCTTGTATAGGTCAGGCTTTTGATGAGATCACTTTTACTCTTGGTTTAGATCACAATCAGAAGGTACTGATCATAGTGGTCCTCTTTTAATAACTCATTCTCTTAATCAGGGTGATAAACGACAGTCACATGTCGTCGAACAGGAAAAAGATCCTGAGATCTCCTGTTTGTTTCAAAGGGTCATAAATAAGACTGAAGTCACTGAAGTTCCTGTCAGTTATTTCATTAAAAATGGAATTCTTATGAGAAAATGGAGACCTTCCGAGGTACCTGTTGGTGATGAGTGGTCAGTGAACTATCAAATAGTAGTTCCAAAACCTCACAGACAGGAAATACTTAATCTGACCCATGAAACTCCTTTGGTTGGTCATTTAGGGATTAATAAAATGTATCACAGGATCTTGACTCACTTCTATTGGCCAAAAATCAAAAGTGATGTTGCCAAATACTGTAGATCTTGTCATACTTGTCAAATGGTAGGAAAAACCAATCAGAAGATACCTAAGGCTCCTGCCTTTGACGAATCATTTGGTAGAATTATGGCAGATTGTGTAGATCCCTTACCTAAGACCAAGTCAAGTAATCAATTAAAGTTAAAAATGAAACTATGGTTTGAAAGAACTAAAAGAGAGAGAACTTTTGAGTCTGATAATGGAGTTGTGTTACTCTTGTTCATTCTTCTTACTTTTCTTCAAATTAGATATTATGGCCCGTACAAAGTTAAGAAGAAAATGAATTAGTTAAATTATAGTATTAGTGCTCCTGGGATCTAAATTAATTATAGGAGTACCAGTGTATTGAAAGAAATAGCCATGTTAAATATGTAATTAATTTAGTTGTATCTGTCCCACTCGGTGAAGAAATGTCATCGGATTCTACTGACATTGGAGTGACGAATTGATGGAATTCAGAAATTATAAACAAATCTAGAACAGAAACTTTCACAGTTGCAAGTGCAAGAAAGAAATGAACTGAAAGTTATTATTATATGAGCACTTATGTCCAGATATTCTTACAAGGACAAACAAAATTTTCATGACGTTGAAATTGAAAATTCCAAACAGCATCTATGCTGGACGAGTCCACTCAAACAGGAATACTTGGAAAAGGAAATTCAATATTTGCTGGAGAATGATTTTATCAAGCCCAGTAAAAGTGATTGGAGTTCACCATGCATACTTGTTTCAAAACCAGATAAAACTTTCCATATGTGCACTGATTAAAGGAAGGTGAATAGAGGGACAAAAACAGATTCATTCCCATTAACAATAATTGACTATTCTATTGATAAAATTGGGAATGCCAAGTATGTCACCCAAATTCTGACCTTCTGAAAGGATTTTGGCAGATTCCACTATGGAAAGAGCAAAGGAAAACTCAACATTGTGACTCCAAAAGGACTCTACCAATATAAAGAAAGTCCATTTCAACGTCTCATAAAAATGTTCATCTCTGGTCTAGAGATTTATGACGTCATCATCTACAGCGACACCTGGAGAGAACATCTAGCAACAATTAGAAAATTCTTTGACAGACTCACTAATGCGTGTCTGACTGTTAATTTATTTAAAAGTGAGTTCTGCCTTGCTAGAGTAGCTTTCTTAGGACATTTTGTGGGACACGGACAAGTTAAAAATTTGAGGCTATTTCTTGATAATATAATTGTAGACACTCTTTCCCGTGTATAATTTATTATATTGTGTAATTTGTACTAGTTCTTTTAATCTCAGATGTAAATTGGTTTGTGATAAAAAGAAAGTTTTATCATATAAACCTTTCTTTTTATTTTATGGGGGAAGGTGTTACGGCTATTGGATTTAATCAATTTATTTTTTTTAATTGTTAAATCCAAATTTATCATTTAGGGTTTAATATCCATTAATTGGGAAATTATTCTAGAAAGTTTAGGCTGACTTAGATTCTCTAATTGTAAACAAGTTTTGACCTTGGCTTGTTTGACCTAAATCCTGACCTTGCTTTAGACATTGTCAACAAGCCTCTAACACTATTGGTTAATTTCAAGGACAACTTTTTATTTTTAGTCACTAGTGGCTTATTTTGTTCAGGATCATTTTATTATTACGTGACTAGGTGAAGGTAGACTCTTCCTCTGACCTTCTATCAATTTCTAGAAAAGCGCGTGATCACTTGTTTACTTCAGAAGAACAGTTATATATAGCTGAATTTTGGAAGCTAACAGTAGTAGAATCTTTGAGCTGTAAGTTATTAGTTGTGTATTTCATGTTTGAGTGTTAATTTTGTTCTGGACTTTGTGTCAATTCGTTGGAAAAGAAGAATTATTCTATTTATTTTGAAACAGGACATAAGTTTCATAATTTCATCTGGATGATATTAAATCAAGAACTGCATCACGTGACATTGTCAGCCATTTTGGATTACATTGTCAAGATTCGAACCTGGAACTATTAGAACATTTATTTATCAGGACTTGCAATTCCATTAGTGGATTATTTTGTGAATTCTATATTTGATGGATTTGATTCTCTAAAACCGTAAGTTTATTTATTTCTTTTAAATAACTGTACTTAATAAAATCATTGTTAAAGTTTTACAAGCTTGTTAGTTTTCACTCTTTCTGTGTTGCTGCTTATTCAAGCCTAAGCACGTAACAACATCGTTAATAATATAGTAAAGTACTGCAGAATGCTTGTTCCGGGCCTTTTTAAACCAATCAAATATAGTTTTACAGGCATTTATGGCAAGATCAAGTTATAGAATGCGATCAGTGTTGCTCACCTCGTGTGCGACTACAGTCGCGACACGCACTACGGGACCAAAAACAACAGCGCGACTATAGTCGCGACACGCACTTTAAGGTGGAGGTTTTTGCTGTTTTCGTATGAAATGAGAGTAGGAAACACATTTTGGGGACTATTTCTGAATACATCAATTTCCAAGCAATATTCTGTTAGACAAATGGCTAGTCATGCTAAAGAAAAAGTTTTTCATTTTTCATTAGTTTGCTGGCGCATGAGGAATAGGTGAAAATATGGAATTTTTTTGGTTTTGCTTAACGGACCCATAATTTTCGTATGGAGAAGACTCTTTACTCAAAATGTCCACCTTATCCTACCTTTTGCACATGTTCACCTGTCTGTGTATGCTTCAGACCGGTCTGCCATAGATCTGAGGCCATGAAGTCTAAAATCTGGACACAAATTCGGAATCCAACCATGGTCGATTTTTGGGTGAAAAAAAAAAAAAACAACAGGTCCAAAAACTTCAGATTTTCCCTCTGTATTTTGCAGTGCAACTAAAATGTCCAGATTATTTGCTATCATTGTAGAGTTACATCTGTCTACCTTTCTATGATACCACCCACTTTAGTGTATCATGTATGACGTATGACATTGACGCTACAGACCATGGAGGTAGGCTACTATCTCATGCCGCATAAAGTCATCGCTAGCGGTTAATTTGTTAACAAGAATTTTGAAAAAAATTGTAAAATTGTCTCGGAATGACAAAATTTGTAATTCATGTGCAGTGTTGATGCACAAGTGATTAAATAAGCAAGGAATATTCAAATTTTGAGGCATCATGAAAAGTGACTGTTTAACACATTAACTAACCCCTGGAGGTTTTTGCTGTTTTCGCATGAAATGGGAGTAGGAAACACATTTTGGGGACTATTTCTGAATACATCCTAACCCTTAAAGTGCTGCATTGTTTTACAGTAAAACGTCCCTCAGTGCTGAATTGTTTCAAGGGAGAAAAGAAGAAAACTGCAGTCTTTAAATTGCATGTATTTCATTAAATATACACTATTGATAGACAAACCCTATATAAAAAATGATGGTGCGTGTCTATACTTTAAGATTAGCATCAAGACACATGTGTAGGTTTAACATATTTACAGGTACAGGTGTAAATACAGGTAAAATGACAAGTTACAACTGTATTTCATCTGTATTTTTGTTTGTTTTTGATGGAAAAGTTCAAATATATCTAAGAAATGTTATATTCTTTAGTAGTCCAACCATGCACATGTTATGTCTGTCACAATGTTCTATATAAATTGTGAAAATCACAGGTAAAGGCAGGGTGACAGTTTTGCAAAAATCCACTCCATGAATGTCAGAGGTATGTTTAAACCCTCCAGTCAGCAATTAATGTTCATGAAAAACTATCACCCGTTATTTATTATAATATCATCAAACCGAGGTCCATATCTGGTGATTAAACCTCAGCAACGGCTTTATTTTTGTTCAATCATTGGGCTGATTTTGTGTGAAGAGTCACCTTGATTGTTCTCATTGTCTTACAGGTGTAAATTGCTTGGAATAGCTTGAAATCTATCCCATACTTATTTTTTTGCTGAAGTATGCGGTTGATATCACATCATCAATAGCCCTTTAGGAATCGAGAACAGACATATGTACCAAACCCATTATTTTAATCGATGCGAAAACATTTTAGATGCTCAGATGTTGACAGGCCGCCATTTCTTCATGCGACTTTTTTCGTTCAAGTCTACCCCATGAACTCTCTGATCTGCATTACGATTTGTTGGATCTACTATCAGATGCAATAGCTCGTCATCTAAGAAAAAGTCTTAAATAGTCCGTAGGTTCATTATTCACCATCTCGACATTTAATTTTGAATTACCAGTGAATGGGGGTTGACAGGTGCGCCATCTTTTCACGTCAAGCGAGCATGTACATCCGACTCCAGTTCCACGTAAATTACTGGCTCAAAATCATTCATGTGTATTTCCTTCAATACCTCGCTTGCTCCAATAATGTCATTTTTCTCAAATTATTAAAAATCACTATTAGCATCACTATCAGAAGCGAATATTTGTTGCAAGAAATCACCTTCGTATTCAGCGTCGGCCATTTTAGCTTTGCACAAGTACCAAATGTTTCAAAGCGAGCATTTGTAAAATTACATTGTTACGGCTATTGGATTTAATTAATTTTTTTTTTTTAATTGTTAAATCCAAATTTATCATTTAGGGTTTAATATCCATTAATTGGGAAATTATTCTAGAAAGTTTAGGCTGACTTTGATTCTCTAACTGTAAACAAGTTTTGACCTTGGCTTGTTTGACCTAAATCCTGACCTTGCTTTAGACATTGTCAACAAGCCTCTAACACTATTGGTTAAGGACAACTTTTTATTTTTAGTAATTAGTGGCTTATTTTCTTCTGGATCATTTTATTATTACGTGACTAGGTGAAGGTAGACTCTTCCTCTGACCTTCTATCAATTTCTAGAAAAGCGCGTGATCACTTGTTTACTTCAGAAGAACAGTTATATATAGCTGAATTTTGGAAGCTAACAGTAGGAGAATCTTTGGGCTGTAAGTTATTAGTTGTGTATTTCATGTTTGAGTGTTAATTTTGTTCTGGACTTTGTGTCAATTCGTTGGAAAAGAAGAATTATTCTATTTATTTTGAAACAGGACATACGTTTCATAATTTCATCTGGATGATATTAAATCAAGAACTGCATCACGTGACATTGTCAGCCATTTTGGATTACATTGTCAAGATTTGAACCTGGAACTATTAGAACATTTATTTATCAGGACTTGCAATTCCATTAGTGGATTATTTTGTGAATTCTATATTTGTTGGATTTGATTCTCTAAAACCGTAAGTTTATTTATTTCATTTAAATAATAGTACTTAATAAAATCATTGTTAAAGTTTTACAAGCTTGTTAGTTTTCACTCTTTCTATGTTGCTGCTTATTCGAGCCTAAGCACGTAACATAGAAATTGGGGGCTCGTCCGGGATTTAAATAAATTTGAATTTAAATTTGAATTTCCCCTAGTTTTTGAAAAATTTAAATTTTTAGTGAGACTAACACGCTTGAATCAAAATGACATCTAAGGTAGAAAAATTTCTTTCTAATCTTACCCAGGAGCAATTAGATCTTTTCAAAAAAGATGAGTTAGTTCAACTTGCCAAAAAATACAATCTTTTTGAAGTGAAGGCTTCTTTAACGAAACAAGATATCAAAAAGATTTTGGTCCAGAATTTGGTAGAACAGGATCTTTTGGAACAAAGTGCTTTGATTCCAGTCAGCAAGTCTACATCAGACTCCGACATTAAACTAAAGGAATTAGAATTAAAATTCAAGATGGAATTAGAGTTAAGGAAGCTGGAATTTCAGGAAAAGGAGAAAGAGAGACAGGAAAGGGAGAAAGAAAAGCAAATTGAATTACAAAAAGAGCAGATGCGGATTGATAGAGAGAGAGAGAGGAGAAAGAAAGACAATTACACTCTGAAAAAGAGGAGAGAGAGAGGAATTAGAGTTTAAGAAACTGGAATTTCATGAAAGGGATAAAGAAAGACAATTACAATTTGAAAAAGAGGAGAGAGAGAGACAGGAAAGGGAGAAAGAAAGACAATTACAATTTGAAAAAGAGGAGAGAGATAGACAGGAAAGGGAGAAGGAAAAACAATTACAATATGAAATTAGAATGAAAGAAATGGAGCTGGCAAGTGAGAATCACCATCATACTTCAAATCAAAATTTTGATTTAGCAAGGAATATTAGATTAGTGCCCCCTTTCAAAGAAAAAGAAGTAGATAAATATTTCATTCTTTTTGAAAAAGTTGCAGAAAATTTAAAGTGGCCAAGAGAGAATTGGACTCAGTTACTACAATGTGTAATTACTGGTAAGGCTAGTGAGATTTACACTTCACTGTCTGTTCAGCAAAGTGGTGATTATGACGTAGTTAAAGAATGCATTTTAAGAGGTTATGAGTTAGTTCGTGAAGCTTATAGGCAAAAATTTAGAAATTACAGAAAAGAAGCTGGACAAACTCATGTCGAATTTGCTAGACAAAAAGAGCAGTTGTTTGATAGATGGTGTTTAGCCAAGAAAGTTGAGCAAGATTATCAAAATCTCAAGCAAATTATATTAATTGAAGAGTTCAAAAACTGTGTTCATAGTGATGTTAAAACTTATCTTGAGGAGCATCAGATTGAAACCTTGGAAAATGCTGCTCGAGCTGCTGACGAATATTCTTTGACACATAAAGTTCCTTTTGTTAACAAGACTTCTACTCAACAATTTAATGGCAGAAAAGTATTTCCGCCTAATTCAAGCCCTTCTAAAACTCAAACTAACACAACTTTCAAAAATCAGACTTCAGAGAAGTTTGATTCTAGATCCTTGTCTCTTCTGACGTGTAACTTTTGCAAGAAAAAAGGACACGTTGTTTCTGATTGCTACAAATTGAAAAATAGGCATCAGAATCATTATAGACCTGTTCCAAATGCTCTTATTTCCAAGAGGTCAAGGTCACAGTCATGTATTGAAAGCAATACATTTGTTGGGTCTAATAAACCCCGGTCTGATTTTATTATGGAGAATTATGAACCATTCATATCGAAGGGTTCTATATCACTCTTGGGTGATTTAGCCAATCCCACCCCTATTAAAATTTTAAGGGACACAGGAGCTTCTCAGAGTCTTATATTATCAGGTACTTTGCCTTTTTCTGAGAAGTCTTCTTCTAATGAAAGTGTTCTTGTTCAGGGAGTACAGTGCGGCTTTGTTAATGTTCCTCTCCATTGTGTAAATTTGTCATCAGACTTAGTGTCAGGACCTGTGACAATCGGAACAGTCTCGGTTTTACCTGTTGAGGGAAAAGATTTATTGCTAGGCAACGACTTAGCTGGAGACAAGGTTGTGGTTAATCCACTTATGACTGACAAGCCTAATTTGGATCAGAAAGATGATGCAATTGAAAAAGAAATCCCTGATATATTTCAAGCTTGTACAGTTATTAGAGCTATGGTAAAGAAAGCTCTTGAGAATGAAGTTGAAAAGGGCAGTATTCCCTTCGTTGACACATGCATGGGTCAGGTTTATGTTATTGAGTTCAGTATTCCCTTATCTGACACCTGCGTGGGTCAGGCTTGTGTTGAAAAAGCCAGCATTCCTTCAACTGACGCTTGTAAAGGTCAGGTTTTTGATGAGGTCACTTTTACTCTTGGTTTAGATCATCAATCAGAAGGTATTGATCATAGTGATCCTCTTTTGACAACTCATTCTCTTTATTCTAATCAGGGTGATGATCTTGAGAATGGTGTTATAGAAGGCAGCATTCCTTCAACTGGCGCTTGTATAGGTCAGGCTTTTGATGAGATCACTTTTACTCTTGGTTTAGATCACAATCAGAAGGTACTGATCATAGTGGTCCTCTTTTAATAACTCATTCTCTTAATCAGGGTGATAAACGACAGTCACATGTCGTCGAACAGGAAAAAGATCCTGAGATCTCCTGTTTGTTTCAAAGGGTCATAAATAAGACTGAAGTCACTGAAGTTCCTGTCAGTTATTTCATTAAAAATGGAATTCTTATGAGAAAATGGAGACCTTCCGAGGTACCTGTTGGTGATGAGTGGTCAGTGAACTATCAAATAGTAGTTCCAAAACCTCACAGACAGGAAATACTTAATCTGACCCATGAAACTCCTTTGGTTGGTCATTTAGGGATTAATAAAATGTATCACAGGATCTTGACTCACTTCTATTGGCCAAAAATCAAAAGTGATGTTGCCAAATACTGTAGATCTTGTCATACTTGTCAAATGGTAGGAAAAACCAATCAGAAGATACCTAAGGCTCCTGCCTTTGACGAATCATTTGGTAGAATTATGGCAGATTGTGTAGATCCCTTACCTAAGACCAAGTCAAGTAATCAATTAAAGTTAAAAATGAAACTATGGTTTGAAAGAACTAAAAGAGAGAGAACTTTTGAGTCTGATAATGGAGTTGTGTTACTCTTGTTCATTCTTCTTACTTTTCTTCAAATTAGATATTATGGCCCGTACAAAGTTAAGAAGAAAATGAATTAGTTAAATTATAGTATTAGTGCTCCTGGGATCTAAATTAATTATAGGAGTACCAGTGTATTGAAAGAAATAGCCATGTTAAATATGTAATTAATTTAGTTGTATCTGTCCCACTCGGTGAAGAAATGTCATCGGATTCTACTGACATTGGAGTGACGAATTGATGGAATTCAGAAATTATAAACAAATCTAGAACAGAAACTTTCACAGTTGCAAGTGCAAGAAAGAAATGAACTGAAAGTTATTATTATATGAGCACTTATGTCCAGATATTCTTACAAGGACAAACAAAATTTTCATGACGTTGAAATTGAAAATTCCAAACAGCATCTATGCTGGACGAGTCCACTCAAACAGGAATACTTGGAAAAGGAAATTCAATATTTGCTGGAGAATGATTTTATCAAGCCCAGTAAAAGTGATTGGAGTTCACCATGCATACTTGTTTCAAAACCAGATAAAACTTTCCATATGTGCACTGATTAAAGGAAGGTGAATAGAGGGACAAAAACAGATTCATTCCCATTAACAATAATTGACTATTCTATTGATAAAATTGGGAATGCCAAGTATGTCACCCAAATTCTGACCTTCTGAAAGGATTTTGGCAGATTCCACTATGGAAAGAGCAAAGGAAAACTCAACATTGTGACTCCAAAAGGACTCTACCAATATAAAGAAAGTCCATTTCAACGTCTCATAAAAATGTTCATCTCTGGTCTAGAGATTTATGACGTCATCATCTACAGCGACACCTGGAGAGAACATCTAGCAACAATTAGAAAATTCTTTGACAGACTCACTAATGCGTGTCTGACTGTTAATTTATTTAAAAGTGAGTTCTGCCTTGCTAGAGTAGATTTCTTAGGACATTTTGTGGGACACGGACAAGTTAAAAATTTGAGGCTATTTCTTGATAATATAATTGTAGACACTCTTTCCCGTGTATAATTTATTATATTGTGTAATTTGTACTAGTTCTTTTAATCTCAGATGTAAATTGGTTTGTGATAAAAAGAAAGTTTTATCATATAAACCTTTCTTTTTATTTTATGGGGGAAGGTGTTACGGCTATTGGATTTAATCAATTTATTTTTTTTAATTGTTAAATCCAAATTTATCATTTAGGGTTTAATATCCATTAATTGGGAAATTATTCTAGAAAGTTTAGGCTGACTTAGATTCTCTAATTGTAAACAAGTTTTGACCTTGGCTTGTTTGACCTAAATCCTGACCTTGCTTTAGACATTGTCAACAAGCCTCTAACACTATTGGTTAATTTCAAGGACAACTTTTTATTTTTAGTCACTAGTGGCTTATTTTGTTCAGGATCATTTTATTATTACGTGACTAGGTGAAGGTAGACTCTTCCTCTGACCTTCTATCAATTTCTAGAAAAGCGCGTGATCACTTGTTTACTTCAGAAGAACAGTTATATATAGCTGAATTTTGGAAGCTAACAGTAGTAGAATCTTTGAGCTGTAAGTTATTAGTTGTGTATTTCATGTTTGAGTGTTAATTTTGTTCTGGACTTTGTGTCAATTCGTTGGAAAAGAAGAATTATTCTATTTATTTTGAAACAGGACATAAGTTTCATAATTTCATCTGGATGATATTAAATCAAGAACTGCATCACGTGACATTGTCAGCCATTTTGGATTACATTGTCAAGATTCGAACCTGGAACTATTAGAACATTTATTTATCAGGACTTGCAATTCCATTAGTGGATTATTTTGTGAATTCTATATTTGATGGATTTGATTCTCTAAAACCGTAAGTTTATTTATTTCTTTTAAATAACTGTACTTAATAAAATCATTGTTAAAGTTTTACAAGCTTGTTAGTTTTCACTCTTTCTGTGTTGCTGCTTATTCAAGCCTAAGCACGTAACAACATCGTTAATAATATAGTAAAGTACTGCAGAATGCTTGTTCCGGGCCTTTTTAAACCAATCAAATATAGTTTTACAGGCATTTATGGCAAGATCAAGTTATAGAATGCGATCAGTGTTGCTCACCTCGTGTGCGACTACAGTCGCGACACGCACTACGGGACCAAAAACAACAGCGCGACTATAGTCGCGACACGCACTTTAAGGTGGAGGTTTTTGCTGTTTTCGTATGAAATGAGAGTAGGAAACACATTTTGGGGACTATTTCTGAATACATCAATTTCCAAGCAATATTCTGTTAGACAAATGGCTAGTCATGCTAAAGAAAAAGTTTTTCATTTTTCATTAGTTTGCTGGCGCATGAGGAATAGTTGAAAATATGGAATTTTTTTGGTTTTGCTTAACGGACCCATAATTTTCGTATGGAGAAGACTCTTTACTCAAAATGTCCACCTTATCCTACCTTTTGCACATGTTCACCTGTCTGTGTATGCTTCAGACCGGTCTGCCATAGATCTGAGGCCATGAAGTCTAAAATCTGGACACAAATTCGGAATCCAACCATGGTCGATTTTTGGGTGAAAAAAAAAAAAAACAACAGGTCCAAAAACTTCAGATTTTCCCTCTGTATTTTGCAGTGCAACTAAAATGTCCAGATTATTTGCTATCATTGTAGAGCTACATCTGTCTACCTTTCTATGATACCACCCACTTTAGTGTATCATGTATGACGTATGACATTGACGCTACAGACCATGGAGGTAGGCTACTATCTCATGCCGCATAAAGTCATCGCTAGCGGTTAATTTGTTAACAAGAATTTTGAAAAAAATTGTAAAATTGTCTCGGAATGACAAAATTTGTAATTCATGTGCAGTGTTGATGCACAAGTGATTAAATAAGCAAGGAATATTCAAATTTTGAGGCATCATGAAAAGTGACTGTTTAACACATTAACTAACCCCTGGAGGTTTTTGCTGTTTTCGCATGAAATGGGAGTAGGAAACACATTTTGGGGACTATTTCTGAATACATCCTAACCCTTAAAGTGCTGCATTGTTTTACAGTAAAACGTCCCTCAGTGCTGAATTGTTTCAAGGGAGAAAAGAAGAAAACTGCAGTCTTTAAATTGCATGTATTTCATTAAATATACACTATTGATAGACAAACCCTATATAAAAAATGATGGTGCGTGTCTATACTTTAAGATTAGCATCAAGACACATGTGTAGGTTTAACATATTTACAGGTACAGGTGTAAATACAGGTAAAATGACAAGTTACAACTGTATTTCATCTGTATTTTTGTTTGTTTTTGATGGAAAAGTTCAAATATATCTAAGAAATGTTATATTCTTTAGTAGTCCAACCATGCACATGTTATGTCTGTCACAATGTTCTATATAAATTGTGAAAATCACAGGTAAAGGCAGGGTGACAGTTTTGCAAAAATCCACTCCATGAATGTCAGAGGTATGTTTAAACCCTCCAGTCAGCAATTAATGTTCATGAAAAACTATCACCCGTTATTTATTATAATATCATCAAACCGAGGTCCATATCTGGTGATTAAACCTCAGCAACGGCTTTATTTTTGTTCAATCATTGGGCTGATTTTGTGTGAAGAGTCACCTTGATTGTTCTCATTGTCTTACAGGTGTAAATTGCTTGGAATAGCTTGAAATCTATCCCATACTTATTTTTTTGCTGAAGTATGCGGTTGATATCACATCATCAATAGCCCTTTAGGAATCGAGAACAGACATATGTACCAAACCCATTATTTTAATCGATGCGAAAACATTTTAGATGCTCAGATGTTGACAGGCCGCCATTTCTTCATGCGACTTTTTTCGTTCAAGTCTACCCCATGAACTCTCTGATCTGCATTACGATTTGTTGGATCTACTATCAGATGCAATAGCTCGTCATCTAAGAAAAAGTCTTAAATAGTCCGTAGGTTCATTATTCACCATCTCGACATTTAATTTTGAATTACCAGTGAATGGGGGTTGACAGGTGCGCCATCTTTTCACGTCAAGCGAGCATGTACATCCGACTCCAGTTCCACGTAAATTACTGGCTCAAAATCATTCATGTGTATTTCCTTCAATACCTCGCTTGCTCCAATAATGTCATTTTTCTCAAATTATTAAAAATCACTATTAGCATCACTATCAGAAGCGAATATTTGTTGCAAGAAATCACCTTCGCATTCAGCGTCGGCCATTTTAGCTTTGCACAAGTACCAAATGTTTCAAAGCGAGCATTTGTAAAATTACATTGTTACGGCTATTGGATTTAATTAATTTTTTTTTTTTAATTGTTAAATCCAAATTTATCATTTAGGGTTTAATATCCATTAATTGGGAAATTATTCTAGAAAGTTTAGGCTGACTTTGATTCTCTAACTGTAAACAAGTTTTGACCTTGGCTTGTTTGACCTAAATCCTGACCTTGCTTTAGACATTGTCAACAAGCCTCTAACACTATTGGTTAAGGACAACTTTTTATTTTTAGTAATTAGTGGCTTATTTTCTTCTGGATCATTTTATTATTACGTGACTAGGTGAAGGTAGACTCTTCCTCTGACCTTCTATCAATTTCTAGAAAAGCGCGTGATCACTTGTTTACTTCAGAAGAACAGTTATATATAGCTGAATTTTGGAAGCTAACAGTAGGAGAATCTTTGGGCTGTAAGTTATTAGTTGTGTATTTCATGTTTGAGTGTTAATTTTGTTCTGGACTTTGTGTCAATTCGTTGGAAAAGAAGAATTATTCTATTTATTTTGAAACAGGACATACGTTTCATAATTTCATCTGGATGATATTAAATCAAGAACTGCATCACGTGACATTGTCAGCCATTTTGGATTACATTGTCAAGATTTGAACCTGGAACTATTAGAACATTTATTTATCAGGACATGCAATTCCATTAGTGGATTATTTTGTGAATTCTATATTTGTTGGATTTGATTCTCTAAAACCGTAAGTTTATTTATTTCATTTAAATAATAGTACTTAATAAAATCATTGTTAAAGTTTTACAAGCTTGTTAGTTTTCACTCTTTCTATGTTGCTGCTTATTCGAGCCTAAGCACGTAACATAGAAATTGGGGGCTCGTCCGGGATTTAAATAAATTTGAATTTAAATTTGAATTTCCCCTAGTTTTTGAAAAATTTAAATTTTTAGTGAGACTAACACGCTTGAATCAAAATGACATCTAAGGTAGAAAAATTTCTTTCTAATCTTACCCAGGAGCAATTAGATCTTTTCAAAAAAGATGAGTTAGTTCAACTTGCCAAAAAATACAATCTTTTTGAAGTGAAGGCTTCTTTAACGAAACAAGATATCAAAAAGATTTTGGTCCAGAATTTGGTAGAACAGGATCTTTTGGAACAAAGTGCTTTGATTCCAGTCAGCAAGTCTACATCAGACTCCGACATTAAACTAAAGGAATTAGAATTAAAATTCAAGATGGAATTAGAGTTAAGGAAGCTGGAATTTCAGGAAAAGGAGAAAGAGAGACAGGAAAGGGAGAAAGAAAAGCAAATTGAATTACAAAAAGAGCAGATGCGGATTGATAGAGAGAGAGAGAGGAGAAAGAAAGACAATTACACTCTGAAAAAGAGGAGAGAGAGAGGAATTAGAGTTTAAGAAACTGGAATTTCATGAAAGGGATAAAGAAAGACAATTACAATTTGAAAAAGAGGAGAGAGAGAGACAGGAAAGGGAGAAAGAAAGACAATTACAATTTGAAAAAGAGGAGAGAGATAGACAGGAAAGGGAGAAGGAAAAACAATTACAATATGAAATTAGAATGAAAGAAATGGAGCTGGCAAGTGAGAATCACCATCATACTTCAAATCAAAATTTTGATTTAGCAAGGAATATTAGATTAGTGCCCCCTTTCAAAGAAAA
Organism: Unio delphinus; assembly: GCA_029339505.1. Classification (NCBI taxonomy): domain Eukaryota; kingdom Metazoa; phylum Mollusca; class Bivalvia; order Unionida; family Unionidae; genus Unio; species Unio delphinus. Next base: position 2,704,564 of record JAQISU010000172.1, read on the forward strand.
AGAAGTAGATAAATATTTCATTCTTTTTGAAAAAGTTGCAGAAAATTTAAAGTGGCCAAGAGAGAATTGGACTCAGTTACTACAATGTGTAATTACTGGTAAGGCTAGTGAGATTTACACTTCACTGTCTGTTCAGCAAAGTGGTGATTATGACGTAGTTAAAGAATGCATTTTAAGAGGTTATGAGTTAGTTCGTGAAGCTTATAGGCAAAAATTTAGAAATTACAGAAAAGAAGCTGGACAAACTCATGTCGAATTTGCTAGACAAAAAGAGCAGTTGTTTGATAGATGGTGTTTAGCCAAGAAAGTTGAGCAAGATTATCAAAATCTCAAGCAAATTATATTAATTGAAGAGTTCAAAAACTGTGTTCATAGTGATGTTAAAACTTATCTTGAGGAGCATCAGATTGAAACCTTGGAAAATGCTGCTCGAGCTGCTGACGAATATTCTTTGACACATAAAGTTCCTTTTGTTAACAAGACTTCTACTCAACAATTTAATGGCAGAAAAGTATTTCCGCCTAATTCAAGCCCTTCTAAAACTCAAACTAACACAACTTTCAAAAATCAGACTTCAGAGAAGTTTGATTCTAGATCCTTGTCTCTTCTGACGTGTAACTTTTGCAAGAAAAAAGGACACGTTGTTTCTGATTGCTACAAATTGAAAAATAGGCATCAGAATCATTATAGACCTGTTCCAAATGCTCTTATTTCCAAGAGGTCAAGGTCACAGTCATGTATTGAAAGCAATACATTTGTTGGGTCTAATAAACCCCGGTCTGATTTTATTATGGAGAATTATGAACCATTCATATCGAAGGGTTCTATATCACTCTTGGGTGATTTAGCCAATCCCACCCCTATTAAAATTTTAAGGGACACAGGAGCTTCTCAGAGTCTTATATTATCAGGTACTTTGCCTTTTTCTGAGAAGTCTTCTTCTAATGAAAGTGTTCTTGTTCAGGGAGTACAGTGCGGCTTTGTTAATGTTCCTCTCCATTGTGTAAATTTGTCATCAGACTTAGTGTCAGGACCTGTGACAATCGGAACAGTCTCGGTTTTACCTGTTGAGGGAAAAGATTTATTGCTAGGCAACGACTTAGCTGGAGACAAGGTTGTGGTTAATCCACTTATGACTGACAAGCCTAATTTGGATCAGAAAGATGATGCAATTGAAAAAGAAATCCCTGATATATTTCAAGCTTGTACAGTTATTAGAGCTATGGTAAAGAAAGCTCTTGAGAATGAAGTTGAAAAGGGCAGTATTCCCTTCGTTGACACATGCATGGGTCAGGTTTATGTTATTGAGTTCAGTATTCCCTTATCTGACACCTGCGTGGGTCAGGCTTGTGTTGAAAAAGCCAGCATTCCTTCAACTGACGCTTGTAAAGGTCAGGTTTTTGATGAGGTCACTTTTACTCTTGGTTTAGATCATCAATCAGAAGGTATTGATCATAGTGATCCTCTTTTGACAACTCATTCTCTTTATTCTAATCAGGGTGATGATCTTGAGAATGGTGTTATAGAAGGCAGCATTCCTTCAACTGGCGCTTGTATAGGTCAGGCTTTTGATGAGATCACTTTTACTCTTGGTTTAGATCACAATCAGAAGGTACTGATCATAGTGGTCCTCTTTTAATAACTCATTCTCTTAATCAGGGTGATAAACGACAGTCACATGTCGTCGAACAGGAAAAAGATCCTGAGATCTCCTGTTTGTTTCAAAGGGTCATAAATAAGACTGAAGTCACTGAAGTTCCTGTCAGTTATTTCATTAAAAATGGAATTCTTATGAGAAAATGGAGACCTTCCGAGGTACCTGTTGGTGATGAGTGGTCAGTGAACTATCAAATAGTAGTTCCAAAACCTCACAGACAGGAAATACTTAATCTGACCCATGAAACTCCTTTGGTTGGTCATTTAGGGATTAATAAAATGTATCACAGGATCTTGACTCACTTCTATTGGCCAAAAATCAAAAGTGATGTTGCCAAATACTGTAGATCTTGTCATACTTGTCAAATGGTAGGAAAAACCAATCAGAAGATACCTAAGGCTCCTGCCTTTGACGAATCATTTGGTAGAATTATGGCAGATTGTGTAGATCCCTTACCTAAGACCAAGTCAAGTAATCAATTAAAGTTAAAAATGAAACTATGGTTTGAAAGAACTAAAAGAGAGAGAACTTTTGAGTCTGATAATGGAGTTGTGTTACTCTTGTTCATTCTTCTTACTTTTCTTCAAATTAGATATTATGGCCCGTACAAAGTTAAGAAGAAAATGAATTAGTTAAATTATAGTATTAGTGCTCCTGGGATCTAAATTAATTATAGGAGTACCAGTGTATTGAAAGAAATAGCCATGTTAAATATGTAATTAATTTAGTTGTATCTGTCCCACTCGGTGAAGAAATGTCATCGGATTCTACTGACATTGGAGTGACGAATTGATGGAATTCAGAAATTATAAACAAATCTAGAACAGAAACTTTCACAGTTGCAAGTGCAAGAAAGAAATGAACTGAAAGTTATTATTATATGAGCACTTATGTCCAGATATTCTTACAAGGACAAACAAAATTTTCATGACGTTGAAATTGAAAATTCCAAACAGCATCTATGCTGGACGAGTCCACTCAAACAGGAATACTTGGAAAAGGAAATTCAATATTTGCTGGAGAATGATTTTATCAAGCCCAGTAAAAGTGATTGGAGTTCACCATGCATACTTGTTTCAAAACCAGATAAAACTTTCCATATGTGCACTGATTAAAGGAAGGTGAATAGAGGGACAAAAACAGATTCATTCCCATTAACAATAATTGACTATTCTATTGATAAAATTGGGAATGCCAAGTATGTCACCCAAATTCTGACCTTCTGAAAGGATTTTGGCAGATTCCACTATGGAAAGAGCAAAGGAAAACTCAACATTGTGACTCCAAAAGGACTCTACCAATATAAAGAAAGTCCATTTCAACGTCTCATAAAAATGTTCATCTCTGGTCTAGAGATTTATGACGTCATCATCTACAGCGACACCTGGAGAGAACATCTAGCAACAATTAGAAAATTCTTTGACAGACTCACTAATGCGTGTCTGACTGTTAATTTATTTAAAAGTGAGTTCTGCCTTGCTAGAGTAGCTTTCTTAGGACATTTTGTGGGACACGGACAAGTTAAAAATTTGAGGCTATTTCTTGATAATATAATTGTAGACACTCTTTCCCGTGTATAATTTATTATATTGTGTAATTTGTACTAGTTCTTTTAATCTCAGATGTAAATTGGTTTTTGATAAAAAGAAAGTTTTATCATATAAACCTTTCTTTTTATTTTATGGGGGAAGGTGTTACGGCTATTGGATTTAATCAATTTATTTTTTTTAATTGTTAAATCCAAATTTATCATTTAGGGTTTAATATCCATTAATTGGGAAATTATTCTAGAAAGTTTAGGCTGACTTAGATTCTCTAATTGTAAACAAGTTTTGACCTTGGCTTGTTTGACCTAAATCCTGACCTTGCTTTAGACATTGTCAACAAGCCTCTAACACTATTGGTTAATTTCAAGGACAACTTTTTATTTTTAGTCACTAGTGGCTTATTTTGTTCAGGATCATTTTATTATTACGTGACTAGGTGAAGGTAGACTCTTCCTCTGACCTTCTATCAATTTCTAGAAAAGCGCGTGATCACTTGTTTACTTCAGAAGAACAGTTATATATAGCTGAATTTTGGAAGCTAACAGTAGTAGAATCTTTGAGCTGTAAGTTATTAGTTGTGTATTTCATGTTTGAGTGTTAATTTTGTTCTGGACTTTGTGTCAATTCGTTGGAAAAGAAGAATTATTCTATTTATTTTGAAACAGGACATAAGTTTCATAATTTCATCTGGATGATATTAAATCAAGAACTGCATCACGTGACATTGTCAGCCATTTTGGATTACATTGTCAAGATTCGAACCTGGAACTATTAGAACATTTATTTATCAGGACTTGCAATTCCATTAGTGGATTATTTTGTGAATTCTATATTTGATGGATTTGATTCTCTAAAACCGTAAGTTTATTTATTTCTTTTAAATAACTGTACTTAATAAAATCATTGTTAAAGTTTTACAAGCTTGTTAGTTTTCACTCTTTCTGTGTTGCTGCTTATTCAAGCCTAAGCACGTAACAACATCGTTAATAATATAGTAAAGTACTGCAGAATGCTTGTTCCGGGCCTTTTTAAACCAATCAAATATAGTTTTACAGGCATTTATGGCAAGATCAAGTTATAGAATGCGATCAGTGTTGCTCACCTCGTGTGCGACTACAGTCGCGACACGCACTACGGGACCAAAAACAACAGCGCGACTATAGTCGCGACACGCACTTTAAGGTGGAGGTTTTTGCTGTTTTCGTATGAAATGAGAGTAGGAAACACATTTTGGGGACTATTTCTGAATACATCAATTTCCAAGCAATATTCTGTTAGACAAATGGCTAGTCATGCTAAAGAAAAAGTTTTTCATTTTTCATTAGTTTGCTGGCGCATGAGGAATAGGTGAAAATATGGAATTTTTTTGGTTTTGCTTAACGGACCCATAATTTTCGTATGGAGAAGACTCTTTACTCAAAATGTCCACCTTATCCTACCTTTTGCACATGTTCACCTGTCTGTGTATGCTTCAGACCGGTCTGCCATAGATCTGAGGCCATGAAGTCTAAAATCTGGACACAAATTCGGAATCCAACCATGGTCGATTTTTGGGTGAAAAAAAAAAAAAACAACAGGTCCAAAAACTTCAGATTTTCCCTCTGTATTTTGCAGTGCAACTAAAATGTCCAGATTATTTGCTATCATTGTAGAGCTACATCTGTCTACCTTTCTATGATACCACCCACTTTAGTGTATCATGTATGACGTATGACATTGACGCTACAGACCATGGAGGTAGGCTACTATCTCATGCCGCATAAAGTCATTGCTAGCGGTTAATTTGTTAACAAGAATTTTGAAAAAAATTGTAAAATTGTCTCGGAATGACAAAATTTGTAATTCATGTGCAGTGTTGATGCACAAGTGATTAAATAAGCAAGGAATATTCAAATTTTGAGGCATCATGAAAAGTGACTGTTTAACACATTAACTAACCCCTGGAGGTTTTTGCTGTTTTCGCATGAAATGGGAGTAGGAAACACATTTTGGGGACTATTTCTGAATACATCCTAACCCTTAAAGTGCTGCATTGTTTTACAGTAAAACGTCCCTCAGTGCTGAATTGTTTCAAGGGAGAAAAGAAGAAAACTGCAGTCTTTAAATTGCATGTATTTCATTAAATATACACTATTGATAGACAAACCCTATATAAAAAATGATGGTGCGTGTCTATACTTTAAGATTAGCATCAAGACACATGTGTAGGTTTAACATATTTACAGGTACAGGTGTAAATACAGGTAAAATGACAAGTTACAACTGTATTTCATCTGTATTTTTGTTTGTTTTTGATGGAAAAGTTCAAATATATCTAAGAAATGTTATATTCTTTAGTAGTCCAACCATGCACATGTTATGTCTGTCACAATGTTCTATATAAATTGTGAAAATCACAGGTAAAGGCAGGGTGACAGTTTTGCAAAAATCCACTCCATGAATGTCAGAGGTATGTTTAAACCCTCCAGTCAGCAATTAATGTTCATGAAAAACTATCACCCGTTATTTATTATAATATCATCAAACCGAGGTCCATATCTGGTGATTAAACCTCAGCAACGGCTTTATTTTTGTTCAATCATTGGGCTGATTTTGTGTGAAGAGTCACCTTGATTGTTCTCATTGTCTTACAGGTGTAAATTGCTTGGAATAGCTTGAAATCTATCCCATACTTATTTTTTTGCTGAAGTATGCGGTTGATATCACATCATCAATAGCCCTTTAGGAATCGAGAACAGACATATGTACCAAACCCATTATTTTAATCGATGCGAAAACATTTTAGATGCTCAGATGTTGACAGGCCGCCATTTCTTCATGCGACTTTTTTCGTTCAAGTCTACCCCATGAACTCTCTGATCTGCATTACGATTTGTTGGATCTACTATCAGATGCAATAGCTCGTCATCTAAGAAAAAGTCTTAAATAGTCCGTAGGTTCATTATTCACCATCTCGACATTTAATTTTGAATTACCAGTGAATGGGGGTTGACAGGTGCGCCATCTTTTCACGTCAAGCGAGCATGTACATCCGACTCCAGTTCCACGTAAATTACTGGCTCAAAATCATTCATGTGTATTTCCTTCAATACCTCGCTTGCTCCAATAATGTCATTTTTCTCAAATTATTAAAAATCACTATTAGCATCACTATCAGAAGCGAATATTTGTTGCAAGAAATCACCTTCGTATTCAGCGTCGGCCATTTTAGCTTTGCACAAGTACCAAATGTTTCAAAGCGAGCATTTGTAAAATTACATTGTTACGGCTATTGGATTTAATTAATTTTTTTTTTTTAATTGTTAAATCCAAATTTATCATTTAGGGTTTAATATCCATTAATTGGGAAATTATTCTAGAAAGTTTAGGCTGACTTTGATTCTCTAACTGTAAACAAGTTTTGACCTTGGCTTGTTTGACCTAAATCCTGACCTTGCTTTAGACATTGTCAACAAGCCTCTAACACTATTGGTTAAGGACAACTTTTTATTTTTAGTAATTAGTGGCTTATTTTCTTCTGGATCATTTTATTATTACGTGACTAGGTGAAGGTAGACTCTTCCTCTGACCTTCTATCAATTTCTAGAAAAGCGCGTGATCACTTGTTTACTTCAGAAGAACAGTTATATATAGCTGAATTTTGGAAGCTAACAGTAGGAGAATCTTTGGGCTGTAAGTTATTAGTTGTGTATTTCATGTTTGAGTGTTAATTTTGTTCTGGACTTTGTGTCAATTCGTTGGAAAAGAAGAATTATTCTATTTATTTTGAAACAGGACATACGTTTCATAATTTCATCTGGATGATATTAAATCAAGAACTGCATCACGTGACATTGTCAGCCATTTTGGATTACATTGTCAAGATTTGAACCTGGAACTATTAGAACATTTATTTATCAGGACTTGCAATTCCATTAGTGGATTATTTTGTGAATTCTATATTTGTTGGATTTGATTCTCTAAAACCGTAAGTTTATTTATTTCATTTAAATAATAGTACTTAATAAAATCATTGTTAAAGTTTTACAAGCTTGTTAGTTTTCACTCTTTCTATGTTGCTGCTTATTCGAGCCTAAGCACGTAACATAGAAATTGGGGGCTCGTCCGGGATTTAAATAAATTTGAATTTAAATTTGAATTTCCCCTAGTTTTTGAAAAATTTAAATTTTTAGTGAGACTAACACGCTTGAATCAAAATGACATCTAAGGTAGAAAAATTTCTTTCTAATCTTACCCAGGAGCAATTAGATCTTTTCAAAAAAGATGAGTTAGTTCAACTTGCCAAAAAATACAATCTTTTTGAAGTGAAGGCTTCTTTAACGAAACAAGATATCAAAAAGATTTTGGTCCAGAATTTGGTAGAACAGGATCTTTTGGAACAAAGTGCTTTGATTCCAGTCAGCAAGTCTACATCAGACTCCGACATTAAACTAAAGGAATTAGAATTAAAATTCAAGATGGAATTAGAGTTAAGGAAGCTGGAATTTCAGGAAAAGGAGAAAGAGAGACAGGAAAGGGAGAAAGAAAAGCAAATTGAATTACAAAAAGAGCAGATGCGGATTGATAGAGAGAGAGAGAGGAGAAAGAAAGACAATTACACTCTGAAAAAGAGGAGAGAGAGAGGAATTAGAGTTTAAGAAACTGGAATTTCAGGAAAGGGATAAAGAAAGACAATTACAATTTGAAAAAGAGGAGAGAGAGAGACAGGAAAGGGAGAAAGAAAGACAATTACAATTTGAAAAAGAGGAGAGAGATAGACAGGAAAGGGAGAAGGAAAAACAATTACAATATGAAATTAGAATGAAAGAAATGGAGCTGGCAAGTGAGAATCACCATCATACTTCAAATCAAAATTTTGATTTAGCAAGGAATATTAGATTAGTGCCCCCTTTCAAAGAAAAAGAAGTAGATAAATATTTCATTCTTTTTGAAAAAGTTGCAGAAAATTTAAAGTGGCCAAGAGAGAATTGGACTCAGTTACTACAATGTGTAATTACTGGTAAGGCTAGTGAGATTTACACTTCACTGTCTGTTCAGCAAAGTGGTGATTATGACGTAGTTAAAGAATGCATTTTAAGAGGTTATGAGTTAGTTCGTGAAGCTTATAGGCAAAAATTTAGAAATTACAGAAAAGAAGCTGGACAAACTCATGTCGAATTTGCTAGACAAAAAGAGCAGTTGTTTGATAGATGGTGTTTAGCCAAGAAAGTTGAGCAAGATTATCAAAATCTCAAGCAAATTATATTAATTGAAGAGTTCAAAAACTGTGTTCATAGTGATGTTAAAACTTATCTCGAGGAGCATCAGATTGAAACCTTGGAAAATGCTGCTCGAGCTGCTGACGAATATTCTTTGACACATAAAGTTCCTTTTGTTAACAAGACTTCTACTCAACAATTTAATGGCAGAAAAGTATTTCCGCCTAATTCAAGCCCTTCTAAAACTCAAACTAACACAACTTTCAAAAATCAGACTTCAGAGAAGTTTGATTCTAGATCCTTGTCTCTTCTGACGTGTAACTTTTGCAAGAAAAAAGGACACGTTGTTTCTGATTGCTACAAATTGAAAAATAGGCATCAGAATCATTATAGACCTGTTCCAAATGCTCTTATTTCCAAGAGGTCAAGGTCACAGTCATGTATTGAAAGCAATACATTTGTTGGGTCTAATAAACCCCGGTCTGATTTTATTATGGAGAATTATGAACCATTCATATCGAAGGGTTCTATATCACTCTTGGGTGATTTAGCCAATCCCACCCCTATTAAAATTTTAAGGGACACAGGAGCTTCTCAGAGTCTTATATTATCAGGTACTTTGCCTTTTTCTGAGAAGTCTTCTTCTAATGAAAGTGTTCTTGTTCAGGGAGTACAGTGCGGCTTTGTTAATGTTCCTCTCCATTGTGTAAATTTGTCATCAGACTTAGTGTCAGGACCTGTGACAATCGGAACAGTCTCGGTTTTACCTGTTGAGGGAAAAGATTTATTGCTAGGCAACGACTTAGCTGGAGACAAGGTTGTGGTTAATCCACTTATGACTGACAAGCCTAATTTGGATCAGAAAGATGATGCAATTGAAAAAGAAATCCCTGATATATTTCAAGCTTGTACAGTTATTAGAGCTATGGTAAAGAAAGCTCTTGAGAATGAAGTTGAAAAGGGCAGTATTCCCTTCGTTGACACATCCATGGGTCAGGTTTATGTTATTGAGTTCAGTATTCCCTTATCTGACACCTGCGTGGGTCAGGCTTGTGTTGAAAAAGCCAGCATTCCTTCAACTGACGCTTGTAAAGGTCAGGTTTTTGATGAGGTCACTTTTACTCTTGGTTTAGATCATCAATCAGAAGGTATTGATCATAGTGATCCTCTTTTGACAACTCATTCTCTTTATTCTAATCAGGGTGATGATCTTGAGAATGGTGTTATAGAAGGCAGCATTCCTTCAACTGGCGCTTGTATAGGTCAGGCTTTTGATGAGATCACTTTTACTCTTGGTTTAGATCACAATCAGAAGGTACTGATCATAGTGGTCCTCTTTTAATAACTCATTCTCTTAATCAGGGTGATAAACGACAGTCACATGTCGTCGAACAGGAAAAAGATCCTGAGATCTCCTGTTTGTTTCAAAGGGTCATAAATAAGACTGAAGTCACTGAAGTTCCTGTCAGTTATTTCATTAAAAATGGAATTCTTATGAGAAAATGGAGACCTTCCGAGGTACCTGTTGGTGATGAGTGGTCAGTGAACTATCAAATAGTAGTTCCAAAACCTCACAGACAGGAAATACTTAATCTGACCCATGAAACTCCTTTGGTTGGTCATTTAGGGATTAATAAAATGTATCACAGGATCTTGACTCACTTCTATTGGCCAAAAATCAAAAGTGATGTTGCCAAATACTGTAGATCTTGTCATACTTGTCAAATGGTAGGAAAAACCAATCAGAAGATACCTAAGGCTCCTGCCTTTGACGAATCATTTGGTAGAATTATGGCAGATTGTGTAGATCCCTTACCTAAGACCAAGTCAAGTAATCAATTAAAGTTAAAAATGAAACTATGGTTTGAAAGAACTAAAAGAGAGAGAACTTTTGAGTCTGATAATGGAGTTGTGTTACTCTTGTTCATTCTTCTTACTTTTCTTCAAATTAGATATTATGGCCCGTACAAAGTTAAGAAGAAAATGAATTAGTTAAATTATAGTATTAGTGCTCCTGGGATCTAAATTAATTATAGGAGTACCAGTGTATTGAAAGAAATAGCCATGTTAAATATGTAATTAATTTAGTTGTATCTGTCCCACTCGGTGAAGAAATGTCATCGGATTCTACTGACATTGGAGTGACGAATTGATGGAATTCAGAAATTATAAACAAATCTAGAACAGAAACTTTCACAGTTGCAAGTGCAAGAAAGAAATGAACTGAAAGTTATTATTATATGAGCACTTATGTCCAGATATTCTTACAAGGACAAACAAAATTTTCATGACGTTGAAATTGAAAATTCCAAACAGCATCTATGCTGGACGAGTCCACTCAAACAGGAATACTTGGAAAAGGAAATTCAATATTTGCTGGAGAATGATTTTATCAAGCCCAGTAAAAGTGATTGGAGTTCACCATGCATACTTGTTTCAAAACCAGATAAAACTTTCCATATGTGCACTGATTAAAGGAAGGTGAATAGAGGGACAAAAACAGATTCATTCCCATTAACAATAATTGACTATTCTATTGATAAAATTGGGAATGCCAAGTATGTCACCCAAATTCTGACCTTCTGAAAGGATTTTGGCAGATTCCACTATGGAAAGAGCAAAGGAAAACTCAACATTGTGACTCCAAAAGGACTCTACCAATATAAAGAAAGTCCATTTCAACGTCTCATAAAAATGTTCATCTCTGGTCTAGAGATTTATGACGTCATCATCTACAGCGACACCTGGAGAGAACATCTAGCAACAATTAGAAAATTCTTTGACAGACTCACTAATGCGTGTCTGACTGTTAATTTATTTAAAAGTGAGTTCTGCCTTGCTAGAGTAGCTTTCTTAGGACATTTTGTGGGACACGGACAAGTTAAAAATTTGAGGCTATTTCTTGATAATATAATTGTAGACACTCTTTCCCGTGTATAATTTATTATATTGTGTAATTTGTACTAGTTCTTTTAATCTCAGATGTAAATTGGTTTGTGATAAAAAGAAAGTTTTATCATATAAACCTTTCTTTTTATTTTATGGGGGAAGGTGTTACGGCTATTGGATTTAATCAATTTATTTTTTTTAATTGTTAAATCCAAATTTATCATTTAGGGTTTAATATCCATTAATTGGGAAATTATTCTAGAAAGTTTAGGCTGACTTAGATTCTCTAATTGTAAACAAGTTTTGACCTTGGCTTGTTTGACCTAAATCCTGACCTTGCTTTAGACATTGTCAACAAGCCTCTAACACTATTGGTTAATTTCAAGGACAACTTTTTATTTTTAGTCACTAGTGGCTTATTTTGTTCAGGATCATTTTATTATTACGTGACTAGGTGAAGGTAGACTCTTCCTCTGACCTTCTATCAATTTCTAGAAAAGCGCGTGATCACTTGTTTACTTCAGAAGAACAGTTATATATAGCTGAATTTTGGAAGCTAACAGTAGTAGAATCTTTGAGCTGTAAGTTATTAGTTGTGTATTTCATGTTTGAGTGTTAATTTTGTTCTGGACTTTGTGTCAATTCGTTGGAAAAGAAGAATTATTCTATTTATTTTGAAACAGGACATAAGTTTCATAATTTCATCTGGATGATATTAAATCAAGAACTGCATCACGTGACATTGTCAGCCATTTTGGATTACATTGTCAAGATTCGAACCTGGAACTATTAGAACATTTATTTATCAGGACTTGCAATTCCATTAGTGGATTATTTTGTGAATTCTATATTTGATGGATTTGATTCTCTAAAACCGTAAGTTTATTTATTTCTTTTAAATAACTGTACTTAATAAAATCATTGTTAAAGTTTTACAAGCTTGTTAGTTTTCACTCTTTCTGTGTTGCTGCTTATTCAAGCCTAAGCACGTAACAACATCGTTAATAATATAGTAAAGTACTGCAGAATGCTTGTTCCGGGCCTTTTTAAACCAATCAAATATAGTTTTACAGGCATTTATGGCAAGATCAAGTTATAGAATGCGATCAGTGTTGCTCACCTCGTGTGCGACTACAGTCGCGACACGCACTACGGGACCAAAAACAACAGCGCGACTATAGTCGCGACACGCACTTTAAGGTGGAGGTTTTTGCTGTTTTCGTATGAAATGAGAGTAGGAAACACATTTTGGGGACTATTTCTGAATACATCAATTTCCAAGCAATATTCTGTTAGACAAATGGCTAGTCATGCTAAAGAAAAAGTTTTTCATTTTTCATTAGTTTGCTGGCGCATGAGGAATAGGTGAAAATATGGAATTTTTTTGGTTTTGCTTAACGGACCCATAATTTTCGTATGGAGAAGACTCTTTACTCAAAATGTCCACCTTATCCTACCTTTTGCACATGTTCACCTGTCTGTGTATGCTTCAGACCGGTCTGCCATAGATCTGAGGCCATGAAGTCTAAAATCTGGACACAAATTCGGAATCCAACCATGGTCGATTTTTGGGTGAAAAAAAAAAAAAACAACAGGTCCAAAAACTTCAGATTTTCCCTCTGTATTTTGCAGTGCAACTAAAATGTCCAGATTATTTGCTATCATTGTAGAGCTACATCTGTCTACCTTTCTATGATACCACCCACTTTAGTGTATCATGTATGACGTATGACATTGACGCTACAGACCATGGAGGTAGGCTACTATCTCATGCCGCATAAAGTCATCGCTAGCGGTTAATTTGTTAACAAGAATTTTGAAAAAAATTGTAAAATTGTCTCGGAATGACAAAATTTGTAATTCATGTGCAGTGTTGATGCACAAGTGATTAAATAAGCAAGGAATATTCAAATTTTGAGGCATCATGAAAAGTGACTGTTTAACACATTAACTAACCCCTGGAGGTTTTTGCTGTTTTCGCATGAAATGGGAGTAGGAAACACATTTTGGGGACTATTTCTGAATACATCCTAACCCTTAAAGTGCTGCATTGTTTTACAGTAAAACGTCCCTCAGTGCTGAATTGTTTCAAGGGAGAAAAGAAGAAAACTGCAGTCTTTAAATTGCATGTATTTCATTAAATATACACTATTGATAGACAAACCCTATATAAAAAATGATGGTGCGTGTCTATACTTTAAGATTAGCATCAAGACACATGTGTAGGTTTAACATATTTACAGGTACAGGTGTAAATACAGGTAAAATGACAAGTTACAACTGTATTTCATCTGTATTTTTGTTTGTTTTTGATGGAAAAGTTCAAATATATCTAAGAAATGTTATATTCTTTAGTAGTCCAACCATGCACATGTTATGTCTGTCACAATGTTCTATATAAATTGTGAAAATCACAGGTAAAGGCAGGGTGACAGTTTTGCAAAAATCCACTCCATGAATGTCAGAGGTATATTTAAACCCTCCAGTCAGCAATTAATGTTCATGAAAAACTATCACCCGTTATTTATTATAATATCATCAAACCGAGGTCCATATCTGGTGATTAAACCTCAGCAACGGCTTTATTTTTGTTCAATCATTGGGCTGATTTTGTGTGAAGAGTCACCTTGATTGTTCTCATTGTCTTACAGGTGTAAATTGCTTGGAATAGCTTGAAATCTATCCCATACTTATTTTTTTGCTGAAGTATGCGGTTGATATCACATCATCAATAGCCCTTTAGGAATCGAGAACAGACATATGTACCAAACCCATTATTTTAATCGATGCGAAAACATTTTAGATGCTCAGATGTTGACAGGCCGCCATTTCTTCATGCGACTTTTTTCGTTCAAGTCTACCCCATGAACTCTCTGATCTGCATTACGATTTGTTGGATCTACTATCAGATGCAATAGCTCGTCATCTAAGAAAAAGTCTTAAATAGTCCGTAGGTTCATTATTCACCATCTCGACATTTAATTTTGAATTACCAGTGAATGGGGGTTGACAGGTGCGCCATCTTTTCACGTCAAGCGAGCATGTACATCCGACTCCAGTTCCACGTAAATTACTGGCTCAAAATCATTCATGTGTATTTCCTTCAATACCTCGCTTGCTCCAATAATGTCATTTTTCTCAAATTATTAAAAATCACTATTAGCATCACTATCAGAAGCGAATATTTGTTGCAAGAAATCACCTTCGTATTCAGCGTCGGCCATTTTAGCTTTGCACAAGTACCAAATGTTTCAAAGCGAGCATTTGTAAAATTACATTGTTACGGCTATTGGATTTAATTAATTTTTTTTTTTTAATTGTTAAATCCAAATTTATCATTTAGGGTTTAATATCCATTAATTGGGAAATTATTCTAGAAAGTTTAGGCTGACTTTGATTCTCTAACTGTAAACAAGTTTTGACCTTGGCTTGTTTGACCTAAATCCTGACCTTGCTTTAGACATTGTCAACAAGCCTCTAACACTATTGGTTAAGGACAACTTTTTATTTTTAGTAATTAGTGGCTTATTTTCTTCTGGATCATTTTATTATTACGTGACTAGGTGAAGGTAGACTCTTCCTCTGACCTTCTATCAATTTCTAGAAAAGCGCGTGATCACTTGTTTACTTCAGAAGAACAGTTATATATAGCTGAATTTTGGAAGCTAACAGTAGGAGAATCTTTGGGCTGTAAGTTATTAGTTGTGTATTTCATGTTTGAGTGTTAATTTTGTTCTGGACTTTGTGTCAATTCGTTGGAAAAGAAGAATTATTCTATTTATTTTGAAACAGGACATACGTTTCATAATTTCATCTGGATGATATTAAATCAAGAACTGCATCACGTGACATTGTCAGCCATTTTGGATTACATTGTCAAGATTTGAACCTGGAACTATTAGAACATTTATTTATCAGGACTTGCAATTCCATTAGTGGATTATTTTGTGAATTCTATATTTGTTGGATTTGATTCTCTAAAACCGTAAGTTTATTTATTTCATTTAAATAATAGTACTTAATAAAATCATTGTTAAAGTTTTACAAGCTTGTTAGTTTTCACTCTTTCTATGTTGCTGCTTATTCGAGCCTAAGCACGTAACATAGAAATTGGGGGCTCGTCCGGGATTTAAATAAATTTGAATTTAAATTTGAATTTCCCCTAGTTTTTGAAAAATTTAAATTTTTAGTGAGACTAACACGCTTGAATCAAAATGACATCTAAGGTAGAAAAATTTCTTTCTAATCTTACCCAGGAGCAATTAGATCTTTTCAAAAAAGATGAGTTAGTTCAACTTGCCAAAAAATACAATCTTTTTGAAGTGAAGGCTTCTTTAACGAAACAAGATATCAAAAAGATTTTGGTCCAGAATTTGGTAGAACAGGATCTTTTGGAACAAAGTGCTTTGATTCCAGTCAGCAAGTCTACATCAGACTCCGACATTAAACTAAAGGAATTAGAATTAAAATTCAAGATGGAATTAGAGTTAAGGAAGCTGGAATTTCAGGAAAAGGAGAAAGAGAGACAGGAAAGGGAGAAAGAAAAGCAAATTGAATTACAAAAAGAGCAGATGCGGATTGATAGAGACAGAGAGAGGAGAAAGAAAGACAATTACACTCTGAAAAAGAGGAGAGAGAGAGGAATTAGAGTTTAAGAAACTGGAATTTCAGGAAAGGGATAAAGAAAGACAATTACAATTTGAAAAAGAGGAGAGAGAGAGACAGGAAAGGGAGAAAGAAAGACAATTACAATTTGAAAAAGAGGAGAGAGATAGACAGGAAAGGGAGAAGGAAAAACAATTACAATATGAAATTAGAATGAAAGAAATGGAGCTGGCAAGTGAGAATCACCATCATACTTCAAATCAAAATTTTGATTTAGCAAGGAATATTAGATTAGTGCCCCCTTTCAAAGAAAAAGAAGTAGATAAATATTTCATTCTTTTTGAAAAAGTTGCAGAAAATTTAAAGTGGCCAAGAGAGAATTGGACTCAGTTACTACAATGTGTAATTACTGGTAAGGCTAGTGAGATTTACACTTCACTGTCTGTTCAGCAAAGTGGTGATTATGACGTAGTTAAAGAATGCATTTTAAGAGGTTATGAGTTAGTTCGTGAAGCTTATAGGCAAAAATTTAGAAATTACAGAAAAGAAGCTGGACAAACTCATGTCGAATTTGCTAGACAAAAAGAGCAGTTGTTTGATAGATGGTGTTTAGCCAAGAAAGTTGAGCAAGATTATCAAAATCTCAAGCAAATTATATTAATTGAAGAGTTCAAAAACTGTGTTCATAGTGATGTTAAAACTTATCTTGAGGAGCATCAGATTGAAACCTTGGAAAATGCTGCTCGAGCTGCTGACGAATATTCTTTGACACATAAAGTTCCTTTTGTTAACAAGACTTCTACTCAACAATTTAATGGCAGAAAAGTATTTCCGCCTAATTCAAGCCCTTCTAAAACTCAAACTAACACAACTTTCAAAAATCAGACTTCAGAGAAGTTTGATTCTAGATCCTTGTCTCTTCTGACGTGTAACTTTTGCAAGAAAAAAGGACACGTTGTTTCTGATTGCTACAAATTGAAAAATAGGCATCAGAATCATTATAGACCTGTTCCAAATGCTCTTATTTCCAAGAGGTCAAGGTCACAGTCATGTATTGAAAGCAATACATTTGTTGGGTCTAATAAACCCCGGTCTGATTTTATTATGGAGAATTATGAACCATTCATATCGAAGGGTTCTATATCACTCTTGGGTGATTTAGCCAATCCCACCCCTATTAAAATTTTAAGGGACACAGGAGCTTCTCAGAGTCTTATATTATCAGGTACTTTGCCTTTTTCTGAGAAGTCTTCTTCTAATGAAAGTGTTCTTGTTCAGGGAGTACAGTGCGGCTTTGTTAATGTTCCTCTCCATTGTGTAAATTTGTCATCAGACTTAGTGTCAGGACCTGTGACAATCGGAACAGTCTCGGTTTTACCTGTTGAGGGAAAAGATTTATTGCTAGGCAACGACTTAGCTGGAGACAAGGTTGTGGTTAATCCACTTATGACTGACAAGCCTAATTTGGATCAGAAAGATGATGCAATTGAAAAAGAAATCCCTGATATATTTCAAGCTTGTACAGTTATTAGAGCTATGGTAAAGAAAGCTCTTGAGAATGAAGTTGAAAAGGGCAGTATTCCCTTCGTTGACACATGCATGGGTCAGGTTTATGTTATTGAGTTCAGTATTCCCTTATCTGACACCTGCGTGGGTCAGGCTTGTGTTGAAAAAGCCAGCATTCCTTCAACTGACGCTTGTAAAGGTCAGGTTTTTGATGAGGTCACTTTTACTCTTGGTTTAGATCATCAATCAGAAGGTATTGATCATAGTGATCCTCTTTTGACAACTCATTCTCTTTATTCTAATCAGGGTGATGATCTTGAGAATGGTGTTATAGAAGGCAGCATTCCTTCAACTGGCGCTTGTATAGGTCAGGCTTTTGATGAGATCACTTTTACTCTTGGTTTAGATCACAATCAGAAGGTACTGATCATAGTGGTCCTCTTTTAATAACTCATTCTCTTAATCAGGGTGATAAACGACAGTCACATGTCGTCGAACAGGAAAAAGATCCTGAGATCTCCTGTTTGTTTCAAAGGGTCATAAATAAGACTGAAGTCACTGAAGTTCCTGTCAGTTATTTCATTAAAAATGGAATTCTTATGAGAAAATGGAGACCTTCCGAGGTACCTGTTGGTGATGAGTGGTCAGTGAACTATCAAATAGTAGTTCCAAAACCTCACAGACAGGAAATACTTAATCTGACCCATGAAACTCCTTTGGTTGGTCATTTAGGGATTAATAAAATGTATCACAGGATCTTGACTCACTTCTATTGGCCAAAAATCAAAAGTGATGTTGCCAAATACTGTAGATCTTGTCATACTTGTCAAATGGTAGGAAAAACCAATCAGAAGATACCTAAGGCTCCTGCCTTTGACGAATCATTTGGTAGAATTATGGCAGATTGTGTAGATCCCTTACCTAAGACCAAGTCAAGTAATCAATTAAAGTTAAAAATGAAACTATGGTTTGAAAGAACTAAAAGAGAGAGAACTTTTGAGTCTGATAATGGAGTTGTGTTACTCTTGTTCATTCTTCTTACTTTTCTTCAAATTAGATATTATGGCCCGTACAAAGTTAAGAAGAAAATGAATTAGTTAAATTATAGTATTAGTGCTCCTGGGATCTAAATTAATTATAGGAGTACCAGTGTATTGAAAGAAATAGCCATGTTAAATATGTAATTAATTTAGTTGTATCTGTCCCACTCGGTGAAGAAATGTCATCGGATTCTACTGACATTGGAGTGACGAATTGATGGAATTCAGAAATTATAAACAAATCTAGAACAGAAACTTTCACAGTTGCAAGTGCAAGAAAGAAATGAACTGAAAGTTATTATTATATGAGCACTTATGTCCAGATATTCTTACAAGGACAAACAAAATTTTCATGACGTTGAAATTGAAAATTCCAAACAGCATCTATGCTGGACGAGTCCACTCAAACAGGAATACTTGGAAAAGGAAATTCAATATTTGCTGGAGAATGATTTTATCAAGCCCAGTAAAAGTGATTGGAGTTCACCATGCATACTTGTTTCAAAACCAGATAAAAATTTCCATATGTGCACTGATTAAAGGAAGGTGAATAGAGGGACAAAAACAGATTCATTCCCATTAACAATAATTGACTATTCTATTGATAAAATTGGGAATGCCAAGTATGTCACCCAAATTCTGACCTTCTGAAAGG
Source organism: Unio delphinus (assembly GCA_029339505.1). Taxonomy (NCBI): domain Eukaryota; kingdom Metazoa; phylum Mollusca; class Bivalvia; order Unionida; family Unionidae; genus Unio; species Unio delphinus. The sequence continues at coordinate 2,723,661 of JAQISU010000172.1, forward strand.
ATTTTGGCAGATTCCACTATGGAAAGAGCAAAGGAAAACTCAACATTGTGACTCCAAAAGGACTCTACCAATATAAAGAAAGTCCATTTCAACGTCTCATAAAAATGTTCATCTCTGGTCTAGAGATTTATGACGTCATCATCTACAGCGACACCTGGAGAGAACATCTAGCAACAATTAGAAAATTCTTTGACAGACTCACTAATGCGTGTCTGACTGTTAATTTATTTAAAAGTGAGTTCTGCCTTGCTAGAGTAGCTTTCTTAGGACATTTTGTGGGACACGGACAAGTTAAAAATTTGAGGCTATTTCTTGATAATATAATTGTAGACACTCTTTCCCGTGTATAATTTATTATATTGTGTAATTTGTACTAGTTCTTTTAATCTCAGATGTAAATTGGTTTGTGATAAAAAGAAAGTTTTATCATATAAACCTTTCTTTTTATTTTATGGGGGAAGGTGTTACGGCTATTGGATTTAATCAATTTATTTTTTTTAATTGTTAAATCCAAATTTATCATTTAGGGTTTAATATCCATTAATTGGGAAATTATTCTAGAAAGTTTAGGCTGACTTAGATTCTCTAATTGTAAACAAGTTTTGACCTTGGCTTGTTTGACCTAAATCCTGACCTTGCTTTAGACATTGTCAACAAGCCTCTAACACTATTGGTTAATTTCAAGGACAACTTTTTATTTTTAGTCACTAGTGGCTTATTTTGTTCAGGATCATTTTATTATTACGTGACTAGGTGAAGGTAGACTCTTCCTCTGACCTTCTATCAATTTCTAGAAAAGCGCGTGATCACTTGTTTACTTCAGAAGAACAGTTATATATAGCTGAAATTTGGAAGCTAACAGTAGTAGAATCTTTGAGCTGTAAGTTATTAGTTGTGTATTTCATGTTTGAGTGTTAATTTTGTTCTGGACTTTGTGTCAATTCGTTGGAAAAGAAGAATTATTCTATTTATTTTGAAACAGGACATAAGTTTCATAATTTCATCTGGATGATATTAAATCAAGAACTGCATCACGTGACATTGTCAGCCATTTTGGATTACATTGTCAAGATTCGAACCTGGAACTATTAGAACATTTATTTATCAGGACTTGCAATTCCATTAGTGGATTATTTTGTGAATTCTATATTTGATGGATTTGATTCTCTAAAACCGTAAGTTTATTTATTTCTTTTAAATAACTGTACTTAATAAAATCATTGTTAAAGTTTTACAAGCTTGTTAGTTTTCACTCTTTCTGTGTTGCTGCTTATTCAAGCCTAAGCACGTAACAACATCGTTAATAATATAGTAAAGTACTGCAGAATGCTTGTTCCGGGCCTTTTTAAACCAATCAAATATAGTTTTACAGGCATTTATGGCAAGATCAAGTTATAGAATGCGATCAGTGTTGCTCACCTCGTGTGCGACTACAGTCGCGACACGCACTACGGGACCAAAAACAACAGCGCGACTATAGTCGCGACACGCACTTTAAGGTGGAGGTTTTTGCTGTTTTCGTATGAAATGAGAGTAGGAAACACATTTTGGGGACTATTTCTGAATACATCAATTTCCAAGCAATATTCTGTTAGACAAATGGCTAGTAATGCTAAAGAAAAAGTTTTTCATTTTTCATTAGTTTGCTGGCGCATGAGGAATAGGTGAAAATATGGAATTTTTTTGGTTTTGCTTAACGGACCCATAATTTTCGTATGGAGAAGACTCTTTACTCAAAATGTCCACCTTATCCTACCTTTTGCACATGTTCACCTGTCTGTGTATGCTTCAGACCGGTCTGCCATAGATCTGAGGCCATGAAGTCTAAAATCTGGACACAAATTCGGAATCCAACCATGGTCGATTTTTGGGTGAAAAAAAAAAAAAACAACAGGTCCAAAAACTTCAGATTTTCCCTCTGTATTTTGCAGTGCAACTAAAATGTCCAGATTATTTGCTATCATTGTAGAGCTACATCTGTCTACCTTTCTATGATACCACCCACTTTAGTGTATCATGTATGACGTATGACATTGACGCTACAGACCATGGAGGTAGGCTACTATCTCATGCCGCATAAAGTCATCGCTAGCGGTTAATTTGTTAACAAGAATTTTGAAAAAAATTGTAAAATTGTCTCGGAATGACAAAATTTGTAATTCATGTGCAGTGTTGATGCACAAGTGATTAAATAAGCAAGGAATATTCAAATTTTGAGGCATCATGAAAAGTGACTGTTTAACACATTAACTAACCCCTGGAGGTTTTTGCTGTTTTCGCATGAAATGGGAGTAGGAAACACATTTTGGGGACTATTTCTGAATACATCCTAACCCTTAAAGTGCTGCATTGTTTTACAGTAAAACGTCCCTCAGTGCTGAATTGTTTCAAGGGAGAAAAGAAGAAAACTGCAGTCTTTAAATTGCATGTATTTCATTAAATATACACTATTGATAGACAAACCCTATATAAAAAATGATGGTGCGTGTCTATACTTTAAGATTAGCATCAAGACACATGTGTAGGTTTAACATATTTACAGGTACAGGTGTAAATACAGGTAAAATGACAAGTTACAACTGTATTTCATCTGTATTTTTGTTTGTTTTTGATGGAAAAGTTCAAATATATCTAAGAAATGTTATATTCTTTAGTAGTCCAACCATGCACATGTTATGTCTGTCACAATGTTCTATATAAATTGTGAAAATCACAGGTAAAGGCAGTTTTGCAAAAATCCACTCCATGAATGTCAGAGGTATGTTTAAACCCTCCAGTCAGCAATTAATGTTCATGAAAAACTATCACCCGTTATTTATTATAATATCATCAAACCGAGGTCCATATCTGGTGATTAAACCTCAGCAACGGCTTTATTTTTGTTCAATCATTGGGCTGATTTTGTGTGAAGAGTCACCTTGATTGTTCTCATTGTCTTACAGGTGTAAATTGCTTGGAATAGCTTGAAATCTATCCCATACTTATTTTTTTGCTGAAGTATGCGGTTGATATCACATCATCAATAGCCCTTTAGGAATCGAGAACAGACATATGTACCAAACCCATTATTTTAATCGATGCGAAAACATTTTAGATGCTCAGATGTTGACAGGCCGCCATTTCTTCATGCGACTTTTTTCGTTCAAGTCTACCCCATGAACTCTCTGATCTGCATTACGATTTGTTGGATCTACTATCAGATGCAATAGCTCGTCATCTAAGAAAAAGTCTTAAATAGTCCGTAGGTTCATTATTCACCATCTCGACATTTAATTTTGAATTACCAGTGAATGGGGGTTGACAGGTGCGCCATCTTTTCACGTCAAGCGAGCATGTACATCCGACTCCAGTTCCACGTAAATTACTGGCTCAAAATCATTCATGTGTATTTCCTTCAATACCTCGCTTGCTCCAATAATGTCATTTTTCTCAAATTATTAAAAATCACTATTAGCATCACTATCAGAAGCGAATATTTGTTGCAAGAAATCACCTTCGTATTCAGCGTCGGCCATTTTAGCTTTGCACAAGTACCAAATGTTTCAAAGCGAGCATTTGTAAAATTACATTGTTACGGCTATTGGATTTAATTAATTTTTTTTTTTAATTGTTAAATCCAAATTTATCATTTTGGGTTTAATATCCATTAATTGGGAAATTATTCTAGAAAGTTTAGGCTGACTTTGATTCTCTAACTGTAAACAAGTTTTGACCTTGGCTTGTTTGACCTAAATCCTGACCTTGCTTTAGACATTGTCAACAAGCCTCTAACACTATTGGTTAATTTCAAGGACAACTTTTTATTTTTAGTCACTAGTGGCTTATTTTGTTCAGGATCATTTTATTATTACGTGACTAGGTGAAGGTAGACTCTTCCTCTGACCTTCTATCAATTTCTAGAAAAGCGCGTGATCACTTGTTTACTTCAGAAGAACAGTTATATATAGCTGAATTTTGGAAGCTAACAGTAGTAGAATCTTTGAGCTGTAAGTTATTAGTTGTGTATTTCATGTTTGAGTGTTAATTTTGTTCTGGACTTTGTGTCAATTCGTTGGAAAAGAAGAATTATTCTATTTATTTTGAAACAGGACATACGTTTCATAATTTCATCTGGATGATATTAAATCAAGAACTGCATCACGTGACATTGTCAGCCATTTTGGATTACATTGTCAAGATTCGAACCTGGAACTATTAGAACATTTATTTATCAGGACTTGCAATTCCATTAGTGGATTATTTTGTGAATTCTATATTTGATGGATTTGATTCTCTAAAACCGTAAGTTTATTTATTTCTTTTAAATAACTGTACTTAATAAAATCATTGTTAAAGTTTTACAAGCTTGCTAGTTTTCACTCTTTCTGTGTTGCTGCTTATTCAAGCCTAAGCACGTAACAACATCGTTAATAATATAGTAAAGTACTGCAGAATGCTTGTTCCGGGCCTTTTTAAACCAATCAAATATAGTTTTACAGGCATTTATGGCAAGATCAAGTTATAGAATGCGATCAGTGTTGCTCACCTCGTGTGCGACTACAGTCGCGACACGCACTACGGGACCAAAAACAACAGCGCGACTATAGTCGCGACACGCACTTTAAGGTGGAGGTTTTTGCTGTTTTCGTATGAAATGAGAGTAGGAAACACATTTTGGGGACTATTTCTGAATACATCAATTTCCAAGCAATATTCTGTTAGACAAATGGCTAGTCATGCTAAAGAAAAAGTTTTTAATTTTTCATTAGTTTGCTGGCGCATAAGCAGGAGGTGAAAAAAATGGATTTTTGCTTAAAGGACGCATAATTTTCGTATGGAAAAGACTGTATTCAAAATGTCCACTTTATCCTACTTTTTGCACAGGTTCACCTGTCTGTGTAAGTTTCAAACCAGTCTGCTGTAGATCTGAGGCCATAAAGTAAAAAATCTGGACACAAATTCGGAATCCGACCTTGGGCAATTTTTGGGTGAAAAAAAAAAAGGGTCCAAAACTTGTTTTTGTTTTAAGAACTCATCAATCCTTAAAAGAGTCATGTGCAAATGTTTACCCCATATTACATTTACTGGATTTAAGAATTGCTATATAGTAGTGGTTTTCAATCTTTTTTCATCACAATAAAGTTCCATGTTTTCATAGGTTTTGCCAATAAAATCTTGGTGACTCTAGATCTGCTAATTTTCAGAATGTCCTCACAACCCTGATTTGGGTCTCAACATGGGGGATGGGAACCACCGCTATAAAGGAATACATTGCACTACTTTAGAAAGTGGCATTTCTATGTCAGTATAAGCTGCAGCCAATGACTTGTGCTTCTGATCATTTAAATTCTGCATGGTCAGGAACTGCATTAGTCCTCAAAAGGTTTTCAGTGTGGTCCAGCAAAACTTTTAACGTGTTAAGAGTGGTAACCCTATATAGATGGAAAAGCACCAGAGACATGTTTTGATGTTTTGGCAATGTAATTCAAAAGTATCTGCAAAGTGGCAGGAGGCAAAATGTTTCTCCTACAACTGACTGAAGGAGGCAGCTGTAGAAAATACAATGGCATCGACTGGCTATAGCAACATGTGTAACTCTAAAGACTCATGAAACTTAATGGAAACAAAGGACATTGATTTCCTGGGAATTCAGGGTGGCAGCTTAAAGAGGCTCAACAGGTTAAAGAATAACTTGAGATGGAAATCAGAGGCTAAAAATAGACACACTACCCATTCTGTTGCAGAAATGGCAACATAGTCCCATATGAAAACAGTCCTCTTAGGGTCATTCTTATGAATGAACTAACTTGAGATTATATATCTCTATGTTCTATGCACATGGTACCATTTATAAGAATGTGATGCAATGCAAAAGTCAGGGATTTTGTGGATGGGGTGGGTGGGTAAACTAATTTTAATTATCTAATACTTATACCTTTTGGTATCGTGTTGCAACCTTTCCAGCACAGAATCTACCTTCCACATTAACAAAATTCCACCCTTGCAATGGATGTAAAGTTACTTAAGTCTAGATCTAAAATAAACACAAGACCCAGTCTCTCACCCACATCATAGATTCATTCACAATAAACCATCCTATTTTGAGACACAGAGTACTTGTAAAGCTTTTCTGGCAATAGTGACTACTGTAATGTAACTTAGGATAATACCTCTAATTCAAACCTAACAACACTTTTAAGGCTCCAAAAGAGGGCTTGCCATTTAATTCTAGATCAATGTATAGACAATTTTCAGGATGCAGTGAATAATATAAAGGTTTTAACAATACATGAAAGAATATTTCTTAAAAAACCCAAATTGATGTATAAAGTATCCAGAAAAGCCATTCCTGTCTATCTAAGCAATATCTTTCACCAAAGAGATGCTGATGGTACTCCAAATTTAAGGTCTATAAGTAGAAAAAATTACATTATACCAAGGCCAAAGAAGGAATTGTTTTAAAAAAAAAGTTTTCAGAATTCACTATACAGAGTCATTATTTAAGACAGCAATCTAAAAGCTAATTCAGGTAGGTGTCTTAAATTGTTGGACTAGTTATGTGGACAAATTTAATTTAAATCATTAGTGTAAATCTGAAAGCAATTATTACCAAAATGCTTTTAACCTTTCCATCATATCTGGTCAATTTCTGCAAAGCAAACTCTGAGCAGATTTCATTTAAAAGTTTTTTGTCTAATTTTATTAATGGCAGCCATACTGAATAATTGATTGGTATCATTTTTACATCTGAAGCCCTTTGTGCTTGGATGCTTGTGTCAAATTTGGTTCAATTCTCCGAGGAGGGTTTGAAAAGTTGTTTAAACTGAGGTTCATTTATTTCAGTAATACTGGCCAGATTTGATAGTGGGTATTCATCAAGAAAAAAACTGAATGCCTTGTATGTCTGAATGTTGTCTCATTAAAACTATTATCTGTTGAGTGTTTTTTTTCGACAAAGTCATTTAAAAGTTTACTATATTCAGTAACAGAGGTCATATTTGACAACAAATCAATAGTAGATGAAAAAATTCAAATTCATTTACATTTCCAGTCACTTCCTATTGGCTAATAAAAGTACATAATCTACTGTTATTCATACAAAATTGTTTATTTTAGTCCCATACACTGCCTTTCCCTACCCACATGGGAAGATTTTATTTAATTCGCGGAAACATTAAGCCTATGCAGACTTTGAGTAATTCTTGTACCACACTTATAGTTTGGACATTTGTCAAAAATGGTTACAAAAACTCATTAAGAACAGTTACAGTCACTTGGTTGTGTTATATTGCATCCAGTTATAAGCTCAAAGGACACAGCATGTAACAAGCTTTGCAGCAAGCCACCAAACTGCAAAACTGTCCACAAAAGTATGGTACATGATATCAAGCTGTCAAGTTCAATTAAATAGAATAACTCCCACAAAAACAACAGAACAGATATTTATGACCATAGTATATACATATATTCCTTTAAAATCTGCATACTATTTGCATTCATAAAATTGCAAACACCACAACAGCATGAGGACATCTCCCTCACATAAACAACAATACTTTTAAACAGTCTATTGCAAACAATTGCTTACCTTTTGTGTACCACCAGTAAATTCATAGAAGATGACAATTGTTGAACACCATTCAAATCCAGGTAAACAATATTTTTCATAGAAAACTTGCATGGTTCCATTTGGCTGACTACCAGTGATCTTTCCATACACCACTCCACAGCAAGGACATGCTGGTTTGTACATAAATTGTTGATCAATGCATTCCTTGCAAAAGGTATGGCCGCATTTGGGTAGTACTTTAGGATCTGTTATGGACTCCATGCAAATAACACAGTTCTCTTTGCTCTGGATATTTGATGAGCTTGCAATGCTTGCATCTGATGTGGATTGCATTTCTGATGATGTTAACGATATTCCTCTTGTTGATCTTCCTCCTTTAATATCTTCCTTTCTATTTGCAGAAAGTAGATTTGCAAAACACTTGGATGCTACTGGGTTGCTGCAGATTAAAACCACCTCCTCAAACTGATACTCCTGTGAATGTGATTGTATCCACATATCGAGACCAGCAATCATAGCCTCACAGCAAATATTCAGTGGTACTTCAGACATTTTTCCATCTGCTGAAGATACAACACAAGGTTAATGCATTAATGAACAGCCTAAAAAATAAAAATATCTTCCACATGGTTCAACTGTATGTTTAAATATTGAATGATATGTCATCGATATATTTTATATATTCATGTTTTGTTTTTATTTAAAAACAAGTTCTTTAAAAATTGTTGCCATTATTGTTTACAAACCAATTATTGGTATCTTTGCTATTTTTGATTTTGTTTTTCATCTGATTATTTACTGCATGGACATTATATCAGCCATTATTGGTAATTAATACTCTTTAAGGTAGATCCAACTATAAAACAAATGGCTCTACTTGGGAAACAGCGTTTTACACAATCCCAAGACATCATTAGACCTCTAGAAAGAAATGTTCTTTGAGCTTTCAAAAATCTACATATTTGTTTAAAATTTATGAAAATACCTACTTGTTAGTTTCTCTTTTGAACAAATTTTTTAGTTGTAAGAATTTAATATCTAGATTATTGATTTTCATGAAACTACACTAAATGAAACAGGCAATTTTACTTGGCTAGCAAATTCATATCTTCACCTAGTGACCCAAACAATTATCAATATTGGATTTCATGGTGAGTTATTTAAAAAAAAAAAACTGCCACAGCAACAGACCCATCTTAAAAATGGCCAGACCTCTCTTTTTACCCCTTCAAAACAAACCTCTAGTGTTACCTTTCATTTTGTTATTTTCCTCATTATATCTGAAGTATAATCCAGAAGTATGAAAATGTGGGCTAAAGCTAAAAAATATGCGATTTTATGTTTACTTACTGAATATTCCAATCAGAGGAACTGCAATACAATTTACTTTTTTCTCAAAGGCAGCATCCATAATATTCATCATTGTTTTTTCTACATCTTTTTGGAAATTTTGATTCTCTCTTGTGGTTTCAATGCCCCACTCTGGTGCTATAGCATGCAGAACAAACTCACATTTTAATCGACCAGATCCTGTGACAACAACTTCAGTTGTTGATCTTTTTGCCAACTTCACTTTAGAATGCTCAACATCCTGGTATCTGCTGCCAGCTGCAGCTAAAAGAGCTTTAGCAATTTGACCATTTCCTGACCCATTTGCATCTTCTATACTCACCAAAGCATCAGTGTCAATGTCACAAATGTTATCACTAACTAGTTTGATAGTAGTTTTTTCAAATGGATAATAAAACATTCCATCACCATCTTTTATTCCTCTTTCTGAAGACATCATGCCATCTGTATTGGTCTCTGCTGTGGGTGTACTAGAGCTTTTTGTGTGACCCGCTGCATCTTTCTCCAGTGGTAGAACTGATGTTGGAAATGACCTACTTTCTTTGATAGAACTGCTCAAAAAATTTGCCGTCTGAGGTGAGAAATGCTTAGTAAATGTTGCTTGTATTATTTGTGTCATGCTGGTTTTGATATCTACAAAATGGATCTCTAGCAGCAGAGAGGGTGAATCCTACAACGTTTTTAGACAAAATTTTGATTGAATCATTAAAACGAGCCTTCCTACGATCTCATTTTAACCAAAAAAAATGTCTCAGGGGCAAACCCTACAACGTTTTTAGACAAAAAATTTATTGAAATCTCCCTATGAAATCATTTTAACTAAAAAAATGAAAACGATTTTTTAATTAATTTTGGTCGCAACTTGTTGTCATCCACCCTCTCTGCTGCTAGTGATTTCATCACTAGTGATTTCAGTTCTGCGTTAATAAAAATAATAAATGATTTGATCCAGTCTTTATGATGAAAGTCCTTAGGACGAAAATCCTTTCAGGATTTCACAAACAAACTAATCGCTAACACCTCCTCTTGTAGATCAATTAGATTATTGGACTGATCTGTGAGTTTGAAATTAATTCTGGTTAACGAATTATTATGGCAGGATTAATTGGGTTTTCAATTATTAAAAACCCTGGAGGAGCTGTTGGTGCAAATGAATAAAGAATATATCCTTGCTGAGCTTGATTTGATCGTTCGAGATTAATTTGATAGCTTCCTTCGATAACATCACACACTAAATTGAGCGCAATCACCGATGAAATATTCACATTGAACGGAGCGATATGCCTACCGCCACCATCTGGGTCATTATTATGTTTGAGGATTTTTATTTCCGGTGATGCTGTTTTTTTCCACGTATCATGAATTATTTTGAAACCAACATCGATGGCATCATTGAGAAGTTTTTTTAGTTCTGGTACGTTATATCCTGGTAGTTTGAATGTTGGAATATCTTCAACGCGGATATTATAGTTTGATGCAAATCTTGTTCTCGATATGGGGTTTTTATCATCGAGTATAAATCGAATAATTTGTGAATTAAATTTTTCCATATCGTCGATAATTTTGTTACATGTTTCTACGACGCTGATAAATTCATCTCGGGTGAGAGAGCCGGATTTAAGGGGTATTAACAACAGTGATAAATCGTTGTTTATTGCATAAATCATACCAGTGATTTTAGGTTTGTTAACAAAATAATCCCCCTCTATTTTCTCCCCTGGCTTCTCTCTTCCAGTTGGTTGGTATATTAAATCAAAAAAATCTGTAATGAATTGGTAATCTCTATAACTACTCCCTATTGGATCATGATTTTTTATCACGTCGGTGACATAATCATTTTTTTGTGGTTCTGGTAAATCAACGGTTTCCTCCAGAGTTTTACTCTGGGGCGGTAATTCAGGCCATCCTAGTACGGTTCTAATAGAACTTTGATAGATATCTACGACGTATCCTTCTGTGTTTATCTCAATTGCGGATGATAGCGTCGGTTCATGAACTGTTATAGCGATTTTTGACTCTACTCCAGTAATCGATTTTATTCTACGCGCGAATTCATCATTGATTTGTTCGATTTGGTATGACCCTGTTGGTATCGAAACAACTTTCCAGTCTGGGGTTCCGTCGGGTTTATTCTTATTCGCAAACACTAAAGAATTATTGGGTTGTTGACCACCAAATGATTTTGATCTGATATTAGGCCAACTGTGATACATTCGTAGTTTTGCAAGCGCTATCTCCTTCACTGGAATCGGAGAGGGGAAATTCACACTAAACTCGGGTTTCGTAGATGTTATTGATATCATGCTTGTTTGTACTGGGTTCGTGTTCTCCACTACTCGTTGAAGTAATTCCATCTGTGTCGTCAATGACAGTGTCATTGTTATTATACTCATGTTGTATTTCTAATTTTGGTATCGAGGAATCATAAATACTGACCATCACTGAGAACTCACAATCTGGTAATGTTGATATTATTGAGATCATTTTGTTTTTTGGGTTCGTGTTTTCTGATTCCATCGGTGTTGTCATTGTTATTATATTCATGTTGTCGCTCTAATTTCGATATCGCGGAATCAAAAATACTGACCATCGCTGAGAATTCACTATCTGATATAATCGTATTATCGAGTGACGACGATATCATCAATGATAATTGCGAATATGCGGTTGATGCAATATGAAATTGAAGTAAGTAATTCTGCAGTTTACTCTGGCTGCATGATGATATCTTTTTTGCTATCCCGGTTAATATACCCCCGATTGTAGCCACCGCAGAAATGCAAATTGGGACTACGACCGGGGCAATCATTGTAACCGATGCAAGTATTATTCCGGCGCCAGTGAGAACGCTTGACACCGAGTACATAATAACATCAATTGCGGTGATTCTTCGTCGGTATTTTTTTATTTTTATTTGATACTCCTCAGTGAGGGTTTTGAGTCTATTCTGAAATTCTCTGACCTGATCATAGCGACATTGCGTCGATGACAAAGTCATTGTTGTTTATTTTAAAAATACTAGCGTTTTCAATTGTGAAATCCTTTCAATTTAGTTATTTACTTAAATCCGCTACGAATTCCAGATACCATGTTACTGATGCCTTAGCCAAACTTTTATCATCGGCTTTTATCGTTAACCGTTCAGTTTTATCCTTGTCGATGATCGTTGAAATCGTATTGTTGACCCCGGATGAACTCGACGATGATATATTAAATTGAATTGGTGCTACCAGCGTTAATCGATAAATACCCTTGATAGTAGCTGTGATATCTAATTTGTTGTTTGCAGGTGTCCACTCAAATGATCCGTGTTGGATTGTATATACTACGTTATTGGTTTTCTCATGAGGAATTTTTGTTTTTTCAATGATTGTTATCATCCTCGAAAAATCACCTTTGACGGCTTCGATGAAAGTTTTCGTCTCATCGATGGATTTTTTAATATCAGGGAGTTTTATTTCAATTTTATCCAACTGGGTTCCAATAAATTTATCAATGATATTTCTACGAAATGATATAAACTGTTTTACGTTATCTTCAATTTTAGATTCAAGTATTTTTAGTACAGCCAGAGAATTGTTTAACTCATCGTTGAGAGTTTTTAATCGATCTGTAATCGTCGAAACGAGTACACCCGGTTTGAGTTTACCCTGATCGGAAAATAACGCGATAGTATCCTCGATTGCGTTTTGTTGTTTAACTAAAATATCATCCAGAGAAATAATACTGGTTTTCAATTTACCCTGATCCGAAAACAACGCAACGGTGTTCTCGATTGCGTTTTGTTGTTTAACTAAAATATCATCCAGAGAAATATTACTGGTTTTCAATTTACCCTGATCGGAAAATAACGCAACGGTGTTTTCAATTGCGTTTCGTTGTTTAACTAAAATATCATCCAACGACACATCACTGGATTTCAATTTACCCTGTTTGTCCTGAAATACAACTATTTCATTAGGATCAACATTTGTTAAGTTCAACGTCTCAGCGATTTCATCTTTAATTTTTTTTGTTATATCCTTGACAGAATCAGGTGGTGCAGTGCCATCGGGTTTGGGTTTCAGAGGTCTTCCCCAAATATCAATCATGTTATTGTAAAACTCTTTCTCTCTCTAAAATCGTTTTTGACGACTTCGTCGTTGCCAGCGATTGCTGGTGTAGTCATTTACGACAATATGAGGTGGTTTTCCCCTTGGGTTACCCAAGGAGTTAGAAATAGCGTCAAGGACATTTAATACTTCACTGCCACATATTGGTGGGTCAATCATCGTTTGTGTTGGTAGCGTAGAATACCAAGTCTTCATTGGAAGGGTTTTTATATACCGCATAAACTCTTTTGGTGGGGCTAATCCATATGAATCGAAATAAACAATCCCACGTGGATCAATAGCGTATGCAACCCAGTGAGTTCCAGGTCCGGTGCTGTTATCGAGATTAATGATTCCGGTTTCAGTTTTGTTTGGTTGATGTGGTAATTGATCTTTCATAAAAACACCTCTGAAATTTTTAATCACTAGTTTTTTAGCCGCATCCATTAAATCAAAATTGGACATAGGAATCTTCGATTCCTGAATTAATAAATCGTTCCTGGTAGTCTCAGGCCTGATCCGTGAACGGATCTCCCGCTGTACCACGAATACGGGGTTCCTGGTAGTCTTAGACCCAATCCGTGAACGGATCGTCTCTTTTTTTTATATCCTTTCCCAGTTGCCTTCTTTAGTGCCATTCCTGCTGCAGTACCAACGGCTCCTAACGCTGCCGCTTTAGCCACCGCTGGGGCTGCTGCTGCAATCAATGCTGGAATCGCAGCTAACAACGGAAATATACCGCCTGTTTTAATCATATTTTTGATAGCAGCCGCAGAAAGAGTAATCTGAACACCTTTTTTGGCTGCAAGTGCATCATTGAAATGTTTCACCTGACGAGTTGTCAGCGATAGTTTATTTGCACCACCAGTCATTTGATTGGGTTTCAACGTGATTGTGGTTCCACATTTTTTAGCTGATTCCGATTGCAATTTTTTTAATTGACCGGGAGTTAACGTAACACTAATAACACTATATGACATTATACATAATTGATTGATTCTAAATCGTTTACAATTTCAATTACATGTTTTCTACTGGTGCATCTACCACTCTCATTCTTCCTCCAACACCTTCGAGTAGCATTGATTTGTCGCTGAGAATGACAGCAACCGCTCTATAATTCTCAATAGCATCAGGCTTGGTTACATTAGCTCTAAAATGTATATCAACGACGGATTGTCTTGTTAAATCGAGATGTTCCAGCGAAAAGTAATAGATCGGATACAGATTTTTAAAATCCAATTGTGATATTTGCAAACCAGTATCGACATTTTGATCACGTGCCATAAATGACAACAGACGATGATACACGCGTGCAATATGATTTTCTGTGTAATTAAGTTGTATATCCTCGGATGGTTCCTGTTGGCCGTTTATTCTTAGTGAGATGTCTTTTACACCTAACTGATCAAATATCATATGGCTGGAGAGTTGATTGCCAACTCGTGTGTTATCCTGTAACGCTACGAATATATGACGTGGCGCAGAAACGCCTTGTTTTGATGCTAGGTTCCAAGTGAATAACCCGTTGATATTTGATTGCTTCACATCTGTACTCACGGTTAGCCAACTCAACAACGACTTTCCTCCTTGGTCCATAAATGATAGTAATCGTTCTTCTGCAGTGATTGCTGGAGTCAACACTGGCATCCACAATGATATTTTTGTTAAATTGACTTTACCGGCATCATCATTTATATGTGCTGCAGCTGGGTTTGCTGGAATCCTCCAAATTGCGTCGTTATCATCACTCTTTCGTACAAGCGATACTGTATGCTTCGCCCCGTAGATAACTTTTCGGACGTTTCTACAGAATCCAAATATATGATGCAGTGGAATCGCGCAAGAAAATAATTTACGCCGCCCTTCCAACATTGAGTTTCGTGTTGCAGCTCCTAGATTGAAATTAACGTCGTTGTTTATAATCATATTCTCGACATCAGCATCACTATTATCACGTTTTTTTTGGTCGTCTTACAACAAATGGATTTCCTCCAGCGGTATTCTTACCATCTTTTGCAAACATCATAGAGGGTCCTGCTGATCTTGTATAATCATCAGAATATCTCGCTAACCCGATTATTGTTGTAGCCATATCAACATCGCGATCTATGGACTCAATTTCTTTACCATCAATGAGATATCTAGCACTCTCAAATAACGCCATAATACCATTATTGACAAAACCGACTTGAGTACCATCTGGATACGGTGCTGGTACAGCAGGAGTATCATCAGCTGTTACAAGTTCTCCTTCTACTTCAATAAACGCTTCAGCGGGTAGAAAGTATTTACTGGTATCATGGACTTGAAGTTCAATTCTTGCTCGACTATTTGAGTCTATGGCATGATAGGCGTAATATTGATAATCGCGTACAGAATCATCCTTGACAACTGGGGCGTCTATATCAAACGCCGGATCATGTGATTTTTTGAACATTTTATTCTATTTATCAGAGTCTAAATCGTAAAAATCCGTAGGATTTTCATCGTAAACGATTTTCATCGACGTAGTTTTTTAAAGCCGCTTCCTGCTATCATATTTGCAATATTGCTTTGGTCCCCTTGATTTATCAAGGGGGTTAAAGCCATCGACGCTAATTTTTCGTCTACTGCGTTATTTATAATTCTACTAGCACTTGCAGGCATTTCCGCTGTAGACGGTAACGGTTTCTTTGAAAATCCTTTGGATTTTTCTCGTAAATCACTTCGTGATTTCACTAATGATGTTATTTTATTCTTCGCAGTTGAAAACGCTTTTCCAGCAAGATCTCCAACAGCACCAATACCCTTATCACGAATAACTTCAATTGCTTTCATTCCTAGTTGTTTAGCCAACGGCATCACTTTTGGAGCCATTCTCGCAAATAACCCTGCAATGGTATTGCCTAAACCATCTCCGTAGTATGCTCTATAAACTGGAAACCGTGAATTAACTACGTAGACGGGGGTTGGTTTATCATGATTGTAGTGTATGATCATTATTTGAAATCAGAAACCATTTTTCAATTGGAAACGCTAGCGTTTTTATTCAGTCTCGGTGATTAATCACTGTGATACCCACTTTCCACTAACTCGTCAATGAAATCTCGATATGTTTTGATATCCATGATACCGCCTTGAAATAAACGTCTACAGATATCAGCTGCTTCATTAATTATTTCCGGTGAGTTGTTTCCAGCTCGTTTCCCTCCGATGAGAACCTCTAATCGTGATATATCATTGATAACACTACCAGGACATGTCGTGGTAGAGTCAAAGACATCCTTTGGATTTCCAATCGAATATCCTTTTCCGCTTGTTTCCTCAGTTGTACCAGTTGCGCCCTCACTATCATCAAGTAATTGCCTTTGTCGGCCTCGACTTTTTTTTTCTCGTTCTTGTTGTTTTTGTATACCATAACTATCAACTCCTACTTTAAAAGATCTATACTCAATTGTATCCTTTTTCAAATTACCAGTAATCCCCTTATTCGTTTTATACAACCAATTAACCCATTCATCTCGGCTTATTTTACTGTTTTTATACTCGTCTTTTAAAAAATCCTTTCTAGAATCAAAGCTTTTGGCGGCGAAATCACCAAAAGTCGTATAATCCTGGTGTTTCTCCAATTGAGGTCGTTTGATTTGTGTTATAGCTTCTTCGGTGAGTTTGTCTATAAAGGGGATACCTTTTGGGGTGACGACATCAACAAGTTGTGGTTCAGGTGTGGAAACTCTTTGAGTTTCAGGCGCAGAATCATCAATATCAGCTAATCGTTCATACTCGCGCTGAGTTTTTATATCACTGGATAACTGTTGTATCCCTGCGCGTGTTTGTCCGGTCTCTGCTGCTATCTTTTCAAGCGTATCAAACAGCGGCGCCTTCTTTACTCGTTCTCGCTCAGGAATATCTCCGTATATCGCTGCTTCAGTTAACTTTTTCACATCTTTGGTCGCACTTGTTATCGGAGTAAACAGTTGTTCACTTGATACAGAAAAGTCAGTCTGCGCTTGTTGTCGTTGTTGTAGTTTATTCCGTACAGAGTCACGAATTGGTACAAATCTCCTGATTGCATCCAGTCGTTCACGAGCCAATCGGGTTGTTAATGCTTCATTGACCATTATTTAAAATCAGAAACAATTTTTCAATTGTAAAACAATTTTTCAATCCGACCTAACACGATCATGGAAGTGATCAATCCGAACCAGCCATCAATTTTTTATTCACTGATTTCAACAGTTTTGATCAAAAAATGCTAAAAAAAAAATTAAAATCTCTATGAGGGACGGTCACAATCAAATAATGATAAATGGTTGGTCAATCAAAATTGTTCATTTTCTTGAATTAACGCCCGTAGGTTTCTAACTTTAGAATTAACTTCCTTTTTCAATTCGTATTCGTACCCCAATTCTTTTCGTATTCGTTCTACGATGGTATACAACGGAGCGAACACACTTACGTCACTGGAAAATGCGAGAGAGTCCTTAATAGAATTCTGAATTCTTTTGATGAGCGCATACTTCTTTGGTAGCATGTATTTATTGTTGTTAACTCCGTATTCTATGTCCTGAAAATCAGACATGATTTGATCAGGATTTAACCCATCTGATAGTTCAATATCCCAACCTTTCAATTTTGAAATCTCGGATAAAATGCTATTCATGTTTTCAGAATTCATTATTCTATAATAATGATATATTTCTAAATGAAAAATATGACGCATTAGACATAACTAAATCGAATTTTCTGTCCGGTCCCTTTTGAAATAGCCGATCGACAAACCCCCTCTGCAACATATCGTACTGAGGGTCTACAAATATTGAAATACTTGCCGGCTTCATATATTGATTTAAATACTTTTTCTTCGTTAGTTATCGTATTCAAAGATTTCACAGGTCTCGCTTTTTTCGAGTATTTCCCAGTCCCCCCTCGTTTGGTATTCTCACTATGTGTGATTGCTTGAAGATTTGATAAGGAATTGTTCTTCGGATTAGAATCAATATGATCAATAACAAAACCATTTTTGATCAATCCATTGAAACATTCAAATACGAAACGATGATTGTAATATTTCTTCTTTCCAACAGTAAAGAACAAATACCCCATACCATTATCCCACTCAACTGGGTTCTTCAGTCTACGGTTTCTTACAACACCATCACTGGATGCTTCATAATTTGTACTCACAGGGTGCTATCTGAATTCTTGGGTCATTCGTATACTATACTATTTGTCTAATTCAATGACTGATTCATTTGCAGGGATTCATTATACATAAATCTTTCATTTAGAGACTTGTTTTTAGTATAGCATGAAAGAGTTCAAGAGATTGACTTTGAAAAATGCTGAATTCAATGCTGATAAGGAGTTTAAGAGATTATTGAAAATCAGTCCTAGATTTAATCTCGATAGACCCAAAAAACGTAACAAACGTCCAAGAGACGGAAACATGAAAGAGTTTAAGAGATTATTGAAAATCAGTCCTAGATTTAATCTCGATAGACCCAAAAAACGTAACAAACGTCCAAGAGACGGAAACATGAAAGAGTTTAAGAGATTATTGAAAATCAGTCCTAGATTTAATCTCGATAGACCCAAAAAACGTAACAAACGTCCAAGAGACGGAAACATGAAAGAGTTTAAGAGATTATTGAAAATCAGTCCTAGATTTAATCTCGATAGACCCAAAAAACGTAACAAAATCAATCCTAGATTTAATCGCGATAATCCAAAAAAAACGTCCAAGAGAGATTACCCCTGGAAAGATGCTCAATTCAATCTCGATATAGTTTCTAATACACCAAAGAATACAATTCTTGATAAAGCCATGATTAGTAAAATCAGAGATTGTTTTAATGAATTCAAGCGTGATGGAGCATCTTATTGTTGGTCAACATTTCGAATTGATGGTGTTGTTGACGCTACCATGAATGATGAAAAAGCAGCAGTGATAATTTCACGTGTTGGGGAAAAACGGCATTTTTTCCGAATCAAATTCATTATCGAAGTCGATGGCAAATGGATTATTAAGGATAAATTTGAACCAATCCTCAAGAATAAAAAAGCTGTCATTGTGAGTAGAGATTCCAAACCAGGGATTCTAACCGGCATTGATAAACCATACTACGAAAGATCTTATCCCGTAACAGCAATGGTTTATGGGATATATCCGTTAAATGATAAACCCGATATCGCAAAACTAGCTCCTATGAAATATTCGTCAGGGCTTAATTGTGTAGCAGAACGAATAATAGAACACTTCACAAATGCATCCCGAGGAAATAAACTAACTGATCTGCGACGTAGGAAAATAACCGAGTGGGAACTGACAGTGAAACAGCATGGTGCAAAGATTTCTGATATAGCTAAATTAGAAACATCATTACGATTCCCAATAACCGTTATGACGATAACCGGAGAGGTTTTATACGAACCGAAATATAACAAAAATGGAGCACCAATACAGATTATTGATCATAACAAACACGCGTGGACACCTGCGGTAACAATATTTCCACGAGAACGAACCGTGAAATATATCCCTAAGGAGTTCGTCGGGGATGTTTTCTATGAAGAGAAATTATTTGATGCTATTCATGCGTTGTGTAAGGATGATCCTGTGTCAGTGTGGTTACTTAGAAGTGATGAAGAATTCGATCAATTTGTAAAACCAAATGGTGAATTATATCGCATTGAAGAATTAGATAACAGAATGAGAAAAATCGCTAGTGATTTTTCACCGCAGAATTCCCATGAAAAACTACTCACGGATAGTTTTACTATTCCATCAGTGGTAGCTCACTTCGCAAGAGAAAAAAACTCATGGCGTCCAACACGAAGTGATTTTCTCGAGGATGTTAAATTGAGTTGCGTCGAATTTGGTCATGGAGGACTGTGGAATACAAAATACCATCGTGACGGTATGATTTCAATTGATATAGCCGCGTGTTATCCCGGAAGTTTTCTCGGGTATGGGGAATGCGCTGAGTACTTCAAACGATTTGGACACCCCACGCATGAAATGACTCGTGTTGCGATTAATGGACCATTGCCTGATTTTGACTTAACCGGATTCGCTCGTGTGATATCATTTGAATTAGCTACAGGGTTACATCCGTGTAGTTATGTTTGGCTCGGTAGACACCTATCTGAAAAACACTGGATGCCAATAGTGCTATTGAGATATATGATTGATTGTGGTATGCTAATATCGTTGATTGTTTCCGAGGCTATTATATGCTATCGAGCTCAGAAAGAAGTTTGGCTACCACAACCCAATCTAGATAGAATAATCAACGAACTACGAAAACAGTTTCCAGATTTCAGTGAAGAAGAAATCATAAATTGGTCTAAGAAGTTATTTGAAATTAAAAAAGAACAAACAAAAGATCTCGGAAGAAGAATAATCGGTAAATTTACCCAGGGTGGACGATACGATAACGCGAAATACTCTTCGCGGTTGATCATAGATGTCGCTGAATACGATTTTATTGTAGCGGATTTAATGAAACAGGGAAAACTTGTATCCCGTAAGGATGCTTTTCTATCCAATGGTGAGAAATTAGGTACGGTTGTTACCTACTGTGATGGATATAATTCCCAGTACACACATTTGAGAAGTTCAATGTTAGCCTATGCTTCTATTAATCTATTTTCGATGATAAATAGATTTCCTAATACCGCGGTTAGAGTGGCCACTGATTCGATGTATATACACAATAAGTACAAATCAGCTGTAGCGGCATTCACAGATCCCGAAGAAAATTGGGGGCGTTGGCGATTTAAAAAAGAGATGCTACATGAGTATTGTGAATCCGCAGACGTTGCCATGGATGATAAATATCTTTGTTGTAACCGTATTGAAATTCAATCAGAATTTTCTAATGCACCACCGGTATCTGATCCAGTATGTAGATACAAGACAGTTTATTTAAACGGTTGTGGTGGGTCAGGAAAGACAACTCGTGCAATTGAATTATATCGTGGTGGTGGAAATACTTGTATTTCTACTAACATGATTGTGCTAACACCGACTCACAGACTCGCCAGAGAGATGATACAACGAGGGGTAAATGCTTGCACTTATCACAGCTTCTTTCGATGGAAGGGTGACAAATGGACTCCTGATCGAATGGGTGATAAATTCATTCCTGAAATCATAATCTGGGATGAAATATGCACATTGTCATTAGATGTATTAAAAACATTTCTTGAGTGGTTGTTAACCAAAAACACAAAAATCGTCATGTGCGGGGATCAAGGCCAACCACCACCATTTGTCGGTGCATCTCCACATGAATGGCTAAAGGGTTTTGTAGACTACTATGAAGAAATCACCACTGATTATAGATCACTTGATGAACGATTACGCGAGTTCAAGGCGCTAATTAGATTACAACCGGATAGAATCCAATGCGAAATAACGCGTGAAGTGATTTCAGAAACCCCAATGAATGATTTCTGGGAAGCGTGGAGACCAAACGATTTGATCATTGCAAGTAGAAAAATAGTCAGGGATACACTTCAGATGAAGTTATTTGAATTGCATAAAGAAAAATTTGCAACGCTTCCAGTACCCCTTTGTTATAGGCCATCGGATACACGAAAACAGAATATTGAAGTTGATATTCCAGGACAGAATGAAAAACAAATTCTGGTATTAAATGATATTGTGCTGGTTGATATCAATGTCGTTGAAGATGCATTGCGTGCTAATAAATCCCCGTGGACGCTAGGATACGCAGCAACAATACACTCTTCACAGGGATTGACTATATCGGATACAATTGTTTGGATGGTAGATAATCGCATCGAATGGTCAAATTTAGTCTATCTCGCAGTATCCAGAGTAAGAAACATAAATCAACTTCGAAGAGTTGTCCTCGATGATGAAATCATTGGTGATGATAATGACACAACAATAAGTGATATTGATGTTAGCATCATTAATAAAAAACTCTCCGGTTACAAACAACAGGACAAAAAAAAAACAACGAGAATTTGATATTGATGCTGAACTAATAATCACTTTGAAGAAACAACAGAATAATCACTGCGCGAGTTGCAATTGTATAATGCGTTGGCAGTATTCGGATAAGGATCCTCGCCAATTCACCGTAGACAGAAAAAATAACAATCTCGGTCATGTCAGAAATAATGTGATGTTGACTTGTCTTGAGTGCAATAGACGCAACGGCGCTAGTTAAGACCATGCGGTGGCAATTGAGTATCCTCGGGAATCACTTGTAGTTGTTGTCGAGTAAATCCTCGCTGAGGAGCAGTTGAATCCAGTTTATAGATTGCTGGTCTACCAGTTGATCGTGTTATACTAGATATCTTATGCGTAGTGACGCTCCAAATAGGATCAGTAGCCCTTTTTCTACCCCCTTCAAGCTCTCCTGGTTCGTATAAGTACCTCACAATGACACTACTACCAAGAATTGGTTGGGAAACGCTAGCGTTTCTAGGGAAATCTTTTTGTGGTTGTACGGGTATTGACTTCTTTTTAATCGCGTTGATAGGTTTCATGTTGATTGTTCTAGTAATCTCGTTATTCAGTGCAGTAATCACAGATGGTAATCTTTTAACCCATTCACTGGATCGCTTTTCTTGAATGAATTCTTTTGCGTATTGATATCCAAATAACCGCTCAGCAATCGTCCGATTAAATCGTTCTACAATGGCCTGATCGCGATGTAGCGCAGTATGCCCTCGTCGTATGGTGACATTATGATGTTTCATTGTAGATAACACTGCACCCTGAAATTCCTTGCCAGGATCAACTTGTAACAGATTTGGCCAGTGCAGAGGACCTCGTCGATAAATCCTTTCAAATGCAGAAGCGACTTCAGTGGCCGATTTTGTTTTCAGCGGTTCTGCTTCTTTGTATCGACTCGCAACATCAACTACGGTTAACGCATATTTGTAACCACGATCATGTGGCAGAAATAATATATCAGCCTGATGAACTTCATTAGGAGCGGTCACATCAAAATGCGAGAATTGAATTTGTTTAGGCGGTGGTAGATAAATTTGCCATAGTGCCTGTTTGGATAACCAATTAGCCGCAGTGGTTTTTTTCACTTTTGCAGCTCTAGCGAGTTTATTGATTGCAGCGTTACCCCTCCAGTATCCCCTCGGAGAATAATAAATTGATTCCATATTATTAATTACCAGCACCTAACATCAATTTACTTTTCATAGCCGATTTTATTAAAAATGAAGCCAATTTTTCTTTGAAGGATTTATCAGGAATAGCATTTAACGCATGAATTAATTTCACATCTGCTAGATGCCTGTGTTGCAGATTGCTGCTTTTATAAGCAACATCATGAAGGTGACAGGCCTTATCAATGGCGTTTATTGGTTCTTCACCGGGGTTGGGTTGATTTTGATTATTGAGTCTGATATCAAGTCTGGTTCCCGGTCCACAGTAGCTATATCCTGGGAGGTGCTTTTCTCCGGGGTACTTTGCCCATGGGGTTCCAGGGAGTTTTGCTAATTTGGCTGCGATATCACCTCCTCGTTTTTTTTTAAATCAGATTTCATAGACACAAATCTAAATTTCTTTGTACCACATTGCACGCATTTACCAGAAAGCGCTGATCGGTTATTTTTAGTTGTAATCGTCGTCACATCATCTGTGCCAGTACGCGTTTTACACTTCACACAATATAGATCCATAATTTATGTATAGAAATATGGATATAATTGATTTTTCAGCGACTAAAACAAGAGAACCAATTAAGCATCATGCAGCACTACCAAACTCTATCCGGATGATTATAATCGGGCCATCTGGATCCGGTAAAACGCAATTGTTGCTCAATTTAATAATGAGATGGATGAAGTGGGATAAGTTGTATTTAATTGCCCCTAGCGTAGATGATCAACGATGTTATGAAGTGTTAAAGGATTTTAACGAGAATGCATCAGAAATTAAGGGTGAGAACGCCATTGATTTTATAACCGATATCGATGAACACCGAGTATTGATGATATTGATGGAGATATTAACAATTTAGTCGTATACGACGATATAATGTTGGATAAACAAAAAAATCCTGCTAGAATATTTTCCCGTGGGCGTCACAAAAACACTGACGTGATATATGTCACTCAACGCTACACTCAGGTTCCAAAAGTGATCAGAGATAACTGCAATTTATTGTCTGTATTCAACGGAGTTGATACTCATACGCTACGAAATATTTGGCAGACATGGTGTTCTGATATGGACTTCAATCAATTTAGAGATTTCTTTAGTCATGCTCAGTCGACTCCGCACGGATTCGCAACAATAAATTTACATGATCCTCGGACACGATATCGTATCGGACTTGATCAAATATTCGGTTAAAATCGTAAAAGAATTATTAACCCAGAACTGAAAACTTTAGCAGCAGAGAGGGTAGATGACAACAAGTTGCGACCAAAATTAATTAAAAAATCGTTTTCATTTTTTTAGTTAAAATGATTTCGTAGGGAGATTTCAATAAATTTTTTGTCTGAAAACGTTGTAGGGTTTGCCCCTGAGACATTTTTTTTGGTTAAAATGAGATCGTAGGAAGGCTCGTTTTAACGATTCAATCAAAATTTTGTCTAAAAACGTTGTAGGATTCACCCTCTCTGCTGCTTCTCTTTCAAATTCAGTGGACTTTTGGTCTGTTGGACAAATCTATTTACAGATCTATAATACTGTTGAGCACACAATTCAGCATCACAACCAGCAAGTCCTGTAAAGAAATAGATCATACCATGTCAATGGTATCAAACTTCAAATGCCATTACAAGACTCAAAATTTTTTATATATAGTCTGGTACTTTAACGCTAGTAAATTTCCTGTTGGACTAACAGTTCTCATAATATCAGCAGTGTGTAATGTGTATTTAGGATTTGTAATGTAGCTTTAACAATTTTTCAGTAATATTGCTACAATGTCTGCAGTGAGGCAGTTTATGGTGATGTCTAGCACTATGGCATCATGCCGCAGACACATAGCATGATGTCTCACGCAGTCACATTATCCTGAAACCAGGCCAACCAGTATCAGTAGTGAAGAGCACACAATTCAGCATCAAAACTAGCAAGTCCTGTAAAGAAATAGGTCATATCATGTCAGTGGTGTCAAACTTCAATTCCATTACAGGACTCAAAATTTGTGATATATAGTCTGGTACTTTAAGGCTAGTAAATTTCCTGTTGGACTATATATATCATAATATCAGTATCAGTATCACATTATCCTGACACCAGGCCTGCCAGTCCTAACACGAACCTCAAAATGCTGAGTGTCAAGTGAGACAGCTGTTAGTAACATTTTTGTAAGTCTTTAGTATGAATGAGCTGGGGATCGAACCCACGACCTCCCGCTTCCACAGCAGATGCTCAAACCACTAGACCACCGTGTCCAATATCAGTAGTCTGATGGACTTGAAAGATACAGTCGTAACCTGTCTCTAAGAAAGGATTAGTGAAGATTTAGATTAATTATCATATTTCTCAGTCTAATGGTCCTGGCTACAAAGAAAATTTATATTTAATGTTTAGTTGAGGGGGGCAGGGTTGCTGGGGGGGGGGGGGTAACTAATTTTAATGATAAATAATTACTTGTTTCCATTATGCTTTTATCCAAGTGTAAAATACCACATTAATCCTCTCATAGGGGGACATAATAATGTTCTCAAGTCCAATCCATGGATTCTGGCCAGACAATAGTCTTTATTCATTTTCAGACTGTAGCCTTCAAACTTGTGGGCCAGGAAGCAGGAATCTGTCAATAGCAACTGTTGAGCTTTTCCCACCATCCCCAGCTAAAATTCAACATCACCTGTTGTTATTGAATAAGCCAGTTCAGTGGGAGGCTGATGATGCCAGATATGGTGAAGGAAAGACAAGGAATACTACAATTGCTTTAATTTTGCAGTACAGACTACTGCCAGATGGTATCAGCATGAGACCCTTTTTGTGCTACGAGCCCCACAGAAAATATGTGTTTTCTTTAAAGAACCAAAGAGCAAAGGTCAAGGAATGAGAAGGTTGTACAAGTTGACAAAATATGGCTTTCATCACATCCTTCAGAGACAAAAGAGTTATACTGGTCCATGAGGTAGCAATGGCTCTAACTTCATAAATTATATCAACATTTATTTACAACCAAACGGATGTAATGTTAGGGCAGCTATTAAGTTGATGAAGTTCTTCTTTGCTAACATCTGATGTAAATGTGGAACTCTTAAAGAAAATGTCCACTTATTTTTCTACACTGAGTTTAACTTAACTCATTTAATCTCATTATTGAAATCTTACATAATTGAGTTCTTATGCATTTTAAAAGATTGATATAAAAGCATAGAGTTCTCAACAATTAGGATTAAGTGCTTGCAAGATAATGAGGGTGTTAAAACATAAATGAGATATTGTGTAGAAACCAACTTTGTTCTTCAAGTCATTGTGACCTTGATCTCTGACTTTCCTTTCAAAGTAACATTGACCTTTTGATCCCATTTTCGATATGGTTCTTACTTACCCCTGGTGCAATCCATCAACACTGATTGGTAACTATAGACATTGGAGAACTTGACGTAATAACTATGACCTTTTAACCTCCAAAATTGATAAAATTCTTCTTTACTGCAAGTGCAAACCAAAGACCTATGTGTAACTGCAAGTTGTGTGGTACTTGAGTTAATGTGCGTAAATCATTTTATTGTCTCTGAGTCACAGAGACCCTTCAAATCACCAACAGAAAGAGAAAAGTTATTTGTCAATATGCACATATTTATATGATAATCATGATATTTAATAACTCTCTTGTTATTCCATTAAAAAGGGGGAATTAGTTACACTGAGATTATACCACACAACAAGACAAAAGAGACAATAACTCAAAACAGTTTGGGAGCAAAGTGATTTACCAACTTGCACATCAAAAAGTGTCGGATTGGATGTACTAACAAGATCTTTTTGTATCCAATGGAAGCACATACATGGGCATGAGGAGAAGATTTCAAGACTCCTCTCCTCTACTGGAATAAAAATGTATAGCATGTGAAACTGAATGATCAGAACTGGACACTTTTATTTTACAATATGAGAGATGATCTTTGTGAAAATTGATGAATGGGATGCAAAAAGAATATTCAAGAAGTTTCATTTTCATGCTGACTGAAGTTATAAACAGACATCTAAATAGGCATCTAGACTTGATTCTTTATATGCTGACTGAAGTTATAAACAGACATCTAAATAGGCATCTAGCCTTGATTCTTTATATAGCCAAGTCTAGAGTATCACTTTCATTGCCTTTAATTAACTGTAATAATGATATGTGCAAATAAGAAGAAAAATATGTACCTGCACAAACAGAAGGAAAAGCAATGGATTTCAAGCCTCTGCCATCAGCAACTTTCAAACTCACTATAATAATGTTTTCCAAATCTGTCAAAGCCATATAGATCTCATCCCGTTTAAACTTTGCAGGACCTGCAATACTGATAATGCATCTGCACTTCAAAGAACCTGGAAGAAAAACAATCGCATCTTCTCTCTTCAAGGGTCCATGCAATCTAATGTGCTCATCGCAGGCAGCTTTGAAATCTTTCCCCGCAGCATCAGCAATTGCTTTGGAAACTCCATATGAATTTCTTAACTGTGTATCAGTTGCATTGACTATACATTCAACATTAGTTCCTGTAATTGACATACTATACACTTTGATTATCACTCCTTCCTCTGTAAGAAAAGTGTTCTTTGATGATATCGTTCTGGAGTCTAGAGAGCTAAACAAACTAGAGTCAGATTCCACACTTGCTTTTAGTGAACGTTGTTTTCTGCTGCAGCCAGTAAGAGTTAATCTTCCAAGCTGTACCATAATTTTGTGTTTGACAATGTCAAGTTGTTCTTTACTGCTGCTAAACAAGATTACTTTCATTTCTTTTTTAACATATAAAACCATCACTAAATCATTCTGTGGAAGTTCTGAAGTAATCTCTTCTCCTTGATTGAGATAAATTTCATCCCAATATGAGCTTCGAACTTTAGAAAGTTCGGAGGAAATTTTTCCTTGGAGTTCTGAGATCTTATTTTTATTACATGTGATTCTGATGCAACCTTCATTATACTTCATTTGTGTTATTCCTGATTCAGCAATTGTCTTAAGGGTGTGAATAATGGCCAAATATTCATCTGAACTAGCTGGAAATTTTAAATCCGCTGGATTAGCTTCATCTTTAAAGTGGCCATCTTCAAATTTCAACTCTTCTCGTTCATCAGGTAAGAACTTCAGTTTCTCTGATAAAAGAATCTGGTCTATGGTTCCTTTTATAAAAACTCTTCCATTATCATTAATCACGTTTATCTTGGTCTTTGTCTTCAATGCACCCAGAAAGCCAGTGTCACTACAGCTTGTAAGAAAACCAGGATTCACCTCTGCGCTTACAGATTCAAACACCTGGAATATTGAAATAAGTGTACAGTAAATAGTACATTATACACCCACTGTGTCTGATAAGCACTATGTGGGCCCTACTGTAGGGCATGGTTGACACAATGGGTCACAAATGTCCTCAATCACAGGTCAAGAACAATACTACTTTGCAGAAACAATTATTTGCTCACTAAACTTACCATCATCATAATAATAATAATAATAATAATAATAATAATAATAATAATAATAAAGACTTTATTCAGAGAAGGTATCTCAGACAATTAGTTACAGAACTAATCGAACCTGAGGCATTCTATCTGTTATGTACAATATATACAGTATACACAACATGTTGTGAAGAATCTGGCTCGACACTAAATAATTAAGGAATATTAAAATTCAAAGTATCAAGCCTGGAACACATGCACAGGCATCTGTAAAAACATAAACATATAAAAAGAACATAAAATATCATTCTGCATTGAAATGACTGACCTCTGACAACTAGAGTCCAGAATACGTAAGTTTTCATTATTACTCAAGTGCAAATCATCCTGATAGTTTCGTCAAGGAACTTACTCAGGCAAAAAATGTTATTCTGCATATTGGAGCCACAGTGACCTTATTATAATCATTTACCTTTTGACCCCCATAAATTAAACGCAACCCTCCATGAACTTTCATCACGAATACATTATCTAAAACAAAAGTTATCATGAAAAAGCCATTTTTCCTCATTAGTGGTAGTGAAAGTTTTGGCTAGGAATGTGAAATGTCACTAAAACTTAAATGAAATTTTACTGAAATCTCACAAAAATGTAAGCGAAACTTTGGTCAAAATTTTAGTGAAATCTCAATAAAACAGTAAAGTCTCAACAATATTTCACTGAAATTTCAGTAATATTTTGATGAAAATGTTCATGAAATTGTTCTGAAATACCAGTGAAAATTCACTGAAATTTCAAAAACATTTTTATTAGGGTGAGATGACATTTGTGATAGAGATTGCAGGTATACAATATGAACATCACATGAGACTACATTCTTTGGTACTGAAGTTTCTTGTTATTACTCCTCCGACTGATAAAACTTAAATGCAATGGATATCGGGAACTACTGGAGTAATCTAATACCATTAGAACTTTGATAATAACAAAGATGGTTGCATTTATAGCACTAATTGACACCCTAGATCATGTATGTTCTTTTTATTTTTTGGGGGGGATGGTGGTGTATACTAATTTTAATGATGTAATACGTACCAGTAGCTATTGAGTGCTTATTTTTTTCTGGATTGAAAATACCAATGACTTATGATGAGAATCCATTCTCCCACAGGGTGACACTTTGAAAAGTTCAAGCTTCAAACCAATGGACCCTGCCCATGTGCACCAGCAGGGTACCACAAAAATGTGTGTGCCATAATATTTCTGAATGTACTGTGATACAAACCAAACCAAGATATACCACAACTATCTTAGGGACAACAATGTTCTGTGGCAGGAGCCTGACACTATTTTATTTAAATTTTGTGTCAATAGCTTGAAAAAATTTCATGCTCGGATTTATTGCAAAATAAATCCATAGTATATCAAATTCAATGATATTATTTGGAAAATAATTTATCATCCTGAAATACAAAAAAAAGATTTAAAAAAACGCACAAAAATGAAATGGTCACTACTCCACGGAAGATTTGCTATATGTATGTTAATTGTTGTATAAGTTGTAATTTAAATACTGCAACCCAAGTGAGGTGGTCAAGTTACACTATAGCTGATCCTGTGACAGACATCATGCTCACATTTGAGAGCTTATTGACAAGAATTGGATTTTTTGATACTAAAGTCTACAATGTATTAACTATACTATTGATATATGAGGTACTCACACACTTTGAGTGGGATTCCAATACCCACGCAAGAAATATGATGAGAGGACCATTAAACATAAAACACAATTGTTAAACACAAACAAAAACCCGAACAAATATCCACTGGACTTGATATATGATGTTAAAGTTCATATAGAACGAGCACTCCTGAAAATCAACGATGATTTGCAAGTCTTAGAAAAGAATACAAGTATGTAACACATTCACATACACTATTAATAACTCAAATATTACATGTCTTTTAATTTTTAAACCTGAATTGTTTATGAAGGTTGGATTTATAACAAATATCTTTCACAGGATTTCATTTTCCCATCATTTTGGCAAATGTGACATGTGCTGAACTTGTGATACAGTTTTGTAACAGAAAAGATATTTTCTGAATTAGTTCGTCATGAATAATGAAACACACTGTTAATATAATAATAATCATAACAAGATGACTCGGAAATTTTTGTACATTTACTATGAAAATATACAGTGGTACATACCACTGGAAAAGAATACCATGGAGAACCAGTATACCATTAATATCATGCACCTCTAGCCCTAGCCCTCATCTTTTTCAAGGATGTAGCCTAAAAACATCATTGTGGGGTGGAATGATGGAATTTGAGGAATAGCAACAGGTAAGCAGTACATTGATACAATTAATTTTATCCCATCCCCAGTCTAAAAACATTTAATATCACAGTAGAGTATCCCCTGTTTTGAAAGACCACCCCTTCTGCCAAAAATTGTATGGTCTCTCATGACAGGTGGTCTCTCATAACAGGTCATAACATTATATAATCAATAAATTTGTGCCATGATAATAAGGTCTCTCAAGACCGGTGGTCTCACATAACAGTGGTCTTTCAAGACAGGTTTTACTGTAATACATAACCTGTTTCTATAGTATATCTGGATATGCCACTATGGTTGGAGGCTGATGTTCCTACAAACTGGTGAATTAAAAAACAAGGAATACTGACCCTTACTATATACATCTAGACTACTGACAGATGGTGTCTACATGGGCTACATTTTATTTTACTACTATTGGCCTTAACAAAAATAAGTCTTCAGGTGAATCAATGAGCACGTACAAGATAATAAAGATATCAAAATAAAAAACATCGCAACCTCGTAATCTTCGTGAAAAAAGTCCCGTTTGATAAGGGACTGAGTATGGTATATCCACCTCAGAATGGTAGAAGCTGAAATATCAGCCAAGCAATTAACAGTTAGGAAATGAAGCTTCATATCATTTTGTCTCACTTTAGAAGATGCCAAATATAAATGTGAAGCTGTTACGTATATTTGATATAAGTCATTTATATTTATTTTTAGTTTTGTTTGTTTGTTAGATTTAAATTTGGCATTTTAAGTTTTAAGATTCGTTCATTGAAGGGGGGGGGGGTGACCTGTTCTTTTAAATAGTAAACACCAGGTGTTAACCTCATTTTCTGACCTTGCTTCAGAGTGTAAACAAGCTTCTAAAATGATTGGTTGATTCCAAGGACATTAGAGCTTTACTTTCAAAATTATTGGTTGATTCCATGGACAAAATGGAATAAAGTATAAACATCTTTCTAATTTAGTTGAGTCATACGATGTTTGCGTGATTTCTTGAACATGAGATTGTTCTGAGAGATTCTGGAAGGTCGTGACCCCTTTTCTTGTTTATGTAAAAACAGGTATATAAGTGATGTTTTGGAGCAAGATATTTAGTAGAAGTTGGGCTTTTATAATATTAAGTTGTGTCTTCTTTCTGAGTTATTTTTAATTACCGTGTACTGGAAATTGTGTCATTTCGTTTGGAGCAAGAGGAATTATTTTATTTATCTGGAAAAGAATATGTGCTCATAGATTTTGATTTGGATTATTATAAAACTAACACTGACTTCATCACGCGACATCGTCATCCATATCGGATTACAAAGTCAAGATTCGAACCGGGAACTATTAGGACATTTTATTATCAGTACTCGTGCAATTCCACTAGTGGATTATATTGTGAATTCTCTTTTGGATTAATTTTTGGACTTGATTCTCTAAAACCGCAAGTTTATTTATTTTCTTTTATGAAAATATTTGTACTCAATAAATTGTTTATTAAATTTTACAAGCTTGTTATTTTCACTTATTTCTATGTTGCTGCTTACTCGAGCCTAAGCACGTAACAAAGTCCTAATTGGACATAAAAGTCTTAACCAACCCATCAAAACATCAGATTTTCTTGGAAAAAATGTATTTTCTCAATATACATGTATGAGTAACAATAAATGATGAAAATATTGATGAACTAAAATTTCAGTTTTATGTTTTCTTTCAGTTTCACTCCTTTGTAACCAGGGGCTTTATAAGCAATTCTTATTGATGAGAAGATTACAAGAATACTTTCCAACAGACTATCTGTTGGTGGTAGTGAGTTTTATTCAATGTTTTAGGCCATTTAATGGTGGCTCCATTAAAACTTTCTTAGTTTTGTACAACATGAATGATTTGAAAATGTCTTATTACCAATTTTGTGTAGATATTATGATTTTATCTTTAAAACTAAATCAATTTCCTCATGCAAAAAAAATCTCATCTAGAACTAATTGGGGTATGGGAATAAAGATGAATACCAAGAAAATCTATCACATTTCCATGCAGATGCAAAAGACTGTTGCAGCCACAGGTACTTGTATTTGTTAGTGAAGAAGGAAAACTATTGACTACAACCGTTCCTATTTCTACAATTTTCTTTTAAATTACACAAGGTGATAAACTTGAACAGTTTGAAATCTTCCCCATACTCTTTCTATGCTAATTTCATTAATTCCATCAGCACCTTTATTCACTGGATATAACTCTGCATTTGAAAGAGAAACTCCATATATGCTCCCTATGTACAATATAAGGAGAGATGATGTCATGATTTTATCTTAACCCTTTGAACCCTAATCTGCCCCATATTTCGGCACAATAACCCGAGCCTCCCCGGCAATTTTTAACAATTTTATAAAAAGTAAAATTTTGCAAAATAAAAGTAATATTATGCCTTAGAATGATAATTCACTATGATATAACAGCAAATATAAAATTGTCTCTTTTCAAACATGCTTATAAAATGCTTTTTATTACTATGACTATGTAACAAACTGTCTCGAAATTTTGTCCATGTTGTACCATTCATGCAAGATCTATATTTCACTGACCATCTAGCGAATAACGGTATACCGGCCTGTCGGGTTATGACGGTAGATAGCTAGGCCGGTATACCAGCCTGTCGGGTTATGATGGTAGATAGCTAGGCCGGTATACTGGCCTTTCGGGTATATACACCGTTACAACCAGCCGGTAAACCGGCCTGTCGGGTTCAAAGGGTTAAGGGAGACCTCCCTTTGTATCAAAGAAACAAGGAAGGGGAGGAAAATACGGACATAGATCAATATTTTTCAAAACTTCAATATCTGTCTCTCTCTCTTCCTGCTCCGCTTTCTTAGAGCTCTACTGAAATCATATTTTTTTTAAAGATGTCACATCAAGTTATATAAGAGTTAATCTGTTAATTATTTCTGAGCACACTCTGCTCCTTCTTCTATCAATATTACATGCTTGAATATGTTGGGAAACTGTTCTTTCCCAAGCCAAAATGCATCCACGTGGTTAGCTTGCCATAAGGTTGCCACAAGCTTTTATCATCACAATAAAATAAATATGTTAGATTGTGCAAGCTGCACAAGCACAGCACTAATTCTGGTCATTTTCTTACCAACATCTGTAAGCTTGTACAATTAGCAGGCTTATAAAAAGTACATCCACATATTTCTACACTCAATGTCTTAGAGAATTTCTGTTCCTTGCCTGCTATATGCATATAAACTGCATGCAGATAGCAAATGTTTAATAAATAATTTAAAAAATATTATGCTAAAGGTGACCTCAGTAATTTTAATAATGTGGATTATTTAATTTCCAGCAATTACATTTTGTTATATTTAATATTACCAAATTTACATATTTTTTAAAGTGGTACCGTATTTTCCGGCGTATAAGTCGAGACTTTTTGACTTGAAAGTTCGGTCTTCATCTTATACTCCGAATCGACTTATATATGGATTTTGTCTTTGAAATTGCATCGACTTATATATGGATTATAGTATCCGGTATGCTATTGATATTGCTCTATAATCGGCATAATCGAAAACAGGTCACATAGAAGTACAAATTATTGTTAAATTACTATGTCAATAAATTGTCGTAAAATAATATGACTGCATTTATATTTGTAAGTTTTGTCATTATTTATTTTGCATTCTGCGTGTTTTTTCTTATTTCTCAAACAGAAAAGAAAAGAAAACAATTACCGGTAAAAACTTCACCGGGCCGCATAGCACACTTACGGTCTGGTCTATACTCTATAGTGTACTGGTACAGTACTAATTCAAAGCATATTGTTTGTTCCTAAAATACAATGATATGAAATACCTAGTCCATTAATATTTGATTTTCCAGTATAATGATGGACACACGTGAGCAATTACCGGCATAGCTTTTTTTTATTGATCCAATTGATCCTACAAAGGGATGTAATCCATATTAACTCGAACGTTCTATGATTATTTATAAAATAATGTAGATCATGCATTCTACTGAATCCCCCAAATCATATGTTCTAATTGTATTTGACAAAGTTTCTCAAATAAATTACCGTAGGTTTAAACTACACTAAAATCAGATATATAGATGGACTACCAGTACTCATAGATCATCAGTAATCCATGATTTTTAGTTTCGCAATTCAGTTTAAAGCAAATTGTAATGTCAACACTTCACCTATATTTATTCTTAACCAGCTGACGTTTCGGTGTCTCTCTTTGATTATACCGGTTGTTGAAAAATTGGTATTTTGGTTTCCAACAACAATCAAAGCCAGTTGCCGCAATTGTTTCAACCTTGATATTGGCTTTAGCTACCGATACTAGTTACCATATTGCCGGTACCCAATTGTTCTTTATCATTAATCCGCATCAATTACACTACTCGTGTTTAATATCAATGGGATTAAGTACAACAGGAAATGATGCCCACTCCCTTCTCTAGATGTAAATAATGAATTTAGCCATGGGCATTGTTTTCATTGCTTTAGTACAGTGACATAATCAGTGGTTAAAATACAGCCAGTTCTGCCTGCTGTATTTATTAGAGTACATCAAAACAACATCACGCAATAGCTGGGCTAGCTAGGCGGCAAGTTCAAAGGACTTTGACTAACAGCTTGGGTGGGAAAAAGTGCTGAAATTTACAACGACTGAATTCAGAGACAGAAAGATCCTGAGACATACATGTCGTTATTATAAGAATACACTTTAACTTCCATTATTTAATCTACGGACAAGTACTATTTCATCATTCGTTACGTACACCCGTTACGTGATTTTTGTTATTTCCTTTTCATTGAATTCAGTCACATAATGATCTGTGACAAAATTATTGAATATTTACATCCGTGTGTGGATATTTTCCATGGAAATATTTGTATTATGGATTCAATGTATGTATTTGCTGGTGAGTAAACGGTGTTGATACTCTTTTCATGCAATATGTATTATAAAACTGTACACTTGTGTAAATTTGATATTGCATTTCACTGATAGGTTAAAATATAATTAAAAGTATTTTTATTTATTTTTGGTGTACAACTTTTGTAATATGGAATATCATACGACGATACCATCAATATTCATTGATCAATATTCATGCAACCGTAAGTTACTACCGGTAGTATAAAATACAAAGCCAAGTTATTGACCTGGCCTCGTCTTATACTCTGAATCGACTTATATATGGATGAGGGATGGAAAATTTACAAAATTGGTCAATTCGACTTATACTCCGCATCGACCTATAGGCCGGAAAATACGGTAAATATCAAAACTTAATAATAATAATAATAATAATAATAATAATAATACAAATTTCAATATGTACAGAAGCAATAAAAGTGTTCTTGTGAATCATATGACATAGTATCATTATTATTATTTTATTATTATTATCTGGAAACAAATCATTGGCATTTCTTTTCATACTAAATAAAAGCTTAAAATGTACATCATTAATTATTGTTTCTGAGAGAGAGAGAGAGAGAGAGAGAGAGAGAGAGAGAGAGAGAGAGAGAGAGTGCCCATCGCTATCTGCCAGCATTCTATAAATAATTTGGATGCATGAATTTTGCTTTTCTAAATAAACGTACTCAAATAATAAAATCACACAAGATAAAATGTTTGGTGGCCGATTATACTGCATTATGGTATTATTGTTATGCACTGTTTGCTTACAATACATTTAATATCATAAGGTGACTTTGTAATCATCCTCCACATAATCATCGAGACAACATCTTTGTAGATCATTTTTATTTACTGATGTACCTGTCAAACTGTAGATTTCAATGCAGTGTTGTTGGTTATCAAAAATAGGTTGATGGTTTATGAAACTGCAAACATCTTATCTAATTTCCGTTTTTATTAGGGACTTTTTTCTTCTTGCATATCAAATTTGGCGATTACCCACTTGCAATTAACTTTAATTGAAACAAGTTCAGAGGTCACTGCATTGATATATCTTTTTTAATTAAAAAAAAAAGAAGATAGACTATTTCAAAAATCTCAAAATATCAACTAAGTAATTTCATTGCTTTTCCGCTTAAAGGAGTAAAATACCAATCATTTGGCAGATGTCATATCCCTATCAAAAAATAATATATAGGATCTCTTTAAAGGATGGCCAATTTGTGTATAACACTTATAACAGTTTTTATAATTTGTCAAATATTTATCTAATGTTGAACTTAAATGACATGCCATTTCCAAATAGGTAAATAATCAAATATTTGACCTTTGTTTGTTTGTTTGTTTGATTAGGATTTTTAACGTAGCTTTAACAATTTTGTAGTCATATCGCTACGATGTCTGCAGTGAGGCAGTTTATAGTGATGTCTACCACTGGGGCATCATGCCGCAGACATGTAGCATGATGTCCCAATCAGTCACATTATCCTGACACCAGGCTGACCAGTCCTAACACTAACATCTTAATGCTGAACGTCAAGCGAGGCAGCTGTTAGTACCATTTTTGTAAGTCTTTGGTATGACTCTGCCGGGGATCGAACCCATGACCTCCCACTTCCGCGGCGGATGCTCTAACCACTAGGCCACCGGAGCGGTTAATATTTGACCTAGTACACATTGCTGTAATTTATTTCAGTGGATGGTACCCGACTCTACAAGACAAGAAGCAGGGGAGGATGAAAGATTTTATTTTGAGAGGTTATGTTTAGAAGAAATGGTTAAGTATATTCAAATGGCTAACACTCTTGTTTTTCACCAAAAAGCATACAGTTTTAACAGAAGGGAGGGATTATGTAACCATCTGACTGGATTTCAATATGGATTGTAAAACATTTCTGAAACCATGCAGACAAAAATTTGAAGATTTTCCTACATATTCAAGAAAACGGCCATGCAAGATTTTCAGACTGAAAATTCTGTCTTTCTGCGTAGCAGTGAGAATTTCTGGAATGCTCCCTTAATTAATACATTGGATATGATTTGACTCATGTGATTTTCAGATTTTGTTAGATTCTATTG
Source organism: Unio delphinus (assembly GCA_029339505.1). Classification (NCBI taxonomy): domain Eukaryota; kingdom Metazoa; phylum Mollusca; class Bivalvia; order Unionida; family Unionidae; genus Unio; species Unio delphinus. The sequence continues at coordinate 2,761,580 of JAQISU010000172.1, forward strand.
GTTGTGCAAGTTCCGCCAAATTTGTATGTTAAAATGCACACTAGCCTGAGTTAGGTCTCATTTGAGAATTATGTGTGCAAGAATGTAGACAATTTTAGCGTAGTGTAATTGTATCACATAGTAAAAGTACTCTAGTGTACTTTCTCGCTTAATATGAGTATTTGGCTAAAGAATTTTATAAAAAGTTCATATTTTTTTAACATAATTTAAAACTTTTTACATGAAAAAAGGCTGTTTCAAGATACATGTATGTGTTATTTTTTGCAAAATAATTTCCTTCTAAAATAGTTAAAATTTGTTCCATTATTTTTCAGATTTATTTTATATATAATCTCATTTCTAACTTAACTGCAACATATTTATCATGAACAGTCCTTGTGAATGGTCTGTAATGTCATTCTTCATGCAATAGTTATTATTATCATTATTATTATTATTATTATTATTATTATTATTATTATTATTATTATCATGAACAGTCTTTGTGAAAGGTCTGTAATGTCATTCTTCATGCAATATTTATTATTATTATTATTATCATGAACAGTCTTTGTGAATGGTCTGTAATGTCATTCTTCATGCAATAGTTATTATTATTATTATTATTATTATTATCATGAACAGTCTTTGTGAATGGTCTGTAATGTCATTCTTCATGCAATATTTATTATTATTATTATTATTATCATGAACAGTCTTTGTTAATGGTCTGTAATGTCATTCTTCATGCAATAGTTATTATTATTATTATTATTATTATTATTATTATTATTATTATTATCATGAACAGTCTTTGTGAATGGTCTGTAATGCCATTCTTTATGCAATAGTTATTATTATTATTATTATCATGAACAGTTTTTGTTAATGGTCTGTAATGTCATTTTTCATGCAATAGTTATTATTATTATTATTATTATTATTATTATTATTATTATCATGAACAGTCTTTGTGAATGGTCTGTAATGTCATTCTTCATGCAATATTTATTATTATTATTATTATCATGAACAGTTTTTGTGAATGGTCTGTAATGTCATTCTTCATGCAATAGTTATTATTATTATTATTATTATTATTATTATTATTATTATTATTATTATTATCATGAACAGTCTTTGTGAAAGGTCTGTAATGTCATTCTTCATGCAATAGTTATTATTATTATTATTATTATTATTATTATTATTATTATTATTATTATTATTATCATGAACAGTCTTTGTGAAAGGTCTGTAATGTCATTCTTAATGCAATAGTTATTATTATTATTATTATCATGAACAGTCTTTCTGAAAGGTCTGTAATGTCATTCTTCATGCAATAGTTATTATTATTATTATTATTATTATTATCATGAACAGTCTTTGTGAATGGTCTGTAATGTCATTCTTCATGCAATATTTATTATTATTATTATTATTATCATGAACAGTCTTTGTTAATGGTCTGTAATGTCATTCTTCATGCAATAGTTATTATTATTATTATTATTATTATTATTATTATTATTATTATTATCATGAACAGTCTTTGTGAATGGTCTGTAATGCCATTCTTTATGCAATAGTTATTATTATTATTATTATCATGAACAGTTTTTGTTAATGGTCTGTAATGTCATTTTTCATGCAATAGTTATTATTATTATTATTATTATTATTATTATTATTATTATTATTATTATTATCATGAACAGTCTTTGTGAATGGTCTGTAATGTCATTCTTCATGCAATATTTATTATTATTATTATTATCATGAACAGTTTTTGTGAATGGTCTGTAATGTCATTCTTCATGCAATAGTTATTATTATTATTATTATTATTATTATTATTATTATTATTATTATCATGAACAGTCTTTGTGAAAGGTCTGTAATGTCATTCTTCATGCAATAGTTATTATTATTATTATTATTATTATTATTATTATTATTATCATGAACAGTCTTTGTGAAAGGTCTGTAATGTCATTCTTAATGCAATAGTTATTATTATTATTATTATCATGAACAGTCTTTCTGAAAGGTCTGTAATGTCATTCTTCATGCAATAGTTATTATTATTATTATTATTATTATTATTATTATTATTATTATTATTATTATCATGAACAGTCTTTGTGAAAGGTCTGTAATGTCATTCTTCATGCAATAGTTATTATTATTATTATTATCATGAACAGTCTTTGTGAATGGTCTGTAATGTCATTCTTCATGCAATAGTTATTATTATCATTATTATTATTATTATTATTATTATTATTATTATTATTATTATTATCATGAACAGTCTTTGTGAAAGGTCTGTAATGTCATTCTTGATGCAATATTTATTATTATTATTATTATCATGAACAGTCTTTGTGAATGGTCTGTAATGTCATTCTTCATGCAATAGTTATTATTATTATTATTATTATTATCATGAACAGTCTTTGTGAATGGTCTGTAATGTCATTCTTCATGCAATAGTTATTATTATTATTATTATTATTATTATTATTATTATTATTATTATTATTATTATCATGAACAGTCTTTGTGAATGGTCTGTAATGTCATTCTTCATGCAATAGTTATTATCATTATTATTATCATGAACAGTCTTTGTGAATGGTCTGTAATGTCATTCTTCATGCAATATTTATTATTATTATTATTATTATCATGAACAGTCTTTGTTAATGGTCTGTAATGTCATTCTTCATGCAATAGTTATTATTATTATTATTATTATTATTATTATTATTATTATTATTATCATGAACAGTCTTTGTGAATGGTCTGTAATGCCATTCTTTATGCAATAGTTATTATTATTATTATTATCATGAACAGTCTTTGTTAATGGTCTGTAATGTCATTTTTCATGCAATAGTTATTATTATTATTATTATTATTATTATTATTATTATTATTATCATGAACAGTCTTTGTGAATGGTCTGTAATGTCATTCTTCATGCAATATTTATTATTATTATTATTATCATGAACAGTTTTTGTGAATGGTCTGTAATGTCATTCTTCATGCAATATTTATTATTATTATTATTATCATTATCATGAGCAGTCTTTGAGAATGGTCTGTAATGTCATTCTTCATGCAATAGTTATTATTATTATTATTATTATTATCATTATTATTATTATTATTATTATTATTATTATTATTATTATCATGAACAGTCTTTGTGAAAGGTCTGTAATGTCATTCTTCATGCAATAGTTATTATTATTATTATTATTATTATTATTATTATTATTATTATTATTATCATGAACAGTCTTTGTGAAAGGTCTGTAATGTCATTCTTCATGCAATAGTTATTATTATTATTATTATCATGAACAGTCTTTCTGAAAGGTCTGTAATGTCATTCTTCATGCAATAGTTATTATTATTATTATTATTATTATTATTATTATTATTATTATTATTATTATTATCATGAACAGTCTTTGTGAAAGGTCTGTAATGTCATTCTTCATGCAATAGTTATTATTATTATTATTATCATGAACAGTCTTTGTGAATGGTCTGTAATGTCATTCTTCATGCAATAGTTATTATTATTATTATTATCATGAACAGTCTTTCTGAAAGGTCTGTAATGTCATTCTTCATGCAATAGTTATTATTATTATTATTATTATTATTATTATTATTATTATTATTATTATTATCATGAACAGTCTTTGTGAAAGGTCTGTAATGTCATTCTTCATGCAATAGTTATTATTATTATTATTATCATGAACAGTCTTTGTGAATGGTCTGTAATGTCATTCTTCATGCAATAGTTATTATTATCATTATTATTATTATTATTATTATTATTATTATTATTATTATTATCATGAACAGTCTTTGTGAAAGGTCTGTAATGTCATTCTTGATGCAATATTTATTATTATTATTATTATCATGAACAGTCTTTGTGAATGGTCTGTAATGTCATTCTTCATGCAATAGTTATTATTATTATTATTATTATTATCATGAACAGTCTTTGTGAATGGTCTGTAATGTCATTCTTCATGCAATAGTTATTATCATTATTATTATCATGAACAGTCTTTGTGAATGGTCTGTAATGTCATTCTTCATGCAATATTTATTATTATTATTATTATTATCATGAACAGTCTTTGTTAATGGTCTGTAATGTCATTCTTCATGCAATAGTTATTATTATTATTATTTTTATTATTATTATTATTATTATTATTATTATTATTATCATGAACAGTCTTTGTGAATGGTCTGTAATGCCATTCTTTATGCAATAGTTATTATTATTATTATTATCATGAACAGTCTTTGTTAATGGTCTGTAATGTCATTTTTCATGCAATAGTTATTATTATTATTATTATTATTATTATTATTATTATTATTATCATGAACAGTCTTTGTGAATGGTCTGTAATGTCATTCTTCATGCAATATTTATTATTATTATTATTATCATGAACAGTTTTTGTGAATGGTCTGTAATGTCATTCTTCATGCAATATTTATTATTATTATTATTATCATTATCATGAGCAGTCTTTGAGAATGGTCTGTAATGTCATTCTTCATGCAATAGTTATTATTATTATTATTATTATTATCATTATTATTATTATTATTATTATTATTATTATTATTATCATGAACAGTCTTTGTGAAAGGTCTGTAATGTCATTCTTCATGCAATAGTTATTATTATTATTATTATTATTATTATTATTATCATGAACAGTCTTTGTGAAAGGTCTGTAATGTCATTCTTCATGCAATAGTTATTATTATTATTATTATCATGAACAGTCTTTCTGAAAGGTCTGTAATGTCATTCTTCATGCAATAGTTATTATTATTATTATTATTATTATTATTATTATTATTATTATTATTATCATGAACAGTCTTTGTGAAAGGTCTGTAATGTCATTCTTCATGCAATAGTTATTATTATTATTATTATCATGAACAGTCTTTGTGAATGGTCTGTAATGTCATTCTTCATGCAATAGTTATTATTATTATTATTATCATGAACAGTCTTTGTGAATGGTCTGTAATGTCATTCTTTATGCAATATTTATTATTATTATTATTATCATGAGCAGTCTTTGAGAATGGTCTGTAATGACATTCTTCATGCAATAGTTATTATTATTATTATCATGAACAGTCTTTGTGAATGGTCTGTAATGTCAATTCAACATACAATAGTTATTATTATTATTATTATTATTATCATGAACAGTCTTTGTGAATGGTCTGTAATGTCATTCTTCATGCAATAGTTATTATTATTATCATCATGAACAGTCTTTGTAAATGGTCTGTAATGTCATTCTTCATGCAATATTTATTATTATTATTATTATTATTATTATTATTATCATGAACAGTCTTTGTGAATGGTCTGTAATGTCATTCTTCATGCAATATTTATTATTATTATTATTATTATTATTATCATGAACAGTCTTTGTGAATGGTCTGTAATGTCATTCTTCATGCAATAGTTATTATTATTATTATTATTATTATTATTATTATCGTGAACAGTCTTTGTGAATGGTCTGTAATGTCATTCCTCATGCAATATTTATTATTATTATTATTATTATTATTATTATTATTATTATGATTATTATCATGAACAGTCTTTGTGAATGGTCTGTAATGTCATTCTTCATGCAATAGTTATTATTATTATTATTATTATCATGAACAGTCTTTGTGAATGGTCTGTAATGTCATTCTTCATGCAAAAGTTATTATTATTATTATTATTATTATTATTATTATTATCATGAACAGTCTTTGTGAATGGTCTGTAATGTCATTCTTCATGCAATAGTTTTTATTATTATTATTATCATGAACAGTCTTTGTGAATGGTCTGTAATGTCAATTCTTCATGCAATAGTTATTATTATTATCATGAACAGTCTTTGTGAATGGTCTGTAATGTCATTCTTCATGCAATAGTTATTATTATTATTATTATTATTATTATTATTATTATTATCATGAACAGTCTTTGTGAATGGTCTGTAATGCCATTCTTCATGCATTATTTATTATTATTATTATTATTATTATTATTATTATTATTATTATTATCATGAGCAGTCTTTGTGAATGGTCTGTAATGTCATTCTTCAATGCAATAGTTATTATTATTATTATTATTATTATTATTATTATTATTATTATCATGAACAGTCTTTGTGAATGGTCTGTAATGCCATTCTTCATGCATTATTTATTATTATTATTATTATTATTATCATGAACAGTCTTTGTGAATGGTCTGTAATGTCATTCTTCATACAATAGTTATTATTATTATTATTATTATCATGAACAGTCTTTGTGAATGGTCTGTAATGCCATTCTTCATGCATTATTTATTATTATTATTATTATTATCATGAGCAGTCTTTGAGAATGGTCTGTAATGCCATTCTTCATGCATTATTTATTATTATTATTATTATTATCATTATCATGAACAGTCTTTGTGAATGGTCTGTAATGTCATTCTTCATACAATAGTTATTATTATTATTATTATCATCATGAACAGTCTTTGTGAATGGTCTGTAATGCCATTCTTCATGCAATATTTATTATTATTATTATTATTATTATTATTATTATTATTATTATTATCATGAACAGTCATTGTGAATGGTCTGTAATGTCATTCTTCATGCATTATTATTATTATTATTATTATTATTATTATTATTATTATTATGAGCAGTCTTTGTGAATGGTCTGTAATGTAATTCTTCATGCAATAGTTATTATTATTATTATTATAATTATTATCATGAACAGTCTTTGTGAATGGTCTGTAATGTCATTCTTCATGCAATATTTATTATTATTATTATTATTATTATTATTATTATTATTATTATTATTATCATGAACAGTCTTTGTGAATGGTCTGTAATGTCATTCTTCATGCAATAGTTATTATTATTATTATTATTATTATTATTATTATTATTATTATTATTAACAGTCTTTGTGAATGGTCTGTATTGTCATTCTTCATGCAATATTTATTATTATTATTATTATTATTATTATTATTATTATTATTATTATGAACAGTCTTTGTGAATGGTCTGTAATGTCATTCTTCATGCAATAGTTATTATTATTATTATTATCATGAACAGTCTTTGTGAATGGTCTGAAATGCCATTCTTTATGCAATAGTTATTATTATTATTATTATCATGAAGAGTCTTTGTGAATGGTCTGTAATGTCATTCTTCATGCAATAGTTATTATTATTATTATTATTATCATGAACAGTCTTTGTGAATGGTCTGTAATGTCATTCTTTATGCAATATTTATTATTATTATCATTATTATTATTATTATTATTATTATTATGAACAGTCTTTATGAATGGTCTGTAATGTCATTCTTCATGCAATATTTTTACAGCAATTAACCTTACATAGGCAAATAACAATAATAACTAAAAAAATATCAGACATGAATTTGTTCTTCCATTAAAAAAAGTTGAAAAATTGTTAAGAGGGGTTTGGAGGTCCTCCACCAATAGGGTATTGAGTGGTAGTACTTCTGATCTGGAATCCAGAGGGCCAAAGGCCCCCGGCCAAAACTGCATTTTACACTAATAAAAACCTGCTACTGGTGCAACTTATGATCATAAATAAACCAAAATAATCATTTGAAAAACTAATAAACTTACCGAAACTGTTCACCTGTTTTAGCAGCAGAGGGGAAAAACAGACTTTCTCTAATTGGGGTATATTTAAAGCAAAATATTCTAAGTCTCCATTTGCCAAACTGAGACTTAATAATTTTAGAGCTCTGTTTGTCAAACGGAGCCTTCCTCAAGGGTAAAAAAAAAAGACGCCATTTAGTTGACGTTCACCTCCTCGGCTGCTAATGCGCTAACTAAATATTTGATCAAGTCCGATACGATATCTTGTCCGAGAGTCTGCTAAATTTATCGTTATAAATCCGTATGGGGCGGTTCTAGCCATACTAAAGAAATTTTTAAATTTATTAAAATCCATATCACCGTCACACCAGTAATTAAAAATATTTTGTAATGTGTATTTTCCAGTACCGTTAAATACGCATACTAAATTGCAATTTTCTCTTATTATACTTGGAATCTGTGCGTATTTTTGAGTAACATATATCACATCTATGTTTTTATGTCTGCCTCTGGAAAATATCATTGCTGGATTTGTTTGTCTTTCCAACATAACATCATCATATACGACTAAATTGTTAATACTTCCATCAATATCATCAATACTAGGTGCCTCTTCGATATCGGTTATAAACTCAATGATATCATCACCGTTAATTTCTCGCGCGGCATCATTAAACTCCTTTAGCACTTCATAACATCGTTGATCGTCTACACTCGGAGCAATCATGTACAATTTATCCCACTTCATCCATCTCGTTATCAAATTAAGTAGCAATTGTGTTTTGCCACTTCCAGATGGTCCGATGATAATCGCGCGAATAGAATCTGGTAACATTGCATGATGTTTAATAGGTTTTCGTTGTCGAGTAGCTGAATAATCAATTACATTCATAACTGTTATATATAAATTATGGATCTATATTGTGTGAAGTGTAGGACGCGTACTGGCACAAATGACTTGACGACGATTACAACGAAAAATAATCGATCAGCGCTTTCTGGTAAATGCGTACAATGTAGTACGAAAAAATTTAGATTTACTTCCACGAAACCTTTAAAAAAAAACGAGGAGGTGATATTGCAGCCAAATTGACAAAACTCCCAGGAACACCGTGGGCAAAGTATCCAGGAGAAAAGCACCTTCCAGGATATAGCTACTGTGGACCGGGAACACGATTAGATATCAGACTTGATGATCAAAATTTACCCCGACCCGGCGAGTATCCAATAAACGCTATTGATAAGGCGTGTCATGCTCATGATGTCGCTTATAAAAGCAGCAATCTTCAACACAGACATCTCGCAGATGTAAAATTAATTCATGCGTTAAATGCTATTCCTGATAAATCCTTCAAAGAAAAGTTGGCTTCTTGGTTGGTAAAATCTGCTATGAAGGGTAAATTGATGTTAGGTGCTGGTAATTGAAAATGCTAGCATTTTAATATGGAATCTATTTATTATTCTCCGAGAGGATACTGGAGAGGTTACGCAGCAATCAATAAACTAGCTAGTGCATCAAAGGTGAAAAAAACTACAGCGGCAAACTGGTTATCTAAACAGGCAATATGGCAAATTTATCTACCAGCGCCTAAACAAATTAACTATTCGCATTTTGATGTTACAACACCTAATGAAGTTCATCAAGCTGATATACTATTTCTGCCGCATGACAACGGTTACAAATACGCGTTAACGTTAGTTGATATTGCAAGTCGATACAAAGAAGCAGAACCGTTAAAAACAAAATCATCTACTGAAGTAGCTTCTGCATTTGAAAAAATTTATCGACGAGGTCCTCTGCGCTGGCCAAATCTGTTACAAGTTGATCCTGGCAAGGAATTTCAAGGTGTTGTTACATCTACGATGAAACATCATAATGTCGCCATCAGACGAGGACACACTGCGCTACATCGCGATCAGGCAATTGTTGAACGGTTTAATAAAACCCTTGCTGAGCGGTTATTCGGATATCAATACGCAAAAGAATTCATCCAGGATAAACGATCCCGTGAATGGGTCAAGAGATTACCAGCTGTGATTACCGCAATCAATAATGAGATTACTAGAACAATTAATATGAAACCTGTCAACGCTATTAAGAAGGCGTCTATCAAAATGGAAATCCAAGGAATTTCACAAAAAGAACCAATTCTTGGTAGTAATGTCATTGTAAGGTACTTATACGAACCAGGAGAGCTTGAGGGTGGTAAAAAAAGAGCTACTGATCCTATTTGGAGTGTCACTACGCATAAAATATCCGGCATAACACGATCAACTGGTAGACCTCCAATCTATAGACTGGATTCAACTGCTCCTCAGCGAGGATTTACACGCGAACAATTACAAGTGATTCCCGAGGATACTCAATTACCACCGCGTGGTCTTAACTAGCACCTAAGGTGCTGTCACCCCGGCGTCTGTTGCACTCAAGACAAGTCAACCTCACATTGTTTCTGACATGACCGAGATTGTTATCTTTTCTATCTACGGTGAATTGGCGAGGATCTTTATCCGACCAATTCCAACTCATTATACAATTACAACTCGCGCAGTGATTGTTCTGTTGTTGCTTTAGTGTCTTAATTAATTCAGCATCAATGTCAAATTCTCTTTTATTTTTTTTATCCTGTTGTTTATAACCAGAGAGTTTTTTTCTGATTATATTATCATCGGTGTGTATATTACTTATTGTATTGTCATTATCATTAACCACAATTCTTCGAAGTTGGTTTATTCGCCGTACTCTGGATACTGCGAGATAAACTAAATTTGACCACTCAATATGATTATCTACTATCCAAAGAGTTGTATCGGATATAGTCAATCCCTGTGAAGAGTGTATTGTTGCTGCATAACCTAACGTCCATGGGGATTTATCAGCACCTAATGCATCTTTAACGACGCTGATATCAACCAGCACAATATCATTTAATACTAAATTCTGCTTTTGTTGTTGTCCAGGAATGTCAACGTCGATATTCTGCTTTCGTGTATCCTTAGGTCTATAACAGAGTGGTACTGGAAGCGTTGCAAATTTTTCTTTATGTAGCGCAAACAACTTCATCTGAAGTGCGTCTCTGACTATTTTTCTACTCGCGATTATTAAATCATTTGGCTTCCACATTTCCCAAAAATCATTCATGGGAGTTTCTGAAATTATTTCACGCGCTATTTCACATTGGATTTTATCCGGTTGTAATCTAATTAGCGCTTTGAATTCTCGTAATTGTTCATCAAGTGATCTATGGTCGGTATTAATCTCTTCATAATAATCTACAAATCCTTTTAGCCATTCATGTGGAGATCCACCAACAAATGGCTGCGGTTGGCCGTGATCCCCGCACATGACGACTTTTGTGTTTTTTGTCAACAACCATGATAGAAATGTCTGTAATACTGTCAACGATATAGTACATACTTCATCAATGATTATTACATCAGGAATGAATTTATCGCCCATTCGATCAGGAGTCCATGTATCGCCTTTCCATCGAAAGAAGCTATGATAAGTACAAGCTTTTACTCCACGCGCTATCATCTCTCTGGCGAGTCTGTGAGTTGGTGTTAACACAATCATGTTAGAAACGCTAGCGTTTCTACGAAATAATTCGATTGCACGAGTTGTCTTTCCTGATCCACCACAGCCGTTTAAATAAACTGTCTTGTATCTACAAATCGGATCGGATACAGGTGGTGCAGTAGAAAATTCTTCAGAAATATTATCTATATTTCTACAAATATATTTATCATCCATAGCAACATCTGCGGATTTACAATACTCATGTAGTGTTTCTTTTTTAAACCTCCAATTCCCCCACGCTTCCTTAGGATCTGTGAATTTAGCTACATCTGATTTGTATTTCTCATGGATATACATCGAATCAGTAGCTACTCTAACCGCGGTATTAGGAAATCTATTTATCATCGAGAATAGATTAATACAAGAATAGGCTAGCATAGAACTTCTCAATTGTGTGTATTGACAACTTTTTCCATCACAGTAGGTAACAACCGTACCTAGTTTCTTACCATTTCGAAGGACATCATCTACCCAAACATTATTAGTTCCGCTCGCAGATTTGTAAGCTTCCTCATCTAATTCCCCTGATAGAAAAGCATTCTTACGGGTTACAAATTTCCCTTTTTTTATTAAATCAGATATTATGAAATTGTATTCTTCATCGTCTATGATTAATCTAGAAGAGTATTTTGCATTATCAAATCTTCCACCTTGAGTGAATTTACCGATTATTTTTCGTCCGAGATCTTTAGCCTCTCTATTACTACCTTCGAATAATTTCTTAGACCAATCTATGATTTGTTCCTCGCTGAAATTCTTCGAATTTCCATCTAGAAATTGTTTTCGTTGTTCGTTAATTATTTTTTCGAGATCGGGTTTTGGTAACCAAACATCTTTCTGAGCGTTATAACAAATAATCGCTTCACTGACAATTAACGATATTAGCATACCACAATCGATCATATACCGCAATAGCACAATTGGCATCCACGCTTTTTCATACATATGTCTACCAAGCCAAAGATAACTACACGGATGTAACCCTGTAGCTAATTCGAATGATATCACACGAGCGAACCCGGTTAAATCAAAATCAGGCAATGGACCATTAATCGCAACACGAGTCATTTCATGTGTGGGATGTCCAAATCGTTTAAAATATTCAGAGCATTCTCCATATCCGAGAAAACTTCCAGGATAACACGCGGATATATCAATTGAAATCATACCATCACGTGAGTATTTCGTATTCCACAATCCTCCATGACCAAATTCGACGCAACTCAACTTCACATCCTCCAGAAAATCACTTCGTGTTGGACGCCATGAATTCTTTTCTCGTGCGAAGTGAGCTACCACTGATGGAATAGTAAAACTATCCGTAAGTAGTTTTTCTGTAGAAATGCTAGTGTTTCCTTCTAAATACTCATTAGCGATTTTTCTCATTCTAGTATCTAATTCTTCAGTTCGATATAATTCACCATTTGGTTTTACAAACTGATCAAATCCTATTTCCGGATCCTCATTACTCCTGAGTAACCATACTGACACAGGGTCGTCTTTGGTTAACGCGTGAATAGCATCAAATAATTTCTCTTCATAGAAATCATCCCTAGAAAATTCTTTAGGGATATATCGTACAGTTCTTTCTCGTGGAAATATATTTACCGCGGGTGTCCACGCGTGTTTGTTATGATCAATAATTTCAATTGGAGCTCCTCGCGATTGATATTTCGGTTCGTATAATACTTCTCCGGTTATTGTCGCTACCGATATTGGAAATTTTAATAATGCTTCTAATTTAGCTATATCGGAAATCGTTGCCCCGCGTTGTTTCACTGTTAGTTCCCATTCGGTTATTTTTTTTCTTCGTAGATCAGTTAATTTGTTTCTCCGGGATGCATTTGTAAAGTGTTCTATTAACCGTGTTGCTACACAATTAAGTGGCAAAGCCACTGATGATGAAAACATTGGAGCTAGTTTTGCAATACTTGGATTATTATTTATTGGATATAACCCATACACAACTGCTGTTACAGGGTAAGATTTCTCATAGTATGGTTTGTCAATTCCAGTTAGAATTCCTGGTTTGGAATCTCTACTCACAATAACAGTTTTTTTATCCTTAAGGATTGGGTCAAATTTATCTCTGATAATCCATTCACCTTCCTCTTCGATAATGAATTTTATTCTAAAAAAATACCTCCGTAGAGATTTCTGGCCAAGGTGTGAAAGTATCTCAGCTGCTCTTATATCATTCATAGTAGCATCAATTACAGGTACATTGACATCTTCATCAATAATTCGAAATGTCGACCACGTATGAGATGCTCCATCACGCTTAAACTCATTAAAACAGTCGCTGATTTTACTCAATATGGTTTTGTCATCTACTAGACTTTTAGGTATATCAGAGATTCTATCGAGATTAAATCTAACATTTTTCCAAGGCTTAATTTTCGATAATCTCTTGAACTCCTTCATATTATAATTAAAACAAGTATTTAAATAAGAAAATTTTATATAATGAATCATTGCAAATGGCTTATGATTGGATCAAAGACTCCGTGTAACAAATCATGTAGAAATGAATTCTGTGGGTATCATATGCAGAGTGTGAGAAACGGTTCGGAGGGACCTCTACCATGCTTGCATTGTGGGGTAGGTGTAAGAGGCAAGTCGCAGTTATGCATTAATTGCGGGGGTAAGCGTTATAGAGAGTTAAAACGTTATTATGACAAGCGAAGAATCAAAAATCCTGACGACGTCAATAGCAAAATCATAAAAACTGCTCAAGATTACTTAGGCAGATTTTCCAATGTTATAATTCAGCCAATTAACGAATTAGACAAATAGATATATTATATATAAATGAGCCAAGAATTTCAAAGACATCCTGTTATTAAAAATTACGAAGCTTCTCGTGATGGTGTTGTTAGACACAGTAAAAATAGGAAATCTGTTGGGCGGGATAATGGTATGGGTTATTTGATATTTAAAGCTGGAGGAAAAATGTATCTCAATCACCGTTTCGTTTATGAAGTGTATAATGGATTAATCAAGGATGGTTTTGTTATTGATCATATTGATTCTAATCCCAAGAATAACAAATTGAACAACCTTCAAGTTATTTCTCAATGTGAAAACACAAAACGAGGAAGAACTGGGAAATACTCGAAAATTGCTAGACCTGTAAGATCGTTTAATACTGACACGGAGATGGTATTTCAATCAATGTCAGAAGCTGGTAAGTATTTCGATATTCACACCTCCTCGGTACAAAAAGTAGCAGAAGGAATTTATAAGACCGCTTTTTCAAAGCGTTTTAAAAACAAAATTCAGTTTGTTTATGTATAATTTGCATTGGAAATTGCTTCGTGAAATTGTGAAAGAATTTCCATTGAAAATCTTCAATTTTGCAATTTCACATGGGAGATAACTCCGTTAGGTATAACGCGTGTGAAATCCATAGGATTTCCACCAATGACAGAGTTACGGATCTTAAACACGGAAACGCTAGTGTTGGAAAATCTTCGATTTTTCATTGGCTGTTATAATTAAATAAATCTGAACAAAACATAATCAATTTTGTCTTTTTTCAAGTATTAACAAAACTGTTTTATAAACACGTCGTATTTAAACATTTTTTTTAATGTCTGTTTCAAGTATTATATGTGTTTTCAACGTTGTCAGTGATCGCTAATAAACAAACAAATAATTACAATCACTACACCTATTTTATATCACCTCGTCGTAATGAGTGTATATATACAAATTCGTCTTTATTATAATTGGGCATTAGCCGAAATTCAAGTGTAAACAAAACCACACCGTCACACGTGGTATGAACGTTATTATTGACATTCAAAACCAAAGTTTCGATTTTGCGGTTTTGTTTACACTTGAATGTAGAATAGCCCGCGTCATCCATTGTCATTGAAATCAATTCATTCATTGTTCACCTATAATCTATTGTTGTACCGTCGTCATTGTCATTGAAATCAATTCATTCATTGTTCACCTATAATCTATTGTTATGTGTTTGTCGGTTGTAACCGTTGAGCGCTGCTTGATGTATAAAACACCAAGGGGTTTCAAACGGTAAATGTGCAGTCGTCATTCATTATATATAATCATAATCACCTATAATCGCATTAAGCTTCTGGGTATACTAAGATGATCAACACCTTAGTGTATCCAGAATTCATTTTAAAATACTTTGTATTTGAAATACTTTGTATTTTTAATTCTAAAGAATTTTCATACTTTGCATTTAAACAAATATATTTTTATATATATATGAATATTGAAAATCTCAAATTGATTATTATTGAAATCAACAAGTTGAAGGATGAAAATGTAAAATTATGTTCAGGTTTGGATTGTGATCAAATTATGACCAATTTCGAGGATATACAATTTGCAGAACAGACAGGAAAATATGTTCTATCTAAGAAATATTTTTTAATCAAAAATATCCAAAAGCTTATACGTGAGAGCTTAGTAAATACTGAAGATGTTAATGTCTTCGTACCATTATGTAGCATCGTTGAACGTGTACGTAAGCAATTAGGATTAGAATATGAACAAAAGAGACTTATTAATTGTAAAGTGAGACAATTAAAAACATTAATGGAAAACTCTGAAGGTGATGAGCCCACGCGTAGAGAGCCTCCTTTGTTTGTATAACCAGTACGGTATGAGGAAGTAAAATTATATATGTAAGGGGGAAGTATTAAAATACTTTACATTTTTTAGTTAGTGATTTCTTTCGAAATGCTTTGGATTTTTTAATTAAAAATTGCAATGAAATGCTTTGCATTTGAAAATTAGTAATACTCTTTCAATAATGGTAGGAGAATCATTAACAACGAGATTAGCTAGAGAAAAACTTGAAGCTCTTAAGAAAATATTACCCCTTCGTGATAGAATCCGCGAAAAACTTCAACAGCGGCAATTATTTCAGACTGATTTTTCTGAGGATACAGAACAACTCTTCAAACCTATTGTTAGTGCAACTACAGATGTGAAAACAGCAATCTCTAAACAAGAAAGCGCGCAGAAAGAGTCCTTTCTCCCTGTGTTAGAGAAAATATCAAAACGAACTAAACAAACGAAAAAATCATTAAAAACACTTCCTGGTGATATAATAACTACTGCAAGACGACAAGAAGAACAACAACGAGAACTTCAGGAAGAAACTGAACGATTAGGTGATGTTGATATTTCCTCACTCACGCAAGCATTTTCACCTGAAGAATTTCAAGAAGAATTTCAAGAAGCATTTTCACCTGAAGAATTTCAAGAAGAATTTCAAGAACAACAACAAGAAAAAGGAGCTGTTTCAAAAAAGGACTATCCTCCTGAAAAGATATTTACAGTTAATGCGTTAAATAAAATCAAAAATATCCCAACACTTGCTGGATTGGCTAGATTTACCAACGAGAACATTAAAAAAGTGAAGAGAAATGAGCATTTAATAGACAACGCGGCTAAAAATTTTATAAACAGTAAACTCCTTTGGGCAAATAAGGTGTTTTTAGCAAACCGCGGGAAAAACAAAATCACAAAAGAAATAAAATCTGATTATGACCAATTTCTAACTATAGTAAAGGGGATCACAGTACCACCACCAGTATACACAGCAGACCCAATCCCTGATGAAATACAAATAATGGCAGAGGCTGATTCTAAGAAGGGTGCAACTGGTACAACTAAAAAAAAGGGTAGTGGTTTAGTTGGAAACTCTTCGAGTGGAAATACAAGTATTTCTTGCCCTGGCAATATTCTCGGTGATATAGCACGATTAGAAATACTTGTAGGAGGAAAACGAGCCGGGAATAACTCACCAGAAATAATCAATGAAGCAGCTGATATCTGTAGGCGATTATTTCAAGGTGGTATCATGGATATTGCAACATATAGAGATTTCATTGAGGAGTTAGCCGAAAATTCTTCGAATTTCTACGGTTATCACAGTGACTAATGTCACTGGAAATCCTACGGATTTTGCGATTAGATAATTGGAAATGCTAAAGCATTTCTATATAGAGAATGATCATACACTACAACCATGATAAACCAACTAACGTCTACGTGGTAAACTCACGATTACCAAAATACCGAGTATACTATGGAGATGGTCTCGGTAATACTATAATGGGATTATTTTCAAGAATGGCTCCAAAAGTAGCTCCATTTGCAAAACAGGCAGCAATGAAAGCAATTGATGTTATCCGAGATAAGGGTATTAACACTGTTGGTGATCTTGCTAGTAAGGCATTTTCAGCCGCTCGGGATAAACTAACAGCGCTAGTTCGACGTAGAAATTCTTCGAATTTCCAATCAAAACCTGGAAATGCTAGCATTAGAAACACTAGTGTTTCTGGAATGACTTCACTGCCATCTACTGCAGTAATGCCTACACAGGTTAGTAAAATAATAAATAACGCCGTGGATAAAAAACTACAGTCGTTAATGACTAACGCCCAGAATAATATAACAGCAAATATGATAGCAGGAAGTGGGCTTTCGGGAAGTGGTTTTAAGAAGATTCGCCGGAAACGTTAGAAATACAAGTATTTCCAGAAATATTTATTTGAACAGGATTTCCAATTATGATAGTTATTGTAGAAACACTAGTGTTTCTAATACTAGCATTAGAAATATTTGTGTCAGAATCACTTGTGATTCTATTTATTTGAATAGGATGCTCAGTTGTTATGGTTATTGTAGAAATATTTATGTCAGAATCACTTGTATCAGAATCACTTTTGATTCTACTTACGTTATCTTCATTATCAGATATTTTCATCATCATTATTAAAATACACCCAACTAAATATTTATTTTTATATTATAAAATATTTATTTTTTGCTAATTTTGTTAGATTTTTTACTTTTTTTACTCATTTTTCTAGTGTTTTTACTCATTTTTCTAGTGTTTTTATGCAATTCATCGACAAATTTCATGAAAATCGAGGATGAAAACCCCAGGAATTCATTTAGAGAAAATCGATTTTGATCAGATTTTTTATCCTGTGAGGCTAAAAATATGTTGTTTCATCGAATTTTCGATGTTTTTTTTATTGATTTTGTATTGTTTTTTGGCTAATCCGTCGACATAATTTCATGAAAATCGATTTTCTCTAAATGAATTCCTTGGGTTTTCAATTCAAAATTCCTTCAGAATTCTTTCAGAATTTTTGATTTAGACCATCGGATATATAATAAAAAATGTTCAAACAAAACCCTGATGTTGCATTTGACATGGAAGCCCCAGTGCTTAAAGATACTTCTGTACGTGATTATCAATTTTTTGCTTATCACGCAGTACAACCTGATCTTCGTGGAAGAATTGAACTTCAGGTCCATGATACCAGTAAATACTTTTTACCTGCAGAAGCCTTTATTGAAGTCGAAGGTGAACTTTTACAGCATGATGATACACCATATGAAAATAACCCAACTATCCGAGTTGGTTTTGTTAACAATGGCATCATGGCTTTATTTGAAAGCGCAAGATATCTCATTGATGGAAGAGAAATCGAATCTATTGAACGCGAGGTTGATGTTGCAACCACAATAATTGGACTAGCAAGATATTCTGATGATTATACTAGATCGGCTGGTCCATCTATGATGTTCGCGAAGGATATTACTGATAACGCTGAGCACGTCCAGTATTCTAGAGTAAAGGCAACACGAGCTACAGCACTTGATCCAGCACCAGCCGGATATGTAAGACCAGGTGCTGATTTTGATGTCATAAATAATATTCCCGGTTACAACCTAGGGTTTGCAACACGAGTAGCAACGTTACAAGGAGGGAGTCGACAGTTTTCATGTGCGATTCCGCTCCATCACATATTTGGATTTTGTAGAAACGTCAGAAAAGTTATTTATGGAGTAAAGCATACTATAGCGCTAGTACGAAGAGGTACTGATAATTATGCAATCTGGCGCGGTGCTGGCGTTGCCGCTGGTAAAGTCGTTTTATCAAAACTAACACTGTGGATGCCAGTGTTGACTCCATCATTGTCAGTAGAACCGCGGTTGCTATCATTTATGGATCAAGGGGGGAAGAGATTATTAAGCTGGTTGACAACGTCCACAGATACCATGGATTCTAATATTGATGGTACATTTACATGGCATTTGGCAGCACGACAGGGTGTTTCAGCTCCACGGCATATATTTGTTGCTCTACAGAATATAACGCGATTGGATAATCAAGAACGTTCCCATATGATATTTGATCAAATCGAATGTAATGAAGTTTCACTTAAAATAAACGGACAACAAGAACCATCAGAGGATATACAACTTAATTACGGTCAAAACCATATTGCACGAGTTTATCATCGATTGCTATCATTTATGGGACGTGATCAAAATGTAGATACTGGTCTACAAATATCACAATTGGATTTTAAAAGTCTGTATCCGATTTATTACTTTTCGTTGGAACATCTTGACTTGATGAAACAGTCCGTAGTTGATATACACTTCCGAGCTCATGTAACCCGTCCCGGTGGTATTGTTAATTATAGAGCGGTTGCTGTCATTCTCAGTGATAAATCAATGATACTTGAAGGTGTTGGTGGACGAATGAGACTAGTAGATGCACCAGTGGAAAATCTGTAAGATTTTCTTAATCCAAAATTCTTTAAAAATGACTCGCGATTTAGAATCAATCTATTTTGTATAATGTCGTATAGTAATATCAATGTTACGTTGACACCTGGTCAGCTAAAAAAATTACAATCCAAATCAGCTAAGCAATGTGGAACCACAATAACGCTGAAATTTAATCAAATGAATGGCGGAGGGAATAAACTATCGCTGACGAAAACTCAGACTAATCATTTTAATAAAGCACTGAAAGAAAAAAAAGGAGTTCAGGTTACTCTTTCTACGAGCGCGATCCGTAACATGGAAAAGACTGGTGGTATATTCCCGTTGTTAGGGTTGATTCCAGGGTTGATTGCCGCAGCAGCCCCAGCGGTAGCGAAGGCAGCAGCATTAGGAGCTATTGGTACCGCAGCAGGAATGGCGTTGAAAAAGGCAACTGGAAAAGGGTATAAAAAAAAAGGAAAGGGTCTAAGACTACCAGGAACCCCGAGTTCATGGTACAGCGGAAAGGGTCTTCGAATTCCAGGAACGATATAGTTCCTATGTCCAATTTTGATTTAATTGATACCGCTAAAAAATTAAAAATAAAAAATTTCAGAGGGGTTTTTATGAGAGATCAGTTACCGGCACAACCAAATGATGTTGAAACCGGTATTATTAATTTAGATAACAGCGATGGACCTGGAACACATTGGGTTTGTTACGCAATTGATCCACGTGGGATTATTTATTTTGACTCATATGGATTAGCGCCGCCGAAAGAATTTATGCGTTATATTAAAACCCTTCCAATGAAGACTTGGTATTCTACGTTACCAACACAAACAATGCTTGATCCACCAATATGTGGTAATGAAGTATTAAACGTACTTGATGCTATATCCAAAAGATTTTCGAAACCACCTCATATAGTAGTAAATGAGTATACTAGCGGCAAATCTCCTTAAAAATCTTTGAAAATTCTACGAATTTTTGATTGAAAATCCATCGGATTTAAACGATGAAAATATTTCTATAATAATGATTGATATTTGGGGACGACCTTTATCATCGCTGAAGAAACCTGATAGTGGAGTTGAAACCGTTGATAACAAGGATATTAAAAAACTAATCGAAGATGAAATAGCTGAAATATTAAACCTAGCAAATGTTGATCCTGGTGAAATAGTTGTTTTTCAAGATCGTCAGGGTAAATTGAAAAGTAGTAATATCTCTCTTAATGATATTTTGGTTAAACAACGAGACGCAGCAGAGGATACTATCGCGTTATTTTCTGATGGGGGTAAACTCAAACCAGGTGTACTTGTTTCAACAATTACGGATAAATTAACAACATACGATAACACGGTGAATTCATTAAAATCGCTTAATGATAAATATGACGATCATATAGTTGTATTTGACCAGTTTACTGCATTACAAAGAAATATAGTTGACAAAATTGATAAACCCCTGCTAGAATTTTTTGGAAATCCACCAATAACCACACCAAAACTCACCACAATAAAAGATTCTATATTGGAACTAGCAACTCTTCAATCCGAATATGAAAAACACACGAAACTATTTATGACGTTTCGTAAAAACCTCATGGACAAGTTTATTGGGAGCCCATTTGATAAAATTGAAATAACACTTCCCGATATTAAAAAATCCATCGATGAACTTAAAACGACCACTAATAACATCTTAACGGATGCAATAAGAATAATAAGCGTTGTTGAAAAAGTAAAAATTCCTCATGATAAATCTATCATCAACGTAGTATACACGATTCAACACGGATCATATACGTGGACACCTTCAGATAACATTTTAAACATAACCGCAGCAGTCAAGGGTATTTATCGATTAACAATAATATCACCGATTAAATCTCAGTTTGAAATATCATCAAGTAGTTCATTTGGAGTCAATAATACGATATCAACGATCATCGACAAGAATACAATTGAACAATTCAAGATAACGAATACAGATGATAATCTAGCCAAGGCTTCAGTAACGTGGTATGTAGAATTCGTAGCGGATTTAAGTAAACAGTTAAATTGAAAATACTAGCGCTTTTAAAATAAAATGACTCCATCATCGAATCAGTATCGCTATGATCAAGTCAAAGAGTTTCAAACTAAACTCAGTTCTCTCTGTGAGGAGTATCAAATAAAAATCAAAAAATACAAACGAAGAATAACCACAGTTGATATCACCGTGTACTCGGTGTCAGGAGTAATCACTGCTGCTGGAATAATACTATCTTCGGTTACAATGATTGCTCCGGTCGTAGTTCCAATCGCTATTTCCGCAGTGGCTACAATTGCTGGTATATTAACTGGGATCACAAAAAAACTATCATCGTGTAGCCAGAGTAAACTACATGATTATTTAATTAAATATCATATTGCATCTGCCGGTTACTCGCAATTATCCTCGTTGATATCATCGTCGTTGGATGACACAACAATATCAGATAGCGAATTTTCAACTATGGCTCAATTGTATAAATCAACAATGCTGAAATTAGAGCAGAATAATAATAATAATGTCGTCGCAAGAACTACTTCAACAAATAGTAACAAATACAACACCGGTGAAAACAAGCACGATATCAATAACCTCAACACGTCCCGAATTTAGTGTTAATTTTCCAATTCCTGTTCCCGTGAGCGAGATCGCACTAGCAAAACTACGAGTGTATCATAGCTGGCCTAATATTAGATCGGTAGCATTTGGTGGTCAACAACCGAATAATTCCTTGGTATTTGCAAACAAGAATCATGAAGACGGAACACCAGATTGGCAGGTTGTTTCTATACCAACTGGGTCATATCAAATCGAACAGATCAACGCTGAATTTCAACGCAGAATAAAATCTCTCACCGGAAAAGAATCAAAAATCGCTATAACAGTTCATGAACCAACATTATCATCCGCTATCGAGATAAATACAGAAGGATACGTTGTAGATATTTATCAGAGTTCTATAAGATCAGTGTTAGGATGGCCTGAATTACCACCGGATAACTCGCGAGAAAATTCGAAGGATTTTCCACCCGAACCTAAGAAATCCGATTATATCACCAACAAAATAAAACCCGTCAATGAAGCCAAAAATTATCAAGATTATACCCCCGATAAGTTCATAAATAAAAAAGTTTTTGAATCAATTTATGTTCCTCTCATTAACGGAAATTTCACAGTAATGAATAATGATTTTTCACGACTGCTAATATCTATTAAATCCGGCTCTCTCTCCAAGGATGAATTTATCAACGTCGTAGAAACGGGTAATAAAATCATCGACGATATGAAAATATTTCACTCGAAAATTATTCAAGAAGTATTAAATGAAGAAATCTTACATGATAAGTTTGCGAATCTATATAAGATTAATAAAACGGAGATTAAAGATTTTAAAATCCCTGGATATAATCCGGATAAACTAAAGAAACAACTTGACGATGCTATTGATATTGGGTTCAAAAGAATCCACGATAATTGGAAAAAATCGAAGAATCCCCCAGCAAATATTCTGAAATATAATAATGATCCAGAAAACGGTGGTAGACATATTGCTCCGAATAATGTGAATATTTCAACGGTGATTGCGCTCAATTTAGTATGTGACGTTATCGAAGGAAATTATCAAATAAATCTCGAACAATCAAATCAAGCTCAGCAAGGATATATTTTATATTCATTTGCACCAACGGCTCCTCCAGGATTTCTAATTATTGAAGACCCAACTAATCTAGTCTATATGCGATGTCATAATAATTTGTTAACGAGAATTAATTTTAAACTCACTGACCAATCTAATAATCTGATTGATTTACGAGGTGAGGTTTTACAAATTAGTTTATTTGTGAAATCTTAAGGACTTGATCAAATATTTAGTTAGCGCATTAGCAGCCGAGGAGGTGAACGTCAACTAAATGGCGTCTTTTTTTTTTACCCTTGAGGAAGGCTCCGTTTGACAAACAGAGCTCTAAAATTATTAAGTCTCAGTTTGGCAAATGGAGACTTAGAATATTTTGCTTTAAATATACCCCAATTAGAGAAAGTCTGTTTTTCCTCTCTGCTGCTGTTTTCAATAATTTCACAATATTTATTGTCACATGAATTTGTTCTCCAATAGTATTGCTGCTAAAGTTATTTAATTTGTGTCAGTCTTCACGTCATAATTAAGGCACAAAAATTTGTCAATTATTGCAGCAAATATATTTCTCTCTTTTCATAACAAATCTGTAAAATAAACACCTAAATATATCAACTATATACAAATAAAACCATACTTTCACTTATTATTTCATCAATGGACACAAACTGTTCATATGCCAGTTGAACTCTTTTGGCGGACTTGGTAAAAATTTCTTTAGCCTTCTTTTTTGTCACCACTGACTTTCTTTGGCTCAATGTGCAATCGTTTTTTTTCCTTCTTAATGAGAGCTTTTTTCCTTTAAAGCTGGTGCTTGTATTGGCGTCATGCAGTGCACATATTCTGACAGAGGGCTAAATCTGTTCTATCATGCAAGAAATCTTTCTTCTTATAATAATTAATTGTAGGTGCCGTAATTCTTACACAGATTTTTCTTGCAGAGGTCACAAAATGCCAGTCCTCCAGCTTTCAGTTTTCCTATAAACTGACCAACTATATTAGAATTTCCATCAAACTTTCACTCCATCCATTCTCATTTCCATATGTTTTCAAACCAGGGTAAGCCTATAAAAATTAGATGAGCAGTTGAGTCTCTTGCTTTGTGAAGTGGGATAATACTGATTGGTATGAAGGCATTAAGCAAACAGACAAAAAGACAATCCCACTCAAAGTGTCCTTGGCCCAGACCTTCAGACTAGAGAAGCGAAAATGGGGAACATGTTGTTTTAGCTCTTTTTGCAAATGGTATTCCACAAAGTGTGATTATATGGTCACAATGAATTAGTTTGGGTGTGGCTGACCCACCGTAATCAAGATATCAACTTTCATCATTGATAAACCGTATTTTCCCGCATATATCCCGCTTGTTATACCAGATTTTACAAACCCCGCAGGTGGGGTGCGGGTTATATAAGGGTGCGGGCTATATCACAATTTTTTTTACACATAATAATATTTCAATATATTGTTTGAAAAACTTAACTACATAACATATATTGCTCTAGTTTTGTTTTGCTACTCTCATCAATATCAAATTTTCTGCCTGTGGCTCTATTGCCATGCACTTCAGCATACGCAATGGCAGTTAGCTTGAAGTCGGCTGTCTAAGACTTTCGTTTCGGCATTTTTTAAATTAAACAGAAAGAAATTATTTAAACTCGAATCTACACTTCACAAGAATACACTTCACAAGAATACAAGATTATTTAGAAATGTCAGTGTTTATGTAGCCTGTAGTTGAGGCACAGCTCCTATAGACAGCCTACGCACACAAGCACTGTGTACCGTGTTTTTTGCTGATTTTTATTGAGCAAGGGTCGTCGGCTTACTTTGATGATGGCGCCGCTAAAGGCTCCAGTTGAAGGGTCAAACAAATACCTGTTTGTTATTGCTGCGGCAACTTCAGATAATTGTAGAACATTGAAACAGATTTGTTTTATTTGTTTAGTATATATCAGTGCTTCAAAGGTAATCAGTTCTCTTTGAAGTGTCAAGAAACGTATTTTTCTTCTTCCATCTGGTATTTGTTTTTAAATTAGTGTCATCTGCTTGACTGTACTCATTTTACGTTTCCGCCTTCTGCGGATTCGGATTTTAACTAGTCAGTTGCATAAAGTAATAAGGCCAGATATCATCATTAGCGGATTATGATATAACAGTGCACTGTTAGTGTGGTTTGTCAGTATGAGACAAGGACTTGTTATTTTAACAATATATTCCAGTACATTGTTTCCTGTCATGGTGCCTTTGATTTTCTCTACTCCAAACGCAAGACTATATACGGTTTTTATCAGCCAAAATTGGTGTCGCCACAAATATCACCAGATGGTATATTTTGTCACCAAAACGGAAAACAGAATCGCAGTTTGCTACATCAGCGAAGCCCCGTCATCCTGTAATTGATTTCATTTCCGATTGTAGCTGTATAAATATATCTATGGTTGCGGGTTATACAAAGGTGCGGGTTATGCCAACGATTTTTTACACAAAACCCCAAAACCCGCGGGCTATATGAGGGTGCGGATTATCTGTGTGTGCGGGATAAATGCGGGAAAATACGGTAGTGTCCATGATATTGAGAGGCTAATAAACAAACAGCTAAAAAATTAAACAAAATTCCCTAGTGTACAGAGTAGTCATCATTACCCATAATTTTGGTATGACAGAGTTATTTGCAATGAGATTTACATATATACCCACTTTCATGGACTTAGGTGCAATATAGCCCAAGATATTGAGAGTGTAGCAAACAAGCAGCTGAAACACAAAGGTCACTCAAATATGCAAAATAGGTCACACTGACCTAGTCAAGGTTTGGCTGAATTACTTTCAACAGAGGTATCAATATACAAATTTGTATGAATGTTGGCAAAACAAAATCTATTATATTAAGGATGTAACAAAATAACAGCTGAAAATACAATGTTAAGTATGCAAATTAAGACAATGTAATCCAGTTTTACTCTTCCACATACTAATTTCATAAGGGTAAAAAAATATCTGAGTCACTGAGGGAGCAACAAAATACTGAGGGTACCAAAATGAAGGAACAAATTCTAAGAATATAAAAAATTCTGAGAAATTCTATTTTGCCTACTCGTTAGTGATATTTTCTCAGTGTCAAAAGACTCGGCCTTGCCTTGGGTGAGGGGTTACATGAATGTGAAAAGGCAGGGTTTCCTGATTCAAGAGTTCAAGTTTGATATCTATACAGAAAAACGTTAACCAGAGTCTTAATCAATACTGATGCTGTCAGATACTTACTGATTTGATATCATCATCATCATCATCTTCATCATCATCATCATCATCATCATTATCATCCAAACTATCTGCCTCTGATCCACTGACATGCTTCTCAATTTTGGTCATTGCTTTTTGACAGGACTCAACTGAAAAACCTTGAATGCTGACTTCAAATGGTGGCTGAGGATAATGGCAAATTTTCTTGGCAATCTTTCTCAGCTTGATATAGTCAAACGGTTTTTCCTCCGAACCAGTCAAGCTAGCCAAACCTGCAATAAAAAGTTTACCATTTTCAGAAACATTATTATCTGTTATTTCATAACTCATTATGTGTGTGGAGATCATGTTATAAGCATTTCCATTAGATTCAACACAGAAGAAAGTGAATAAAATTATATTTCTTGTCACGGGAAAACTGTATTGTTCATAAGATCTTGAATACCTCTGAAAAAGCCTCGTTTTATTTCTGACAAAATGTTCATTTCCTAAAATTCTGAGAAATTCAACTCCATTTCCAATAACTGTATTTTCCAGCCTATAAGTCAACTTTTTTTTAACTTGAAAGTCAGGTCTTCATCTTGTACTCCAAATCAACTTATATATGGATTACGTCATTGAAATTTAAGTATTTTTTTGTTATTTCTCAAACATGAAATAACAGAAAACAATTACTGGTATAAAAAATCACCAGGCCACATAGAACACTTATGGTTTATACTCTGTAGTGTACTGTACTAGTTTGTTCCTAACAAAGATATGAAATAATTTTGTTTTCTTTATCTCTTTTAACCATACCTCATTCTTCCTGATTACATTTTAGCAATTGGTCCATTGATATTTGATTTTCTATATTCTGTTGGACACATGAGCGATTACTGACAAAGCTTTTCATTGATCTAATTGATTCTACAAAGGGATGTAATCCATATTAGCTTGAGCATGCTATGATTTTTTTTTATATAAAATACCGTAGAATGTTTTCTACTGGATCCATCAAATCATATGTTCATAGTTGTATATGACAAAGTTTATCAAAAAGATATGGTTTAAACTAAAATAAAATCAGATTTATTAAAATTACTGCTCAGATATCATCAATGATTCATTTTTAGTCTTGCATTTCAGTTTAAAGCAAATTATAATGTCAACAAATCACCTACTGGTATATTCATTCCTAACCAGCTGTTGTTTCTGTGTCTCTCTTTAATTATACTAGTAGTTGATAAATTGGTCTTTGGTTTCCAACAACAATCAAAGCCAATTATGCAATTGTTTAAACCCTGATATTGGCTTTGGCTATTTATAATAGTTACCGTATTGTTTTTTATCATTAATCCAGATCAATTACGCTACCTGTTTTTGATATTAAGTGGATTAAGAATCACAGGAATGATGCCCACCCCCTTCTCTGGATGTAAATAATGAATTAAGACATGGGCATTGTTTTCAGTGCTATAGTACTGGCACAATTGAATGAGTTAGGTATGTTTTGATCAATCTTTTCAGTGATAATCATTCATATAAATATCCCTGTACAAAACACACAACTTATCTCACAATGCCTCCTGTCAAATTACGCATTTAGTCTTACACAGCAACCTTTAAACTGGAAGTTGTAAAGAGAAAGGTGGGAATATGGCTGCTCACAGGAAATATGATGTCAGTGAAAAATGTGTCCAGGATTGGCATAAAGCTAAAGTTGCATTATGCAATACAAAAAAAAACAAACAACTGAAGCAAGCAAATCGTGGCTGCAAAGTAAATTGGATTAATACTGAGAATAAATTAGAAGAATATGTCTACACAACATGCCACGTGTTGTGGAATGAAATGGGGACAGATGATATTGAGAACATTTTCAATTATCTGAACCCTGAGACAGTCACCATTCTTCATTCCGACATGGAAGACAAAGATTTGAGAGATTTTCAGATATTGGAGATGATTAAATGAACTCTTAATAATTATTTTCTTAATTAGAATGTGGAACAGTTCTACTACAGGCAATACAATGTATTATAACATCGATGTGCTTTCAAATATAATTGACATGTTAAATAATAGGTATTTAATAAAACTGTTCATTTGTGTAAATATGATACTGCATTTCACAGATATGTTAACGTAAAAAAAAAGATTACTTTTATTATTTTTTGTTTGTAACTTTTCTGTTTTCTTCACATTTCTGATTTTACTACATTGAGTTATCTCACCTGTTGAATCTTGCACTCAAGACTGGTTTCAACTGGAATAATCAGGTTAACACTTTAGATATTTAATTAACATGTACATAGCATGCACAGCCATGTGACTCTTGTTGCAATGGATATCATAATTAAAACAAGCTTGCACTGTTTATTTAGCTGTGTCAATTGATAACAGAATATAGCAGTGTCATATACAGGAGTAAAATCACAAGCATGTTAGTTTTGGTGATGCAATTTCACGATAACCGGTAATATGGAATATGAGTGATACCTTTAATATTCATGAAACCAAAGGTTACTTGCATAAAATGTGAAGCTAAGTTATTGACCTGCCCCAGTATTTTACTCTAACATAACTTATATATAGATGAAGGATGGAAAATGTACAAAATTAGTGAATTCGACTTACACTTCGCATTGACTTATAGAACAGAAAATACAAAATATGAACTGAAGGTGCACTATTTTAATTCTATATACTTTCATATTTTCTACTATCTTGACAACTGATGAAAATCTCATCATTACCAGAGCAAGATAATTCAAAATCTCAATTTGAGTAGCAGCTGAAAAAAAATTGGTGAAACTGGAGCATGATGGGAGTTATATAAACTACAAGGGTAGTATAGATGTCAGTTAATATCACAAGATTTTTTTTATTGAATTGCAATATAAGAAAGGACAAGTATTAAATTTTATGATGAAATCAATCTCTTCTGGAGATGACTTAATTTTAGGCATAACAACTAGCCATACCAACACTGTCAGGTACTTTTTACTTCACCTGAGGCATGCCCCAAGTGGCTGAGTGGTCTCATGAGCTCTTCGTTATGGATCACTGCCATCTCACCTCTGTCTGCGTGGAATCAAGTCTCTGATTTGGCCAATGTGGGTATGTGAGAAAGCTTGCTGGTAGCTTCTTGTGGGTCAGTGGTTCTTTCCAGGAATTTTTCCGGGTTCCTCCTAAACCAGTAATACTGGCCATGTATAGCCTATTGTGTGCTGAAAAATGGAGTTAAACTCAACAACAACTTCACCTGAGATTCATAACACTCATCATCTTTTAACTTGCTAGAAAATAATTCTGACACTGTACAGCACTGCAGAAAAAAGCATTCATCTTGGGTAACGTTACACTAGTCCAAAGACCCTTTAACAGTATAAACCTTTGCTTGTCCAAACAACAAAATCATATTCTTCAAATCTGTCCCTGTATTTCATAACAGTAGGTATGTGTGTGTGTGTTTCAACTACAACCTTCCAGTCAAATTAAATGTATTAAAAGGTTCACATCTTTTACCACTTCAAATGGATGCTCAAAGTGATCGGGACATTTCAAGCACCCAGGATGTGGACTGTATTGTGAACAATGCCATGAAAGGCCTTGCGCCTAAATGTGGGTAGCGTTCATTGTTATGTATATTTGATTTAAATAACTTATTTATTTTTGTCAGATTCAAATTTGTCATTTTGGATTAAAAATTCATTCATTGGGAAATTTTTCTAGAAATTTTCACTCTACCAGTAAACAACAGGTGTTAACCTCATTTTCTGACCTTGCTTTAGAGTGTAAACAAGCATCTAAAATGATTGGTTGATTCCAAGGACATTAGAGCTTATTTTAAAAATGATTGGTTGATTCCAAGGACATCTTTTTAGATCATAATGTATACGTGACTTTGCGAGCATGGGTTCGTTCTATGACCTTCTAGAAAATCACGTGACCTCTTCCTGTTTACGAGAGAATCAGTATATAGCTGTGTTTTGGAAGTTAATGGTAAAGTAGTAAGTCTGGGCTTTGGAATACAAAGATGTGTGTTTTATTGTTTGAGTGTAAATCATTTCAATTCGTTTGGGATCAAAAGGAATTTATCGTGTTATTTATCTAGAAATTACTTGTGCTCATTTGAATTATTATAAAACTAAAACTGACTTCATCACGTGACATCATCATCCATATTGGATTACATTTTCAAGATTCGAACTGGGAACTATTAGGACATTTTATTATCAGGATTCTTGCAATTCCACTAGTGGATTATATTGTGAATTCTTTTTGGATTAATTTTTGGACTTGATTCTCTAAATCCGTAAGTTTAAATATTTTCTTTTATGAAAATATTTGTACTCAATAAATTGTTTGCTAAATTTGTACAAGCTTGTTATTTTCACTTCTTTCTATGTTGCTGCTTATTCGAGCCTAAGCACGTAACATCATTCACAAGTCCAATCATATTAACTATGATGGGGGTGGGGGTGGATTTCTCTAGCCATCACCATGCAACTGTTAACAGCAATCTTGTTATGCTTCTTACCCCAAGATACAGCATTTCCACTAAAATTCATATTGTAGCCAAGAAAATGTTTGAGAATGATTTCAAGCAGTGTTTCTGGCTTCCTACAAACAATGTGTCCAGGAAATCAATATATGCAGAAAAAATGTATGCACTATACACTAGAAAGGTTAACTGTGTTCATGTAGCAGAAGTTAATTTACCATATATATTGGGACACAACAAAGTAAAGTAATTTCTGTCCCAGAATATATGGTCAAAGTTTGTTTCACATCGGTCATATGACCCAAGACTTAAGAAACAAAATGAATTTGTGTTAAATTTGAATTTGTGCTCCATCTCCCACTGCACCATAAAATAGATAAACAAAATGCTTACTTGATAACAAAATTAAAGAAACTAACCTCTTATTGTTATCATTTATTCATTCTTTTTAGTAATTAGCAGTAAGAAGTAAAATATACCCATGAACTCCATGTATGAAGGATTGGCATCCATACCATAGCATGTATTGCTTATGTCTGATAATACATAGCACATTGTTCAGTAACGTGAACATGAAGAAATAAATCGTGTTTGGTTATACTCAAAGGTTTGATTATGTTACCTGACTGAAAACTGCATCCAACAAAATTACAAATGAGAGGGAAATAATCAACAGATTGCTTGAAGACAACTACCATTCATGCATTACATGGTGTAAGGTGCAAAATATCCACCACCGACATAGAGTGATTATTGTAGGACCATAACTAATGCTCCTACAAAACACCATAATTTAATCTGGGGACCAAAATCTAAGCTTGTCCTTTATTTATAAAGTAATATGATTTTTTTCATCTTACAAACATTAAGCAATAAATTCAAGTGGTCATTATAGTTACCAAAAAATGCTAAGTTGTATACTTACCTGACAAAATGAATGATTTCTTAATATTCATTGCATTAACATGAGATTCAACGTTTGCCAGGTCCGATGCACTGTTGATAAATATGTGGACTTCCAATAAGAATTTAAGACTTTCTTGATAAATCAAAGCTCTGATGAATTGTTCTACCATGGCACCAGCTGACATATTGGAAAACCCTTTAAAACAAAATATATATATTGTTATGACTCTAGGTTTTAAAGTATGCAAATGTAAGAAAGTGAAACCAATAATTTCAGTGAAATCAACAAGCAATATATTTTTCTACAAAGTGAAAATTCAAAAGATACATTATTGTGAATTAAATTCCAAATAATCCTGAATGTGCTTTCTTAAATACAGACATAGAAAATGTTCCCAATATCTTCTAATAGTCTCAAATGTTGTGGAACAACACTGATGCATCCCTTCACAATAATAGAAAGTAGTGCAATAATCCAAAAGTGAATGAGCACTTTAGTAATTCTATTGAATATTTCAAATGAACAATTCCTCTTGAATTATATCTGAAAATAATTGTAAACTCTGATCAAAAATGGACTCCAACACTATGATATTAAACAGGAATGAATTATTTATCAAACCCCTATTTACATTACATCATCACCTGACCTATTTCATAAAAGCAAATGAATATCAATATAATAAATTCCTATATAACTATAAACAAGGCTAGCCCTGAACTCGAATACTATGCAAACATTTTGTTTACAAGTGACCCATATTTGAAGCACAACTTAAAATTATGGACAAAAGTTCAGCACAAAATATAGATTAAATATAAATACCAATTACATGTAATTACATGTAATGATACATAAAGGTGACTCTGATGGTTATTTGTCCTTTTCAGCTAAGAGCAGACACATTGCTCTCCATCTTTCAGTCTGTTGGGAGCAGTGCTGTAAGAAATGAAGATATTAAATTGGTGGCAGTACTATGTACAACACAACCATGGTTTCTGAGATTCCTGCTTGTAATAGTCAGTCCTTGTTTTCTGCTGCCATGCCCACAAGAGATTCTATGCTTGGCACACAATCAGTAATGATGACACTCCCGATGTAAATTGAAGATACAAGTTTTTTCATTAATCAGGACCGCAATAAAAAAGCTTAGGATTATCTGACAGGTCTGCCTTTCTTCTTCGTCATCAATTCATAGAGAACATCAACTAAAAAAAGTGGATGTTTTTTTCAAGTCAAAGAAAGATTAATCCACTTGACCAACCTGTGACTTTCATTATCGAGTTTTCAACTGAATTAGTCAATATAAGTTCTGTACATACAGCTAGATCTGCAATTTTTCCATTAGTTAGTCTTACTTCTCAATCCACTTTAGGCAAGAATGTTTTACTTAAGAGATTTGTGAGAGAGGTGTTCATTGCAAAGACTTCATTACAAAAGTACTCATTTGTCTATACAGCTGTGTTTAACAAGGTTTTGACTAACTGTCATTGAAGGAACTTACTATTAAGTTAGTCATGCTGCTTGCTTTGTTAAAAGGATAGAAGTGTCAGACATGCAAACAAATAACATTTAATTTGGTGTTAACAGTGTACAAATACACAGTTCTTCATTGCTAAACAATTTAAACCAGGGAACCATGTAGGGTCACTTGTTATTTAATCTTATTCTTATGACAAACAAATTGTGTATTGTTTACAGTGTTACTTGCAATGGAACAAAGTTTTGTGAAATTCTGAAACACCATTATTTATCATCACACAATCTCCGAGTAAAAAAATTGCCAAAAGCACAATATCAAGCTGTAAGGAGACAGTCTGGTATTTATACCACAGTTTTCCAGGCTCATAGCACAAGGGTTGCATCTGTTTCTGCAGCCTGTTGTTGCTGTTGTTGTTGTAGGGTGTAACATCATTTTTCAGCATGCAATAGGCTATACATGCAGGCCAGTATTAATGGTGGAGGAAGAACCTGGGAAAACCCCGGGAAAGAACCACTGACCCACAAGAAGCTACTGGCAAGCTTTCTCATATATCCACATTGGCTGAATCTGAGACTCAAACCCATGCAGACAGAGGTGAGATGGCAGTGATCCATAACGGAGAGCGCTTTAGACCACTCAGCCACTTGGGGTTCCTTCTGCAGCCTGTGCTAATGGCATACAATTGGGTACAATCTTGAAGGCAGCTGCTTGGGCTAGTACCTGTACAGTCGACTCCACTTAACTGCACATTGGTTAACTGCACACATTGGATAACTGCACGTAGTCATGCCGGTCCCATTTTTTCCCAATGCTTTTCAATGGGAACAAACTTCGGATAACTCCACTTCGTTTAAATGCATACTCCGGATAATAGCAAGATAAATTTCTGCCCATGGCACATTATTCAATACAATTTTACTCCGGTTAACTGCACAATGTATAGTCATGATCAGTTATTGCCAGTCCACTGACACAGCTCTTCAAATAAGCCAACAATTAAGCCGGTAAATGCAACTTTGTAAATGATTGACATGTAAAGGATGCCTTATGTTTTATATACATGTATATCCACACCCACTAGAGCGCAATAGCATGGGAAAAATCATACTACATGTACAGCATGGGAAACGCTTTTTCTGTGGGAGATGACCCATCAATGTCTGACAGCAGTTTTTGAATAACAAGCGATCTATAGAATTTCTTGAAATTCGCTCTAATTCCTTGATCCATTGGTTGAATCACTGAAGTTGTGTTCGGAGGAAGAAAAACAAGCTTAACATTTAAGTAAAAGTTGAAAGAGTGGATTCTAATCATTGTTTAAATTTATTCTTCACATATATATTTGTGCCATGCTGATTTAAAGCTATACTGTACCGTACTTCGGTTAACTGCACAGTCTCGTGACGGGCCCGAGGGTGTGCAGTTAACCGGAGTCGACTGTACTCTTAGGAAATTCTATAACAAGCCATTACAGACAAGAGTGAATTCAGTAAAGAGGTATTGTAAGCATCAGGATCTTCATAATGGTCATATAATGTACAATGTAACTTTGGGTTATCAACATATAACAATTTTCTTCTTGTTTTCTTTCTAGTCATAGCTGCCAACTCCCGAGTGCAAAAATACTGATTACTTATGACAAAAATACTGATTTTCAGGAACGAATACTGATTTTTAAATTTCAATGCATATGTATCTATTTACAATATATATATATATATATATATATATATATATATATATATATATATATATATATATATATATATATATATATATATATATATATATATATATATATATATATAACCATCAGTAAAGTTGGACAGTGCCAAACATAATTATTTAATGTCAAAGATGCACATGCTGCACATTAGTACCTTCTGGAGTTGCACGCGTTCCATATAGGTGCCCATTCAAAAGGTGCAAGAGTGCAACACACTCAAACACAAGCTATTTATAGGAGCCCTTTCCACACCTTATTTTTTTTAATCATTGATTCCAATGTACAAATTTTCATTTTATTGTCTCAATTCTGTAATTTTCGTATTGAAATGTTTTCGTTCAAGCATAAAATTCATCTTCTGCGATTTTAATGTCTGAAAAACTTGTGCAAAATAAATCGCCAACAACACTAGTAACTGAAAAAGGAAGGTTTATTTCTAAAAGAAATTTAAAAATCAAATTTCGATCGATGTACATTAAGGTTCTCTCTGTCATTTATCTACGTCGTAAGTTCAGGCTGAGGTGTGTGTGATGAAGCAGGATGCTGATGTTTATTAACTTTTTCGTGCTCTTGCATTTCGTGCGCCTCCGTGCCCAATAGCGAAATCACGTTACACAATTCACAAAATGTCAGTTTTTCTCCTGTACTATATGGTTTCACAAATCTATACAAGACGGTACAAACATCCTTCCCGTTGTCTCCTATTTCTTCTGGAGAAAATTCTGAATATTCTGCCTTCCAATTTATCATGATTAGAAGCTGAATAGTACTTAGACTAGATACAGCAATAGCGGTAACTATTGCCAAATCCAATATGGCGGATAACGACAGGCCTGGTAGTCTCGATTTCGAATGAACCAATCGTATTGTAGAACTTTATTCGTATATACATGTGATATATTCTGTCAAAATAGAACCGGGAACGCATTCTAAACTGACAATTCCAAAGAAATTTTATTAATATTTTTTTTAATTAAAAAACGTATTTTTTGCCAAAAAAACGTACACCCGTATTCAGGTCCAAAATTCGGGACAAATACGGAAAAAACGGGACAGTTGGCAGTACTATCTAGTTGTTGTTAATCTGTTCCATAAATGGAAGTCTCTCTCTCTGAAATCTCATTGGATTATGAGGCACTTATGTAAAAGTTAAATTAATAAATTAAATCGTCAAGTGAAAGTTTGACTGTAATTTCATGAACCCTATATGTGGCTTAGTGATCACATGAACCCCCTTAGTTCTTCCCACACATTTAGACATTGAAACTTCCACGTCTTTGCTCTCCAGACTGACCAGCCACGTGACCTCTCATGTGATCACTAAGGCATCGGTTCATGACATTTTAATCAAACTTCAACCTTACGAGCAAAATTCAACTTGACAAGTCGAGTTTAATTTTTCGATTTTTTAAACTATTTTCTGCACGTGAGTTGATTCAGACTGATAATTGCTTCACAGAACATCTCAAAATTTGTACTGTCTGAGTCTAATGCTGTTTTAAAGTCTAATGTCATTACGATTCACACTAACACACGCACATACCATCACACTCTTCATAGATTTTAATCTAATTTTGTTGTCATCATTATCGTCTCTATCACAATTCTTTAACGACTAGCTAGTATTACAGACAAAGGCAAAGACCTCATTCATCCCATGCACTGTGGATTACCACTGCAGTTATTGATTTGCTCTTCAGTCTGGTTTAACTGCTTTTCTGGCACTAGCATGCTTAAACATCTGGACAAACTGTAAACACCGAAGTCAAACCATTTTCAAAACCAAAGTCATAGCTCTTGAGTAAACAATCAACACTATACTTTTGTCCACCATCTTGACAACTTTAAGCACTAAATACCTAGTGTAAAAAGCAACGTAATGTTTGTTTTATGCTGATTGAGCGCTTTAGTAACCCAACCATAATCAAGTAACACCTTCTGAATTACTTCTCCTCATACATAGTATAATCCACCTCAATAAACTTCAAACAATGAAGCCAGCTGACCATGCTTTATAAATGAAATCAACTACATTCTCTTTACCCTGCTTAAACCAATTCAATGTCATGTGATCGCATGTAATGAATATACTGGACTGGAACTAAAATGTGAAAAAGCAAATTTTTAAAATAAATTATGTTTCTCCAAGAATACGTTCCCCAATCACATTAATGTTAGGATACAAGCCTGTTACCTCGCGAATCCAGCCCTATTAAATGATGAAAATTTGTCTTTTCTATGTCCTATAGACAAAATGCAATAACTCTTGCCTCTTATCTCACCTTGCCACTGCCAGGTGTCGCTAGCTTTTATGCTGAGCGACATATACTATACGAGGATGCTCACATGGTGGAGTAGTTGGGAGGGTTTTTAAGTAATGTGATTGGGTAAGTATTCTTGGAGAAACATAATTTACTTTAAAAATTTGCTTTCTCCTTCAAATACGTTCCCCAATCACATTAATGTTAGAAGAATAGGTAATAGGAGGAGGGAATGCTGAGCATCCTACCTCTACCCGGGTATCCTCTATGGAATGATGGCTGGATTCCCCATTTGAATGATAACCCGTTCTCCTAATTTAATCAGCAACACAGCCCAGGGTCACGTAATATGTGACCCCTTTATACGGTTAAGAAGATATTTATCGAAATCTTCTTACCTACAAAATTTTTCCTGGCGAATCCAGGGAAGCTGATAGGCTGTGCTGATTGTTTTAAATGGGTCTGGTGGGCATCTGGGCTACAAACACCGGACCTACTAGATTCAAGGTTTGCCTCTGCGAGGTCAAATCTTTGAGATAAAACTGGAGAAGGTTGACTCATGCCAGCCAACAGCTTCTATTATATCTCGGATCGAAACATTATGTTCAAATGCAAGGCTCGCTGAGATTTCTCTAATCTCATGAGCGGTAATTTTCATAAGGCGACTCTGATCTTGGGAGACCTCAAAGTACGCTGAGCGTATAACCCACTTCAGCCATGAAGCAAGGGCTTGATGGGTGATATCCCATTTCCCAGCTGTCACCAGAAGAAAGAGGTGCTTGCATGTGACCCGTCTTGCTTCTGTGTGTTTAAAATGGTACTTGAGTGCACAAACAGGATCTTGCATGGCTGCTGCTCCTGACTTATCTATGGAAGAAAGCGAGCCAATGATGACTCTTTGATTGCCAATGGATGGTAATCTATTTTTGGCTACGAAGCCTGGCTGCGCCAATAGGTCCACTGAACCATCTGATCTGAACTGAAGATAGTTCGAGTCACTGGAAAGGGCATGTAACTCACTCACCCTGCATGCTGAAGCTAGGACTATCAAGAAACCCGTTTTGTATGATAGTAGCTTTAACGAATTGTGAGCTAAAGACTCAATACTGTCTGAATTGAGCCATGTTAAAACCCAGGACAGATTCCATTTCGAAACAGGGTGAGGGATTTTGGTCGATTGAACTCTAAATTGGCTAAAAGATCTGACAGATCTGTGTCATGCCTGATATCACATTTACCATGATGGCGGAATGTGTCTGATATGGAGCGGTTGCATATGATAGTAATCGGTGCCAACTGTTTCTCCTCGAAAAACCAGAGAAAAGAGTCGGACAGATCAGGGATTGAGACACTCAAAGGGACGATGTTATTGATATGGTACCAGTCCCTGAGAACATGCCACTTTCCCTCGTAAGCCTTCAGAGTAAAGGGCCTTCTTGCTCTCGAGATTCTCTCCACAATCAAAGATTTAAATTGTTTGTCTCGCAAGGCCGTGGGGACAAGAGCCAAGCGTGAAGATAAAAACGGTCTGGACAGGGGTGGAACATCCATGACCGTGGTTGCTTGAAAAGATTTGGGCTGACTGTAATCTTCCTGGATAGATCTATCGCCAGATCAAGTAGATCGGAGACCCAGGAATTGTTCCATCTGAGAGGGGCAATCAGAATCATGACAGTTATGACCCCTTAACCTCTGGATTATTTTCTGTACCAAGACCGTGGGAGGGTCGGAGAATAACCACAACCCCTCCCAGCTGATTGACAAAGCATCCACGGCCCAAGCTTCTGGGTCTGGAACCGGAGAGACGAATGTGGACAACTTGCGATTCCACCTTGTTGCAAAAAGATCGATCATCAGACGTCCCAAAGTGTGCAGATCCGACGAAAAACCGATTGATGGAGTGACCATTTCATGTGAAGGACTTGACCTTTCCTGGGTAAAGTGTCAGCCAAGACATTGAGTCTGCCGGAAATGAGTCTGATTTGTACATTGATCTGGTGATTGTCACACCAATGTAGAAACTGCCGCATCAGATTGCACAGGTCTGGTGATTTGGTGCCCCCTTGTTTGAAGAGGCAAGTCACCACCACAAAGTTGTCTGACATAATGAGGACAGTTTTGAATAAGAGTTGATCCCTCTAGAAATGAAAGGCATTGATGACAGCCTTTATTTCTGAAAGGCTGATGTGGAGGGGGCTCTGCCCTGGCACCCACATGCCGCTGATGGTATCGAAGTCTGGCAACAGGTGGGCACCCCAACCGTAAGTACTGGCGGCGGAACATACCGTTATCTCCACCTGAGGTATCTCCAGAGGAATCCCTGTGGACAGCCAAGGAGAAAGCCTTACCAGATTTAGATCGGTGAAAAACTCCATACCCAGATGGACCAAAACTTTGGGATGGACAGAGATTGGACTTTTTCCAGTTCACGAGAAAGCCTAGATGATCTACAAGTAATAGAAAATCGTTTATGCCTTTGAGCAAAGTAGAACTTAACATATGTTTCAGGAGGATGTCGTCCAAGTACACTGCTGTCACTATAGATGAAGTCGAGCGGAACAGGGTGACGATGCAATCCATAACCTTGCTAAAAGCCCAAGGGCTGATGTTGAGGCCAAAAGGTATGACCTGGAACTGATAAATCGAGTCCCGATAAGCAAAACGGAGAAATTTCCGTGATTCGGTGGATAGAGACATGAAAATATGCGTCGGTCACATCTAGACTGATGGCATACCCATCCCATCAGATGGAAAGACGGATTGATCTTGCCATCGCCACATTGAATTTCAGGGGTAAAATGTATTGTTTGAGGCGACTCAGATTGATGAACGATCTCTGGATAAAAAACAGCCATGAATAAAATCCCGGCTATTGCAGGGTTTATTTATGGTTTTTTTTAATTAATTCTTTTTTTTTTTTTTTTTTTTTTGTAGAATGGCCTGGCTGGATGGATAGATTTCTCACTAAAATCTCCATCAACGTATTGGTATGTTGCCGGCGGTACAGTTTGACGGATGGATTTGTCACTAAAATCCCCGTAAATCATAGTTGGTCAGACCGTTTTAGCAATAAGGTCCCCATACTGGGACAGCACTGCCGGCTGGTTTGTCTGGCGTGTGGTCCACCTGAATGACGGCGATGGTCCAGCTATCACCGGTACCGGCTGCTCCAATGGCCTGCTGGACGGCATACCCGTCCCGTCAGATGGAAAGATGGATTGATCTCGCCATGACCACATTGAATTTCAGAGGTAAAATGTATTGGTTGAGGTGACTCAGATCGATGAATGGCCTCTGGATAAAAAACAGCCATGAATAAAA
The DNA here is from genome assembly GCA_029339505.1 of Unio delphinus. Classification (NCBI taxonomy): domain Eukaryota; kingdom Metazoa; phylum Mollusca; class Bivalvia; order Unionida; family Unionidae; genus Unio; species Unio delphinus. Next base: position 2,802,550 of record JAQISU010000172.1, read on the forward strand.
TCCCAGCTATTGCAGGGTTTATTTATGGTTATTTTTTATTAATTTTTTAAAAATTTTTTGGTTGTTTATTTTGTAGAAAGGCATCCTTCTCCCGATCTGACGGTACATCCGTGAAAAGGGGACAGGAGGACAGGGGAGGGGATGGATAAATGAAATCCAAAGTCCCTCTGAAATGACCTGAATCACCCAAATGTTCTGAGGTAATAAAGTGATCCAGTGGTCCTGAAATTGCAGGAGGTGGCAGCCCACAGGTAGGCTGTCCACGGGTGGTGGGCAGGGTATGTCAACATCTAGAGTTAGGAGGCTTGAAGGCGGAGAAACTTGGATTTTTGCTGCCTCTGTATGGTTTCCTCCTAGCTTGATTAGACTGTTGGCTCCCAGTATTGGGCTGTGATCTATACTGCACATTTGATTATAAGGATCCCTTTTCCCTGGTCCACCTATCATCCCTCCGCTGTAGTAGGGGATGATTGTTTCAAACGCTTGCGAATGTTGGGCGGCAAGTTGGAGGGTCAGTTCCTGAGCTGCCTGCCTCTGAACTTCTTGAATTTTTCCCCCAAAGAGTAAAGGTGACCCAAACGGAGACATCTGTAAAGCCAGAGTAGGATGGGGCTTGAGCGACATGGACCTCAGACATAAGTCACGTCATATCAGGTCTAAGTTGGCAGACGCAGTCAACGCATTGGCCATGGAATGGTGAGCTGCCCTGTTAATACCTCTAACAATCCGGGCTGTCGCTTCCCAAGCATGGTCATTGCTGGATTTTCCTGGGAGTCAGAAAATGGCTAGTGAAGCCAAGTCTAACATTGAAGACGTAGCGACTACGTTTCGGACTAGCTTTGACGTGGCATTGGAGATCAGTACTGAAGGCATCTGATTGAGTTTTGTACCAGCTATGCTAGAACATTGCTGGTATTAAGCTTCCTGAATTTTGCCGTCTGGGGAAGGAGCAGGAAGCACATCGTCTCTTCCTCCCATTCAAGATCTTCAGATGCCTTAACTTTGTAGTCTTGACTGAGTGGTAGGAGGTGGTGGGCATTCTGAAGTTGCCAACACCCTATAAATTTCTTCCACTGCAGCCTTGAAGCTAAACTCAGTCCGTTCCATGACTGGATCTGTGTAAGGCTGATCTGGAAGTGTTTCGTCACACCAACTGTGTGCCAAGTCATGTTCTGGTAAACGTTCCCTCTAAGTAGTGCACGCAGCTGCTCAGGCATCCCCGCACAGCTGAATTGTCAATTCTTGCTGAATCCGTTAAATTTTTCTTGTCTCCGTAATGCTTGCGCAGTGCAGCAAGCACTGCATGCACATCTACCATTCGCTTAGAGGGGACGTTGGTTCTGGTACCGCTTGCATCTCTGGATATAGCATACCAGGTGACATAGATGACGCAATTCCGTCATCCTTGACAATTTCACTAATTTTCCCTTGTGGAGAAGCCATGAACATATGGACGGCAGGCACTGCCGGCTGGTTTGTCTGGCAAATGGTCGGCCTGAATGTCGGCAACGGTCCAGCTATCACTAGTACCAGCCGCTCCAATGGCCTGGCTGGATGGACAGATTTCTCACTAAAATCTCCATCAACGTATTGGTATATTGCCGGCGGCACAGCTTGACGGATGGATTTGTCACTAAAATCTCCGTAAATCATAGTTGGTCAGACCGTTTTAGCAATAAGGTCCCCATACTGGGACGGCACTGCCGGCTGGTTTGTCTGGCGTGTGGTCCGCCTGAATGACGGTGATGGTCCAGCTATCACCGGTACTGGCCACACCAATGGTCTGGCTGGACGAACAGATTTCCCACTAAATCCTCCATCATAGTATTGGCATGTTGCCTGCGATGCAGCTTGACGGGCGGATTTGTCAGTAAAATCCCCTATAAATCATAGTTGGTCAGACCGTTTTAGCAATAAGGTCACCCGTAAAGGTGACAAAGTCACTCAAAATTTGAAAATATTGTAAAATAACGCATACAACCTGTAGAAGAAGGATTGTCCAACACAATAATTCCAAATTTAACTTCGGAAGGTCCGATTATATGGAGGTGTAATTGTACGTTATGAACAGGATAAGCAAAGCTTAAAAACTAGCAACACCTGGAGGTGGCAAGGGGAGTAAGGGGCAAGAGTTATTGCCCTTTGTCTATAGGACATAGAACAGACAAATTTTTGTCTTTTAGTAGGGCTGGATTCGCGAGGTAGCAGGCTTATATCCTAACGTTATTGTGATTGGGGAATGTATTTGAAGGAGAAATATGGGGATTTTTTAAATTTTATTTTCACAAATAAAATTATGCAAACACAGGAGAGTTGAATGAGTAAGAGAGTGACAGAATAACTCACAAAACTCAGAAGAAAAACCCTCTAGTGTGAGAGATTTACATGTTTGTATACGTTGATCTCACCCATTAAAGAACTCATCTAATACTCTGATGATACAATAAAAAGCTGATCAGAAGCTTAGCTAATCTGCCCAAAGATTATTTCAATAATATGATGAATGTTGTGCATAAATATAAATTCATATGAGATTTGAATTGTGATTCATAATTACCTCATTATACATGGATGTTGTTCACTGAAATCATCCAAGATAATGATGAAATAAGTTTACAAACCAAATCTGATGATATATATGGCCTTTAGAGTGTTTATAAGCTCAGTAGAAAAAAAAGCATGATCACTTCATTAATATTGTGTGGATCTCTCTCATAACTAAACTTTCACATGATATAAACTTATATACAACCTCTGTTGATAATCATTTCAGAAATATGGCCTCTTGAGTGTTCACAAATTGAATCAAAAGACACTAATTAATGTATATGTACATGGATGAACTCTTTCCAAACCTGATTTAAACAATGCTCTAGAGTATTCAAAAACTATTGGAGATTGCACATGATGAAGAGAAGAAGAAAAACACCAAAAGACCCTACCATGCAACTCATTTGGGTTTTGAGCAGGTAAAATAAAAGGTACTTAATTTTCACTTACATTTGTTCACTTCAAAGGAAAGCACTGTATGTCTCTTCTTCATCGCAAGGTAAAATACATGTAGCAAGACCCTGTACAATCTTCATCTCTTACATGGATCTTGAATTCGTTGTGTAATCGGGATGAATCAGGTATGGCAGCACTGTAGTATTTCAAATAATCTGTGGGACAATTAGCATCTTCTGCAAAATATTACAAAATGTTCAAAGAAATTTAAGTACTGATACATTCTCTGAAATTTTCTGACAAGTTCATATATATTCCAATATTGACTAACATAATGAAGTCTCACATTATTCTGACAATTGAGTTTAGTGGTGTGCCCCTTCTTTACTGCCTTGTTCCTTATCCACAGTAAAGATCGAGACATATTTGAATAGTTACACTGTATGTCTCTTGACAATTCATTAAACATGTTTTTTTTTCTTAGCTAAGTACCATATTTGCTTATAAGTTGAGGGTTTATTACTGAAAATTTGACTCGTGCATAGTAGAGATCATCTTAACAAACAAATAAATTTGATAAATCTAAGGGTAATTTTGGATATTCTAGATGTTTGCAGTACACAAAAATAGTCAATTTAAATAGTTCTTGTTTTCATGCAACTTTTTCTATATGCATCATATTTATCTACTTCATTATGTATTGCATAATTACATGTATCTACAGTTATCTGGATTTTAATCATTTGAAAATTTTTGTTGGTAAAAAAAAAATACTACCCACCGTAAAGTTAAGTAGAGACAGTATTATTTACTGCAAGTATATTGCTTCCATTTCTGTGCAAGTAAAAACAACCTGCATTAATTTTATATTAATATATTAATATTTCTGTTTTATGTGTAAACACTAATGCAATAAAAGCTTGATTTAATTTATATTTTCAATTTCCATAAGTTAATTAATTCACAAGTGATATTTTGCTAAAGTTTTCTACCAGTGCATATCAGCCAAAAGGCATCCACATATGACAGTAAAACTGAGGAAATGGAGTCAAAAGATATTTACAATGACTAGATGACAATGATTTACAATGACTACATGACTATGCAGGATTCACAACTTTATCAGACAATAAGTACTAATTCTTGACACATTTATAGGATTAAATGTAGACTTACTGGAATAACTGAATTAATGAATTTATACCATTTATTTTCTTTCTATCCAGTTTATTTTATTTCTTGCATTTCTTGCTCACTGACAACAACTCCCCCTTCAGACATCTATGACTTGCAAAATACACCCTGACCTAACTGAAGGGTAAGAAAGAAAAAATATTGTTTTTGTGAGGCTCTGAATGTAGAGATTAACTTATATGCGAGTAAATACAGTATCTGAAGAACAAAAAGAAAGGTTAAACAGAGCCCTGTCTCACTTGTACATGCTGTGGTGACATGTCTATCCTCTAAGGTCAGTTAGACACAAGTTCTAGAATATAAGGGTTTTAACTTACAGTGTTGTTACAGCAATTATTTGTCATTTTATTATAGCCACTGTTGTACAAAATAGTTGACATTCAAGAATTATGAGACAAAATCCTAAATAAAAAGTGATATACACGTCTTCTTATCTGCAAAACAATGACTTGACAACTTTTGATTTGTCAAGGTGCTTATGGAGTCACACTTACAAGATAAATATAACTGTACAAGAAATGGAGGAGACATGTCAAATAATAATAATATTGCTTCATTTAAAGAAGGCGACTCGGTAGTCAAGGACTATTTTAGCTTGAGGCCCTCTATACAAATACAATCATAGATAACATAATTCTTCTATGGGAAACAAACACTTTGTCAAGATGCTAATTCAATTAATGGTGAGAAGAAAAAAGAAACAAGACAAAGAACTATCCTTTCTACTTTCCCTCTGTGTGAATTAATGACTACATGTTCATTATCCTGTCAGCTCATCAGATAAATTCTATTCCTTGTCTGCTCAATAAAGAAGGCGAAGAGTGTCAGCCACCTCTATATTCATTAGCCAAGCAGGAATAAACGAGGAGGGACTACACAATTTAAATTTGCACAAAGAAAAGAAAAATCATTTCTGATTGGTTAATATTGATCTGATTCTTGGAAAAAAAAAACATTTGTATAACCAATCAGAGACATATCTAACACACATTCATAGTAACAAAAGATGAGATTGGCCACTGAATACAGTCAACAAACTTCAACTACTGGCGGGATCGACCACTGAATTCAGAAACAGATTATGTGTATTGATGGGATCAGCGACGAATGAGTTAATAAAGAAGGCGAAGAGTGTCAGCCACCTCTATCTTTATTGGCCAAGCAGGAATAAACGAGGAGGGCCTATGACCTGCCAGGTCTATAGAATATTGGAGCCATGGAAAACTTTTCCATGGAGCAGGCTTTTTCCCAGTTAAAATTAATTTTGTCAAAGTTCACATATGACCATTGATGAATGGAATTAAATAACATGTAAGCTTATGAAACATCCATTTTTAAAATCAAGATCTTTCTTTTTCAAGACTCACCCAAAACACGTAAATCAAAAAAGATGATTATGCACTAAACCACACAAATGTATCACAAGAAACAAGTACGTATGTAACTACTGTATATTCCTATAATTGGCTCGTAAAGTCATTTAAATTTACAGATTAAACAAATTCTAACTGTATTGTGCTGACCTGCATTATGTTGGTACAAAAAAGCAACATAATGAACATAAATAACCTTTAATTCTAAAGCAATCAGAAAAATCAGTTGTAAGGACTGTTTCATTAAAACATACTTTGGACCCACGGAAGACACTTTTAAAGTAGGGTACACACCCATAGATGCAGTTTATAAATTTCTTATCATTTTAAAATGAACTCTATGAAATCAAATCAAAGTACCCTGGCACATATTTTGTAACACTGCCAGCCTGGGTACCATGTATGTTTAAATGGAACAGCCCTAAATCAAGATAGTAATGTATATACCAAAGTAAACCTTTCCTATCACGGTGTGAAAAAACTATTGCCAAGTACTAGAATCTTATTTTGTAAAGAAAAAAGCTTACACCTTGAATATTTTTGTGTCATTAAAACTCGCTTTTTACAAACAAAATAAATTCTTTCTGATGATTTTGTTAAAATCCTTCATTTATAAAAACCAAACTATTTACAAAAGGGTTGATGTATTTAATATTTTGACATAAAAGTCTTTCAAAACAATATATTACCATATAAACAAGGATTGCATTTTCTGCAAATAATCAACATATGTCTGCTTCTAAACCAGTCTCCAAACATGCATTGATACTCATGTATCGTTTCCTAATACATGTATACAATACATGGGGTGTCAATCTCCCATTGCAACACACTAAGTTCAGTCATGTCAGTACTCTTGCCTTAAGGTGATGCTGCTTTTCATGCATGCATCAGCAATTTCAAAAAAGGTCTGACTCAGTAAATGACGAATACACAGGTCTTCTGTTCTGACAAAGATTAATACTAAAAATGTGAGTGTTCTCAAGGAGTTAATGCAATGAAGAGGGAATTTAATTACCATCAGATTAAAAGTCAAAATAAATGTATTAATTACTAGTGAGCAAGGGTGAAAGCCTCATTATAAAATATGACCCAGCACATTTAGTCTCTGCTACCAATTATGTCAGAAGAAGAAAAAGGTGGAGATCTACTTATTGGTCTATATTTGAGCAAGAAGACTAGTTTTCTAGTAGAATGGAAACCCTGCCAAACTCTTTCTTACCCGCCTTAACTGCCAGTTTTGGCGAAGTTGTTTGTAAATTTATGATATTATATAAGGTTTAGATAATTTACTGACAGTACCAATTTTAAGTCAAGATGTAATTTACAAACAGATAACCTGGGGTAACCTAATTAAATGCATTTTTGCAGTAGCACTATTAATAACACATGTCCACACACAATAAACTTCAGTGTGACACCTCTATACCACGCTCCATTATAACATCATTTCACTAACTGATGATATTAATACCTCTCTCATATCAAGGGAATTCCCATCATTTCACTAACTGATGATATTAATACCTCTCTCATATCAAGGGAATTCCCATCATTTTTCAAAACTGCCATAGTAAAGCCTCTGCTGAAGAAACCAACACTTGACCATAACGATTTAAAGAACTACTGCCCAGTTTCTAATTTCCCATTCATATAAAAAATCTTAGAAAAAGTTGTTCTAACCCAACTTGTATCTCATCTGAAATCAAACAGTCTTTTTAGCAATATACAGTCTGCATATCGCCCTTGCCACAGTACAGAAACTACTCTTCTGAAAGTATTTAATGACATTCTCCCTGCTTTGGATATTGGAAAGATTACAGTCCTCACTCTCCTGGATTTGTCTGCAGCATTTGACACAACAGACCATGATATATTACTTCACTATCTCCGGCATGTATTTGGCAGTCACAATACAGCATTAATGTGGTTAAAGTCTGACTAGGTGAACAGGACACAAATTGTATCTGCAAATGGAATAAACTCCAGCCCAGTTGATCTACGTTGTGCTGTTCCACAGGAGTCTGTTCGTAAACCTGTTATTTTCATTCTGTACATTCAGCTGCTCTCAAGTGTCATAGATCATCACCCAGTGTCTCACCAAATGTATGCTGATGACACTCAAATATACAAATCTATCCACCCAATTGATGTTCCTGCTACTCCATCCATGGAGTAGAGAGGTGCATTTATTATGTAAAATCACGAATGACATGTAACAAGCTCCAGGTGAATGATTGATGATAAAACTGAGTCCATTCTGATCACAAAACAAGACTTTCTCATTCACATCCTTTACCTCAAACAATAAATATCAGCAACACCAACGTTAAATTCACAGTCAGTACGAAACCTAGGTGTTACTCTAGACAGTACTCTCACATTGCACAAACATGTCATGAGCATATGCAAGACTGCATATCCTGAGCTGGGACACATCAGCTCCATTCACAAACATCTTTCAGTTGATGGCACTAAAACACTTGTGTGTTCATTAGTACTTTCAAGACTGGACTATTGTAACTCAATTCTGTCTGGTTTGTCTCAATATCTACTCCAGAAACTTCAAAAAGTTCAATACACAGTTGCTCAGATCATCCTTAGAGTACCATGATCAGAGCACAGCTTACCTCTGCTCTGTACCCTACACTGGCTATCCATTCAATCCAGAATCAAACACAAAATTTGTTCTCTGTGCTACATTTCATTGATTGACTCCAGTACACACCAGCAAGATACTTTTGCTCCTCTTCTGACAAATGTATACTCATTATTCCCGATATGAAAACAAAGTTCTTTTGCATACCAGGGCCCAGCAACATGGAATGAAGTGACCATTGAAATTAGATGACACAATGATCCCTTTCAAGAGTGCTCTTAAATCTCACCTTTTTCGACTGCAAGAGCAAACTTAAAGACCTAATAATGTTACCTACCTCAAATATTTTCTGGATTTTGTATTTTTTTTTCTAATTTCATGGTGATTGGGGTTTTGGGGTTTTTTTTTGTGTAGTTATATCATTACAGCTGTTGTAAAACACTTAGAGCTTCAAAAAATTAGGCGCTATACAAAATCCTTATATTGATTATTATTATTTACAAAGACATACATTTGTATGTGGATGGTTAAGTAAAATTCTTCTTCTTTTCACTCCTTTAATTCCTTCACATTATCTGAGGTAATCTCAGTCATCAGACCAGAACACCTGTATCTTTATCGTTTGTTGACCCTTTTTTAATTGCTGATGCATGCGTGGAAGGCAACATCAGTCTGCTTCCACAAAATATCACCATTGTCCAAAAATAACCTCAAAATCTTACTTGATGGTCTATTCAATAGGTAGGGAGGAACAGTAACTACAATCGACTAAATGACAGCCAATTCCTTTTTTACAAATGTTCCCAGATAAAAAAGAATGTTTAAATTTCAAAAGAAAACATTACCGTTGAAGCACCGACTTTTCAAATGAGATAAAAAAAAGTCTCTTTCATGCAATACAATTATTTGATGTTTCTGCTACAATGAGAAACAGGCATTTGTTTTGTTCTCCAAAGCTATCCTTAAGCAGTGACTTTAATAATGTATGCACCCTTCGCTAAAAACAAAGAACTTTTCTTCAAAGGAATTCAGTACCAAACTTAAATAAAAGCAATGGAATCTGATTGATTTTTGCATTACCAGTGGATTGTTCAATTTCCATCATGATTACAACACTTTACTGTACTATCAAAGTTTCCTTTTTTGCAGGAAATAAATGTATGCTTATGAATGCAAACTAACTTTTACCGACTTGGGATCCAGTGAAAAGTAAATGTGCTTCATCATTCGTTATGTGATTGTGCTATTTGTTTTACCACTAAATTCAGACTTATATGACATGTGACAAAATTAATGAATATTTTAAATCTGTGTGTGCATATTTTCAATGGTAGTACTTGTAGTGTGGATTCAATGTATGTGATGAGATTCATGGGTGAGTACATGGTGATGACACTCTACTCATTTTATACATTAGACATGTACAGTCCTACAAACTTTTATTGACAACAGCCAAGTCCCAGTCTCTTGGTATAATATTACTACCAAACTGTCATGCTTATCTTGATGTCGAGTTAAAAAAATAAAAGAACATGTCAACAGAAACCCTTTGTCCCGTTTGAACACATCCTTTGTTTTCTAATCATTTATGTCGACAAGCTGCAGTTCTGACCCATACTTTGTTCAACAATTAGTTGATCTTGCCACCAGGCTTTAATTGTCATGGCTGGACAAAATTTAAAAAAAGGCTTTTGTTTGGTCCTATAAAGTTGGTCTCTCATGGCGACTTAGATAAAAGACTGACCAAATCTAGGCCAATTTAATCACATGTACTTGGAGCATGTAAACAATTATGCAATTATGTGCTAATACCAACGTTGAATATCATAATGATTTGGTTGAGGCGACTCAGATCGATGAACGACCTCTGGATAAAAAACAGCCATGAATAAAATCCCGGCTATTGCAGGGTTTATTTATGTTTTTTTTTAATTTTTTTTTTTTTTTTTTTTTTTTTTTGTAGAATGGCCTGGCTGGATGGACAGATTTCTCACTAAAATCTCCATCAACGTATTGGTATGTTGCCGGCGGTACAGTTTTGATGGATGGATTTGTCACTAAAATCCCCGTAAATCATAGCTGGTCAGACCGTTTTAGTGTGGTCCACCTGAATGACGGCAATGGTCCAGCTATCACCGGTACCGGCTGCTCCAATGGCCTGCTGGACGGCATACCCGTCCCGTCAGATGGAAACATGGATTGATCTCGTTATGACCACATTGAATTTCAGGGGTAAAATGTATTGGTTGAGGTGACTCAGATCGATGAATGGCCTCTGGATAAAAAACAGCCATGAATAAAATCCCAGCTATTGCAGGGTTTATTTATGGTTATTTTTTATTAACTTTTTTAAATTTTTTTGGTTGTTTATTTTGTAGAAAGGCATCCTTCTCCCGATCTGACGGTACATCCGTGAAAAGGGGACAGAAGGACAGGGGAGGGGATGGATAAATGAAATCCAAAGTCCCTCTGAAATGACCTGAATCACCCAAATGTTCTGAGGTAATAAAGTGATCCAGTGGTCCTGAAATTGCAGGAGGTGGCCGCCCACAGGTAGGCTGTCCACGGGTGGTGGGCAGGGTATGTCAACATCTAGAGTTAGGAGGCTTGAAGACGGAGAAACTTGGATTTTTGCTGCCTCTGTATGGTTGCCTCCTAGCTTGATTAGACTGTTGGCTCCCAGTATTGGGCTGTGATCTATACTGCACATTTGATTATAAGGATCCCTTTTCCCTGGTCCACCTATCATCCCTCCGCTGTAGTAGGGGATGATTGTTTCAAACGCTTGCGAATGTTGGGCGGCAAGTTGGAGGGTCAGTTCCTGAGCTGCCTGCCTCTGAACTTCTTGAATTTTTCCCCCAAAGAGTAAAGGTGACCCAAACGGAGACATCTGTAAAGCCAGAGTAGGATGGGGCTTGAGCGACATGGACCTCAGACATACGTCACGTCGAATCAGGTCTAAGTTGGCAGAAGCAGTCAACGCATTGGCCATGGAATGGTGAGCTGCCCTGTTAATACCTCTAACAATCCGGGCTGTCGCTTCCCAAGCGTGGTCACTGCTGGATTTTCCTGGGAGTCAGAAAATGGCTAGTGAAGCCAAGTCTAACATTGAAGACGTAGCGACTACATTTCGGACTAGCTTTGATGTGGCATTGGAGATCAGTACTGAAGGCATCTGATTGAGTTTTGTACCAGCTATGCTAGAACATTGCTGGTATGTGGCATTGGAGATCAGTACTGAAGGCATCTGATTGAGTTTTGTACCAGCTATGCTAGAACATTGCTGGTATTAAGCTTCCTGAATTTTGCCGTCTGGGGAAGGAGCAGGAAGCACATCGTCTCTTCCTCCCATTCAAGATCTTCAGATGCCTTAACTTTGTAGTCTTGACTGAGTGGTAGGAGGTGGTGGGCATTCTGAAGTTGCCAACACCCTATAAATTTCTTCCACTGCAACCTTGAAGCTAAACTCAGTCCGTTCCATGACTGGATCTGTGTACGGCTGATTTGCAAGTGTTTCGTCACACCCACTGTGTGCCGAGTCATGTTCTGGTAAACGTTCCCTCTAAGTAGTGTGCGCAGCTGCTCAGGCATCCCCGCACAGCTGAATTGTCAATTTTTGCTGAATTCGTTAAATTTTTCTTGTCTCCGTAATGCTTGCGCAGTGCAGCAAGCACTGCATGCACATCTACCATTCGCTTAGAGGGGACGTTGGTCCTGGTACCGCTTGCATCTCTGGATATAGCATACCAGGTGACATAGATGACGCAATTCCGTCATTCTTGACAATTTCACTAATTTTCCCTTGTGGAGAAGCCATGAACATATGGACGGCAGGCACTGCCGGCTGGTTTGTCTGGCAAATGGTCGGCCTGAATGTCGGCAACGGTCCGGCTATCACTGGTACCAGCCGCTCCAATGGCCTGGCTGGATGGACAGATTTCTCACTAAAATCTCCATCAACGTATTGGTATGTTGCCGGCGGCACAGCTTGACGGATGGATTTGTCACTAAAATCTCCGTAAATCATAGTTGGTCAGACCGTTTTAGCAATAAGGTCCCCATACTGGGACGGCACTGCCGGCTGGTTTGTCTGGCGTGTGGTCCGCCTGAATGACGGTGATGGTCCAGCTATCACCGGTACTGGCCACACCAATGGCCTGGCTGGACGAACAGATTTCCCACTAAAACCTCCATCATAGTATTGGCATGTTGCCTGCGATGCAGCTTGACGGACGGATTTGTCAGTAAAATCCCCTATAAATCATAGTTGGTCAGACCGTTTTAGCAATAAGGTCACCCGTAAAGGTGACAAAGTCACTCAAAATTTGAAAATATTGTAAAATAACGCATACAACCTGTAGAAGAAGGATTGTCCAACACAATAATTCCAAATTTAACTTCGGAAGGTCCGATTATATGGAGGTGTAATTGTACGTTGTGAACAGTATAAGCAAAGCTTAAAAACTAGCAACACCTGGAGGTGGCAAGGGGAGTAAGGGGCAAGAGTTATTGCCCTTTGTCTATAGGACATAGAACAGACAAATTTTTGTCTTTTAGTAGGGCTGGATTCGCAAGGTAGCAGGCTTATATCCTAACGTTATTGTGATTGGGGAATGTATTTGAAGGAGAAATATGGGGATTTTTTTAATTTTATTTTCACAAATAAAATTATGCAAACACAGGAGAGTTGAATGAGTAAGAGAGTGACAGAAGAACCCACAAAACTCAGAAGAAAAACCCTCTAGTGTGAGAGATTTACATGTTTGTATATGTTGATCTCACCCATTAAAGAACTCATCTAATACTCTGATGATACAATAAAAAGCTGATCAGAAGCTTAGCTAATCTGCCCAAAGATTATTTCAATAATATGATGAATGTTGTGCATAAATATAAATTCATATGAGATTTGAATTGTGATTCATAATTACCTCATTATACATGGATGTTGTTCACTGAAATCATCCAAGATAATGATGAAATAAGTTTACAAACCAAATCTGATGATATATATGGCCTTTAGAGTGTTTATAAGCTCAGTAGAAAAAAAAGCATGATCACTTCATTAATATTGTGTGGATCTCTCTCATAACTAAACTTTCACATGATATAAACTTATATACAACCTCTGATGATTATCATTTCAGAAATATTGCCTCTTGAGTGTTCACAAATTGAATCAAAAGACACTAATTAATGTATATGCACATGGATGAACTCTTTCCAAACCTGATTTAAACAATGCTCTAGAGTATTCAAAAACTATTGGAGATTGCACATGATGAAGAGAAGAAGAAAAACACCAAAAGACCCTACCATGCAACTCAGAATGTGACCGATGCAACTTCTAAATGTGGATTTTATTACACAAAGGCAATCAAAATGTAATTTGTCAATATACAAGTGTATTTCACACTGGTTTTGTCTTCATGTACTCAAATTTCCATAGTTTTCTCAATGTGTAAATGCTAATCACTGATGACAGGTCACCTCTTATTGACGAATATTGAACTTGTATCTTTTATCAGATCCCTCCCCACTTATATTGAGATCTGCCTGTGTCAACAATATTTCCTTAGGCCTGAGGATGTGGAAATAAATGGGTAGGAATGTATATATAAACAGTGTACATGTATATGAACCAATGCATGGTTCTCTGAATAAATTTTATATGCTGTCTGTATTTTTACAACAGGTGTATAAGCATTGATGTAAGATGGTATCTTTGCCAGTGAAGAACATATTTTTGCCCTCGCAATTTTTACCTATCCACCCACCCAATCCTTCCTATTATTTGGGGTACATGCATCATTTTCTTCAGTTGACTGACCTGGCTGCATATAACTCAGTTCGATCTATAACACAGTTGGGTTCTATGGCTCCCAACTACCAAATTATAGCGGGGTGACACTTTATTGAGCACTTGAAGATAGGACCACCAATCTGGTACACTAAACACCTTTTAATGATAAACTTTAACTCAATCAGCCCCAATCCCATCAATATGTGTGAACTGGTTTCTGCATTCAATGGCAGATCCCGCTAGTAGTCAAAGTTTGTTTACTGCAGTAAATAAACGATCACGTCCCGTCTTTCGACATTTTGAATGTGTGTTAGATACAACATTTCTAATTGGTTATAAATGAAGGTTTTCCAAGAATCAGACCAATACTAACCAATCAGAAATGATTTTACTTTTCTTTGTGCAAATTTGAATTGTTCAGAAACCAAGGGTTACCAATGGAGGGCAGTTTCACTACACATGTTCTGTTTGTGAAAAATCATAAATGATGGCAGACATAAGACATGATGACAGTGAAGATAAAGAGTTTCTCGGTTTTAATCATGGAAATATTGAACAAGCAAAGAAAAGATATGTCCGGCAGTTAAATATTTTGTGAGATTTAGATTCGGACATGAGAATGAATGAATTGTCAGAAGAAGAGGATGCTGATAGTGATGATGATAGAGTTCTTGCAGATCTATCAGATTGTATCGATCATGTTAATTTTGTAAATAGTGTATAAATAAGTTGTGAAAGACTTAGAAAAATATAAAGAAAAAGATACATCACTGTGTAGACAAATTCATTTTGGAATAATTGGTGAAAACTTTGTGGAATTTTATTGGCTATAAAAAGGGAAATTAAGGTAAGAGTGAATGCATGAGCATGATTTTTGCAAAAATGTCTAAACAGGTAAACTGTACGGGGCACAAACAGCTATACACTGCTTAGTGTTGCTGGGGCAGAGCAGCAGTGATACTATTAACAGTGCTGGGGCTGAATGAGTTAAGAAAAGTTCTACTCTAATGACAGTTTCAAAATTAAAGTGGAAATGAAAGTGTAATGGACAAACAGACAGAAATGCAAATAATGATACATGCTTCTATTAAAAAAGGTAGGGAATATAAATGAGAATTATTCTTCTAATGCTGATCGGACAGAATCCAATATCTAATCATGATACAAAAACATAACAAGATTTGTGCAGGTATCTCAAAAGGCTCAGGAGACATCAAGGAAATAAAAATGTGATGGGTAGATAAGTTCACTCTAATCTCATCCCTAGTTTTCATTTACAGGACAAAGTCATATAAAACACAGGAAAAACACAACATGCAAGATACCAATTTTAACAGAACGGTGCAATGAAGCTGGCAGAATAGTGATTATCACTCCAAGAAAGGCATTTTTTACTAGCCATAGGAACTCCAGGGTGATGTAGGTTTTGGCCTTAAATAAATTTATCAACTATTATCATATCTAACTTTAAAATTAGGAAAGAACAAGTAAATGTTACTTTATAATTGACTTTGAAATTCATATACCAAAAAGACAACAGATTACATTTGAACTTCAACTAAAACTTATTATGTTATGATATGAGTTATTTTTAATAGAATAGTAATTATGGCAACTTTTTCTTCTAAACCCAGTTGAATTTCTCACCCTTAAAACTCACCCTCCTGCCCAGGCCTATTACAAGAATAACAAATGCTGGATAAATTATGGCAAGAACTTGAATTTATCAAGGAAGATAATTTAACAGATGATTTATTTGGATATGGACACACTATAATTTTATGAACTCCTTAACAGCCTTAGTGATCATATATATGTCTACCAATTGGTTCCATTTTTATCCTCACAACACCAAATAGTGACATTACCAATGTCATCTCAGTTTTTCACTAAGGCACTTATAGGGTTCATGAAACTGCAATCCTACATCAACTTGGTATTTCTAATTTAATTTAGGAATTATTCTTGCAGATGGTGAATGAATCTACTATGGATTTTTGGTTGTCTACTCAGAAATTTTACTAATGAGCAAAAACAGCAACAACAAAAATCTGTGGTTATAATGCAGTCATACAACTTATAACGTTTCCATACATATGATTACATGATCAATTTATAACTTTAATGTGCCACTAGAATTTGACCAGTCAGTCTGATAAACTGACACAAATCTGAGTCTGTGTTATCAAACTGACTGTATTTTTAGATTTGACCAGTCAGTCTGATAAACTGACACAAAATCTGAGTCTGTGTTATCAAACTGACTGTATTTTTAGATACAATTTCTTGAAGTTTCTTGTTTTTGGACAGAATATTTCAAGTCACTGATTTTGATTTCTGGATCCAGAACACTGATTTTTGGATTAACAGAGCAAATTAATGTTCAAAAATTTTTGTTCCCATCAAGACAATGTTCGGATAGCAAGGATGCTCTGTACATCCCTCCCGGCATCACAATCTGAATGAACCTAAGCAACAGGTGTAAGTAACTCATTACATGACACAGAATATCCAGAAAGAGCTACAATCTGCATCTATTGATGTGAATATCTTACCACCATGTTCACACTTCTCCATCCTGATCAAAGTGTAGTCAAAAGGTTCTTCACTCATGTTTCCTTTACAAACCATTATCTTCACTACCTTGCTGTTGGATCGCAGTACTCCTTCTAAGGTTTCTTTATTGTTTCCTACAATCAATCACATACACAATCATTATTTTATACAAATTTTCTGGTCTTTATTATAAATTCTAATTTAAACAAATCAGACTACAAATGAACAGCAGATGAACATAATGACCCAAATCACAACATAGTTCTCTGCCAATATTATAAAATGAAATGCATTGAATCCTACTTTGAAAGGATATTCAAGAATACAGTAAATTTATGTTTGGTCAAATAGGGTAAAACTTAATTCAAATAAATCATTCAATTGAGTTTCTTCTGTTTTGGCATTTTAAAGAACAGCAACACTCTGAAGATTATATCCTACAAATGAAAACTCAGTAACATGCCATGCACAACATATATGTAACAAGCCTATTGATAAGCTCCTAACTGACAAAGAATACAATCAGTCCCAAAATATAAGTTTATAATAAGAGTGACATATCGACCATATGAATATTCAAAGATGTTCTCATATAAAAGCTCGAACCTTCAAAATTACAAATTCCTTCTTAAAATACACAGTAGTTTCATCATAATTGGTTATTATATAATACATTGTTATTGAAAATATCAATGTGACTCTTGATCTATACATTTCTGAGGTTAGGTCATATACTGAAAGTAATGTAAATGCATGTACATGAGCTGCACACAAGCCACATTACACGGCATCAAGAAATGCATAAAGTAACTACATGGCACAAATTGAATATTATTTCTTCATTACAAATAGTGTTAAAAATGAAAGTGCACAATTCAAAATGTCATAAATCAAGCATCATCTGACGGGAAACCTTATCTTATTCCAAGTTTAAACAAATGGACCTCAGACATGCTTATTTGTCTTTCACTTACACGGGAAGCAAAATAATGTCTATAAAATTTGCATCTCAAAACATAATACTGTAATGTGTATTACAGTAACACAGTAGCTTATTTAGTACTTACTGCATTGCTGGACAGAACGTTTTTCACTCTTCAGTATCTTTATGGCATTTTGTCTCTTTTCTTCTACGATGAAAGTCTAAAAGGTACCACACTTTACAACTGAACAAGGTATTTAAAGTATAAACTAATCATGAAGAATCATGTTATGAATTGTAGACCCACACACGTTGATAACAAATTCTATATTTATAGGTCATTGCATTTTTCTGGGAAAATATGATCGTGTTTTCTGGGGTGATACTGCAAGGCCTTGGTGGTGCAGTATTAGTCTCAATAAACAAATTCATATTTTCCCATACAAATGCAATACTCTTTTTGTTATATACTCATTTTGTTTTTCTATGTAAGGCTTAATAATAAAAAGAATACACTATAAGAAACAAAATAACTGAATTTTTGCTATATTCCAAAATTTATACATAACACTAGCTTCAACAATCTGTGTGAAAGGTACTCGTAACACCATCAAGACGTCTATCATGTGTTCATAGATTTCAAAACGCTTTTGACAGAGTGTGGCATTAGGCATTGTGGGCCACAATGAAGAAGTACAACATGGGTCAAATGTTGACCAATACCATCAAGCAGTTGTAAGCTAAGGCTACCATTGCATTAATTGTTCAAGGTTCTGTGGTGGACTGGTTAAAGATAACAGTTGGAGTATGACAAGGCTGTCTCCTGTCCCCACACTTTTCAGCATCTACTTAGAGCGCATCATAAGCAAAGTTCTGAAAAACCACTGTGGGACAGTCAGCATTGGAGGGCATAACATCAAGAACATCTGCTTTGAAGATATCATTGATGGGCTGGAAGGCAGTGAAGACAAGCTTGCCACCTTTGTGAAGAACCTGGATGAAACATCTTCCAGATTTGACATGGAGATAAGTGCTGAGAAGACAAAGCTGATGACAAATAGTGGCAAACAAATCTCAACCTAGAGTAAGGTCAGAGGACAGGAACTGGATGGATTTGATCCCCGGCCATGTTTTCCCAAAGAAATATAAAAACTTTACTAACAGCTGCCTCATTTGGCGCTCAGCATTAAGAGGTTAGTGATAGGCCTGGTCAGCCTGGTATCAGCATAATATGACTGGGTGTACATCATCCTACATGTCTGCGGCATGTAGCCCCAGTGCTCGACATCACTATCAACTGACTCGCTGCAGATATCATAGCGATATGACTGAAAAATTGTTAAAGTTGCCTTAAAAATCCAATTCACACACACAATTAAGATCTAAGAAATTAAGGGATGCTCTCTCTTGCTTGCAGCTTGCAAAACCAATTTGTATAAGGGAAAACTTCAAATGAAACTTTACAAAGCAGTGAAAGCAATTTAAGCATCTTAGCACATCGGTTATTCTCGTCAGTATGTACAACTGATTCTACACAAAAGATAATTATCTGAATAACCATGGCTGAGAACTCACCACTTCCCCACCCCTCACTTCCAATTTTTGCAATAACCATGGCTGAGAACTCACCACTTCCCTACCCCTCACTTCCAATTTTCGCAAAGAAATATTAGAATTGCAAAGCAATATTAAAAAGGGGAAGAACATATAATAGAGTGTAAATATTCCACGATATAGCAAGTGAAAACTGAGGGGCTGGTTTGTATGAAATATATCTAGGCAGTTGGAAATTTACTCTAGCAGTAATTAGATCATTATCACATGTACCAAATTATGTTCAATTTCCGAAAATTTTCAGACCACAATCTGCATTTAGAATCATGGTTTAATTAGCATAAATGATCATCAGAGTCCATGTGTCATATGCCAAGCAGACAATAATCACTCAGCAATATATATATGTTGCTTTACACTGTTCCAATATTTAAAACAACCAGATCAACTTCCTGAACTCAAGGCAACCCCCAATTTATGAGACGGCAATAATACTGTCCATAAGCAGTCTTGCTTGCTAAACAAATCAATTGTCAAAGTACCATATTAGGACAACTCTTGTGGCCTGTCATGAGAAAACGCTCTGTAATGGGGGATGCAAGGATGCTCCCCTGAGTTTTCTGTATTTGGACACCAGGAGACCTTTTATGGTCTGAAATTTATACCCTGATATCCTGATACATGTTCAAGATGGCCACTGTTGCATAACTGGCATGATCAGGCAGCTGTTCTGTTGTTTTTCATGATATATGTGCTTGTTGCCTGTCTTTGTCTACGTTATTGTGTTCATCATGCACTGTTATAACATGTTTTTTCATCTTCTTGCTTTGGAAATGAGAATAATTAGACTTTATCTCAGTTATCTTGCTCCAATGCTACACTTGTTGTTGCTAAACAAACTGCTATCACGTGATACTTGCCAGTCCACTCATTTATGCTCTGGTGGACTCTCATTAATTGCTTTAAATCATCACTCCTTGGCTCTCCACACTACATTGTGCATGAGACTAATCGACCTTGGACTACAATCATCATTACTTAAATGTAAATGGAAGCAAAAAAGGAAACGTTGTGACAAAGCTGGCTGGCATAAAACATGAAGAATTCCAGTTATCTCCCTTTTGCTCTTTCTGGCATAGCAATTTAAAAACTCGACCATTAATTTAGATAACCAAATTCAAATCGCTATTAAAACATCAACCTTTCTTGTCAACTATCCAATAGATACCACTGCATATTGCATTATTCAATGCCCAATCAGAAGGATCACTAGAGAAACACATAGAAATAGTTAATTTTAAATAATGATCAGATCACTGACCTCTTTTTCCTGACAAAAACATGGCCAAACACATTAGACATTAGACAGAGTGTGCGGATCAAACATTAACAAGATACTCAATCAAGTCGTTCTTTCGCTTGCAGTGGTGCAATTGCTGTCATCATTTAACCATACTACAACCTTTGATTTCCACCATTTGTTCTGCTTCTACCATCCTCCTCCTAGTAGAAAAAATAAACTAACTGAATCTCTCCATTTGGAGCAGTGTTTGGAGTATGGAAATTCAATAGGTGGAAACCTAATTATTTTTGGAGATTTCAACTTTCACTATGTCCTGAAAACCCATACACATAAAAACTCCTAGATCCCATTTATGTTTTCAACCTCAAACAGTCAGTTGACCAACCCACTCATTTTACATTGGGTTCTTCATAGACCCAATGATAATACTCTATGGTCCTCCCTGGTGTCCCACAAACTTGCATGAGATCACCTCATCATTATATGCCATCTTGACATTAAGGTCCCTAACCCACCACCTTTATTTGCTGCTAAAAAAAACTCTGTATGATAAATAGATATGACATCCAAGCAAACCTAACAACTGGGTTACCTCCTATAGCAGAACAACTTGATAACTGCCTGCTTGACGAACATGCCACAGCCTTCAAGCGCAGAATGTCAATTAAAAATTGTTCTCCATGGTAGAGCAGTGATAGGGACCAGCTTTACACTGCTGAAAAAGACCTTGATAAAGCTGAGAGACTTGGGCTCTCAACCAGACTCACTATTCATAAACAAATCTATGAAGCCGCTAAGAGAAACGTCATAAACATAGTCCATGTAGCATGAGTCTGTGGTTCTTTTCAGGGGTTTTCTCTGGGTTCTTCATCCACCATTAATACTGGTCGCCATGTATAGCCATATCATGTGCTGAAAAATGGTGTTAAACCCTACAGCAACAACCACCAGCATGTTTTTGGTATTCACAATACAGCCTTACTGTGGTTCAAGTCCTACTTGGTGAACAGGACACAAACTGTAGCCAAAAATGGAACACACTCCAGCCCAGTTGATCTATGTTGTGGTATTCCACAGGGGTCTGTTCTTGGAACTGGTCTAAAATACTTTTGTGTGCTCCGTATTTTCAAGACTGGACTATTGTAACTCAATTCTGCCTGGTTCATCTCAATATCTATTCCAGAAACTTCAAGAAGTTTAAAACACAGCTGCTCAGATCATCCTTAGGGTACCATGATCAGATCATACCTTTTGGTTTTAAAGTGACATATTAAAGAGCTATTCTAGCAAAAACAATATTTATCACAGTGTTTGAAATAAATTCACAGGAAGCATTCAAACATTAGCAAATTCCAACATTTCAATACCATTTCAGAGTTAGCAAATTTCTGACCTTGTGGTATTTCAGGCTGATACTGGCATATTTCCAGCACATTGTCATACAGAAAATATCCTGTGAACATACAACCCCAAGAAGACCTTGAGTTTTGCCTAACATTTTTGGAAAAAAAAATACTATATTCCATACATTCTCTTTTCCCTAGAAATGTCTTCCTTTTCAGTCCAAAAATCTCCATAGTCATACACAATTGAAATTTGTTGCTCTTAAAACAATTAGTGTTAGTGTTTTGTGTATATATATATATATATATATATATATATATATATATATATATATATATATATATATATATATATATAAAGATATATACTGACATGAAATGGTTAAACTTTAACCTCTTATTTGCATATACATGTACTGAATATTAAAGTCTTTTCTACAAGTGTCTCAAAAGCAGGAGGCCATACTGCGATAATATCCCAGTCATGTATGTCGATTCTAGTCTCAAAAATATATTAAACATAACAAAAATAAAAAGTACTAAAAAATAATAATAAAGTTAGTATAATGAGTAACATTATGTTTAAATAACTTGAATCCTTGCTATAAATGTATGAATTTTTATAAATTAAATTTTTAACTCAATATTTCTTATACCATTTCAACTATTTACATTTTTTATGTAGCCATATGCAGGGAAGAGTTACATTTCCTGCTGTCATGGGTGACCTTTAAAATAAAACATAATTCAGAGGCTTTACACATTTTGCAAAAAAAAGAATGCCAAGTATTTACAGAAGCAGGCATAGGTGTGTGTGTGTGTTACTTTTCATAATAAATTAGTGATGCCTAAAGGACGATTCAACCTTAAAAAATGAATACATATGAAAGTAATAATGTTGGCTTAATATGTACGAAATGAGTAATGAGGTTGCCATTTTAATTAAATATTAATCTTTATTGACCGCTCATGTTATCATTTCTAGGAGATCAGAATTTGATGTGTCACAACTATTCATTTTAAGGCAGCACACTGGTTATTTATCTGCACCATAAGAAACCATCTGGGTGTCACATGACTTGTCATGTTGCTTGAAACAGAGGCCGAAACTGGACCTACTATTTGAAATGATTACTCTTCAGCTCCAGTGTTATGAATCGTATACATGGCCAACTTTGGGGTCATGAACCATATTGAAACTCAAGATATAGTTACAACAAAGAGCCCCAATAACATGGGGTTATTAATAAAATATATGTCCAGCTTCAGAATCATGAACCATATTGACACTAGCTATAACTGCAATGAAGATAATATGCCCAACATTGCGGTCATGATCCATTTTCAATAATGTGCTCAATCTTAGCATCATGAACAATATCAATAACTGATATAGCTGAAGCCACAAAACCATTTTTTTCATTTGTAACCATGCTACTGTCAGCCCTAGGTTACTGCAAAAACATCACATGAAAAAGGAGTCAGGTTTTTAGTTATGCACACATTGCATCATTCGGAGTCTCATAAGTCTTTTACAGGAGTCTTGAAAGGCAAGGGAACATCCTGAACTAGTAGGAAAAATATTAAAACTTCATTAGATCTAATATCATAAACTGACCATCACTTTAGACTTGTGTACCGACCTATACATCATATCATCTCTTAAAGTATGAAGGGTTCAATCAAATAAGAATATTTTGACAAACATGAACTCTGCCAAAAAATTTACTTTTAAATTCTTAATTCAGTGCTTTGTTGACTACTATGCCCAATTTTTTCCATAATGCTGCATTAGGGTTTTAAGTTTATCACTACCACAGTCTGCTTGTACAGACAGAAGTATTTTGATCAAATAAATAATACTTACTTCTTAATTTGGATCTGTAAAATTTAACAAATAATTTATTTCCCCAGAATACAAAGTGAAAAATGAGAAAAAAATGTATGGTACTGCCAATTTTATCCAAAAATAATCCAAAAACATAAAAATAATGGTCCTATAAATACAAAGTTCTAAGTGATCTCAGTTCAAATCCCAATGAAATTCAAGATGGAAGGCAATGACAATGTGTAGATGAGTTAACAGCTGAATCACATAAAATATTATTGCAGTTTTGAATTCCATAAAAATTCAACTGCATGCCATTGTCTAAAAATTATATCAGAGCACTTTTGTTTTTCCAGGGAAAATAATCACTTGAATTCAATAATTTGAAGAAAATACAAATTCAGCCCAAACTGGTCGCAACGTAACAAACGTTAGCGTGCTAGGTGTTAGAGCACAACTGACTAACCTTTCTATAAAAAAACATCCATTATAAGACTAATTAAGATGCAAAACATATTCCTGGATGAGGGTCAAAAGTTCATTGCTCTGGAAAAAAAAAGTGTTACCAATTGGCACATGATACCTGTCATGTAATCTAGGTATGACCTTGACTCAACTTAACAATTCTTACTCTGTGAAAGATTTTTTTTTTAATTATTAAAAAAAGTTTACATCAATGAAATAAAAAAAGTCAAACAGAACTGAACTCAATTCTGGACAAATTCAAGTCCAGTAAGCAATGTTATATTGCAATAGCATGTAATGGAATTAAATTTTTAAAAAAAAACTATAACAGACATAAAATCATATTAAATATACATAAAATAACTAAATAAAATATACATAACAATGTGCACCAGAGTGGGAAGAAAATGGAGGAACTTTACCAGAGGGAGACCCCAAAACCAAAGCCAGCTGTCATCTATGATATTAGAATGGACCAAACCACCAACTGCCACAGACAAAACCTCTGAAAAGTGGTTTAGTCTGGCACCAACAGAAACCAAAGGATAATGTACACTCTGCTGGAGAGGAAACGAGTTCCTAGGGCTGTCCATCGTCATCTATAGGAAAGGCAGAAGGATCTGAGAAAATCCTCATGCAGCCTCTTTGGCATGCTCTTCTAGGACCCACCTGCATGGTGGGGGTGGCTCCCAAATGGATTGTTGCTTTGATAATGCAGCTTTAAAAAATTTAGCCAATGTCGGTTGATTTTGCTGCTTTCAAAGAGTCAAGAGTAGATGTAATTCTCTCAAATCTTGAGTAGCAACAGAGGATGAGCACTTGAAAGAAAGGATCTGCCCTCCAAGAGGCAGCCCTCAGAAGGTCCTTACTGTGTTCTCTAGTGAGCCTTGAAGTGTCCAGTGCCACATCTCTATGGAGATGGAGAAGCTCCAAAGACCAGGCCATTTTTGACACTGCTTCAAACAAAAGATGGAAAGCAATTTGACTGATTCCTCTTTCAGCAGAATGAGGCTGCTGAAAAGAGGTCAGCATGTGAGGCTATGATCTGCTCTAAGAATTCCACTGAAAGGCATGCACCAGTTACCATAGAAGTGCCCACCTGAGTTTCTTCATCCCAGAATGAAAGTTGGTGATGAAAATTTATGGACCTTAAGAGCAAGTTATTTCTAGCAAACCTTGGCCTTTGATAAATCTTTGAGAGAGTTCTTTTAATCAGGAAGCCATTAGATATCTTGATGTGAATGTTCCCAGAAAGTTTCTCCAAACTGTAGTTTTATAGTCAACAGAACCTAAAAGTTTTGGATATGGTTCAATGGAAACAAGATGATAAACTCTTTGATGTTAAAGAAACTCTGTCACTCTCTAAATGTGATCACTGACAATACACTTCCCAAATTGTAATCAATGAAACAGACAGCTACTTAAAAGATAAAATAAAAAAAAATTGGACCTATCTACAGAATTCAACTCTGAATCAAATTACTTTAAGTTTGGAGTAAGCAGCCTTAATTATTATTAGTACACTACAAATAGTCATCTGCATTAAATTGTTTAGGAAAACAAAACTGTCCACAAAAATCTTATTCAATCAAAAATCAATTGACAAAACCTGATTACACTTACCTCTTTTGACATTTCATCTTTTGGGTGGATGACAAAAATAACCATTTCCAAGTTAGTTTTTTCATTTTCTCTCTCAAACTCATTGACCGACTCAAACATTGCCCTTGCAACTTGATGCCAGGGAAACTGAAGCTGTCCAGTCCCAAGTGAAGGAAATGCAATGGATTTCATTTTACGTCTGGAAGCGTCAAACAAACACTTTTTCACAAAGCTTTTAAGTACCTGCAAAAGACATATGATATTAAAATGTACAATTTGAATACTAGGAATTTTATTTTCAATCCTTCTTGAAAATGTGTTACACACACTGATAATGTATCTTTATACTCTAGAATAAGTAACAAGAATAAGTTACAAGATGCCAAAATGTGACTAATCAAACATTCTCATCAAATATTTATTTTAGGTGTTCACGTACAGTAAAACCTATCTCAAAACATGACATTAATATTCTCATTCAACAAATAAAAAATAAACTGAAATACATCTTTTAATGTCTATGTCCAATCACTTCTGGAAACAGTTCTACCTGGACAGCACAAAGCAATCTACATGTAGTGTGACCCCACTATCATACAATGGTTGGAGTCCATAGGACTTGACCATGTTATAATCAAACAAGTCAGTCAACTAAATAAAATAATGCAAGAACCCCCAAAATGGGGGGTTTAGTGTAACAAAAGCAGGTGCAAAGATAAAAGCTTTTGATTAAATGACAACTATTCTGAAATACACTTGTATATCAACAATGTTCATTTGTGTAGTACAATTCACAATGTATTAAGTGCTATAAATAAATAAATAAATAAATAAATAAATATATATATATATATATATATATATATATATATATATATATATATATATATATATATATATATATATATATATATATATATATATAGTATGCACCCTGTATTAATGATATATCAAGATATATATACATTTTTCATTAAAAAGGAACAAGGCTTTAAATAGATAAAATACAAAGTAGAACACTACAAACACATGGTTAACTATGGCATTCACATGAATGCTAAGCCATTCACGTATAGGCTCATGGAAATTATTGTGGAATAGAAACTAAGCAAAATGACAAACCAACAAAAAGTAATTAAAATATTTGTAATATATTTATAGTTAATCTAAGTCAATATTCTGCTTTATAACAGAATCTCGTACCATAATCTCTCACTCGCCACCCCCACCACCCATTTGTGGTTTTGACTTAACTGTTACAATCATTTATAAGTCCAAAGATATCATGCGATTACACACTAGAATGTTTATAGATGCGTATTATTGCACCATGATCAGAATTTGATATAATAGTATTGGTATTTCAAATTTTCAAATTGCTTTATACCAATTATACCAAATCTTTAAATGCCATGCTAGTTTTAATGTGTGTGTGTGTGTGTGTGTGTGTGTGCATATATGACAGCTGACATCATGCCAAGGCTACCACATGGTATAAGGCTACAGAAAAATAAAAACATGTGAACACATTAAAAGTTTAATAAAAACCTCTATGAAATGCACCACTTTCATTTAACCTAACCAGTTTTATCCTTAATACGACTAGGGTCGTAATGCCTCATTCTATCCTGAATATACCTAAGGTCGTAGTATCCCATTTTATCCAGAATATGTCATACTTTTACTATGTATATGTGTAGTGTCTCTAGAAACATGTGTTCTACATCACAAATATTTGTGTACTTTCTTACCAACACAGGAAATGGTTAAAGTATGCATGCAGTGAAATATTTTTAAAAAACATGGTTGGAAAAGAAATTGTTGGCTTAAAAATCAAGTGATAAAATGATGGACAACAGCTCAGATGTAAACATGGCTGTTGACAGCAAGTGTAGCAACATTGAAGTTGATAATTTGGTGATGATAATATTGACTTAAATGACGAGTTAGAATTGAATCAAGTTGATGAAAGACATGATGCATGGATTCATGCACTTTTCGACAGTGATTAGTAGAATGAAGCTGACTATGAAAGCTATCAGGAGAAATGTGTCTGATTTTTTTTCACCTCGGTTGTAGCTGTGATTTAAATTTAAATTGATGGAATATTGTTATTATTGACATAGTGATGATGTGGACTTAGAATCGGACAAATATTTTAATAATTAATTACCTTTATCTTCCTGAAATATTTCCAGGATTAATTTGTGACAAGTTTTCATGAGAAACTAAATGTTGAAGTACATGTTCTAGAGTGTGAAGTAAACAATCTGTTCCAGTATTTTGTTGTCTAATTTTACTAAAATTATTATAACTTTTGAATTAATTTGTGCTAGAAACTTCAAATTAGGACCAAAATACTAGAAATAGAATTATCTTTATTTTGTTTACATACTATTAGGAGCATTTTATTTATCTTCAGTTGTGAGCAAATACATTTATTTAATAAATAATAACAAAACATTTATCACTGTGCAGCAAATTTCATCACCTTTTCATAGGTACTTCATTTTATGTTGTTGTAGGGTTTAACGCCATTTTTCAGCACACGATAAGCTATATATGGCGGCCAGTATTATTGGTGGAGGAAGAACCCGGAAAAAAAACGGACATCATTTTATATACTTTGAAAGAAAACAAACAATGTTACAACATATTTAGTAAACATGGTAAAGGTCATCATAACTTATGCTGCTGTATGATGTTCTGTATTACCACAATGTATTTCGAATCGCTTCTCAGGAATCAGGCACTGCAGTTGAAATTGGTAAGCAGGATAAAATGGATTAATGACTAGATATCTAAGATTTCAAAAGTTTGAAAATTTAAATTAGCTTTTATATTGTCATTGGTAGCAATCATAAGCATAAATGGAAACATTTGTTGGCACAATAAACATGTACCAGTCATTTAGATAATTCAACAATCCATTAGATTCCATTGGTTTTATTCAAGTTTGGTGCTGACTTCTTTTGATGAAAGGTGTTTTATTTGAAGATTGTAATCATGCATTATTGAAGTCACTGCTAAAGCCAACTTTGGAAGACTAAACAAATGCCCATTTCTGATTACAGCATCAGAACACTGACTGATACTGACATATATTTTATTTGCTTAGTTATTGCCATAGTGTTTATTGCCATTTTTCAGCACAAAATAGCCTATACATGTCGACCAGTATAAATAGTGGATGAAGAACCATGGAGAATCCTGAAGGAACCACCAACCCTCGAGAAGCTACTGGCAAGCATTCTCATTTACCCACATTGACCAAACCTGAGTTTTGTTTATTTGTTATGTTTTTTATGGTTTAACGCCATTTTTCAGCACAATATAGGCTATACATGTCAGCCAGTATTAATGGTAGAGGAAGAACCTGGAAAACCCCCGGAAAGAAACACTGACCCACGAGAAGCTACTGGCAAGCTTTCTCACATAACCAACTACATTAGCTGAATCTTAGACTCGAACACACGCAGACAGAGGTGAGAATGTAGTGATCTGTAACAGACAGCGCTTTAGACCACTCAGCCACTTGGGGCCCCCACCAAAACCTGAGACTCTAACCCATGCTGACAGAGATGAGATGGCATTGACCCGTAACTGTGAGCACTGTAGACCACTCGGCCACTTGTAGCCCCTATTTGCTAAATATTTATTTAGAACAATTGGTGCATCCAAGATAATCAGTCTCTTTGAAGTTTCATTAAAACAATTTTTTCTGGTCACCATTGAAAAATATTAAGAATTTGCCATCATTTGATCAATTCTACCCATTTCTGTTCATGATGTTAGAGGTTGGTCATTTGTAGCTAGTCCTGTAGCTTGACCATTTGTGTGTATCACAGCATGCAGTACTCAGACCTGCGGTCAGCATTAGTAAATTATGAAATAATGATATAACAAAGCACTGTAAAGCAACAATAGATTGATTCAAGTGGATCTTATTTGTATGGCTTCCTTTCATGGTGCCTTTGAACTTTTCCATTCCAAACCCAAGATTGTATGTACAAATATAAATAGTTAATAATGTAGATGCAATACAAAATCATGAGATGGTACATTTTGTCACAAGTAAGGAAAAGTTGAGAGATTGAATAAACTTTTTAGATGAAATTATCACATTGCATGCAGTTTCATAGATATATACTGTCTTTATTAGTAGACAGATCAATGTTCTTTATCATTGATATCCAGTGATTACCAGTGAAGCTCTATATGCTGAAACATGATACACGTGAAAATTTAACATTTTACTTTAAAATTATATAAAAATCATAGAAAAAATACAAACTAGATTCTTTAGAAACAGGTTAATTTTGCAGAAAGTTAAACACCATGTGACATCAATGTGTAGCAATCAACCATTCATACAAGACAAACGTCCCTGGTGATCAAATTAAGCATTTTCATGTGCCTAAAAAAAAATACAAACAAAAGGCAAGTGGTAATGATACTAAATTTGTGTGTGCTAACCTGTTCACATTTTGCAGGTGTTGGATCCCACATTGGCAGTGACCCATGAAACATCAATTCGCAAGTATTCAGCTTTCCATGTCCTGTAATTACATATTCTCCCAGGTTAAGGATAGACTTTTGTTTTCTACACTCCTCCTGAAGCTCCGGCCCTGCTGCATCAAGGATTGCCTTGGAAACCTTTCCATTTTTCAAATCCAGATCCAAGCTTGTATTATTAACAAGTACATTAGCCTAAAAAAAATTTCAGTTACACTAAAAATAAAAATTATTAAAATCATGTCAGTCTCAAACGTTAAAGATTTAAACTTAAAAAAGTTTGAAAGTGTCTGATTGCACATCTCACAAGATGAAAATCAAAATGGAAAATTGTGAAGAATTTGTTTTCCCCAGCTTTGATTTTTCAGTCACATCCTCATAACACAGGCATGGTCTCTGGAAATTAGTGGTCTAACTGCCTTGTATTTTCTTTCATGAAAGCTTGCTAACAAAGTTTGCATTATAAAACACCAAGAAGAGTACTGTGTTATGCATATTTAATCTGTATTA
Source organism: Unio delphinus (assembly GCA_029339505.1). NCBI lineage: Eukaryota > Metazoa > Mollusca > Bivalvia > Unionida > Unionidae > Unio > Unio delphinus. Next base: position 2,833,063 of record JAQISU010000172.1, read on the forward strand.
TTTGTTCGATTTTCTTAATGATTACATGTTAGGTACATCAGTATTTTGGACTTGACCTCATCCAAAATCAAGTTTATTGTGTGCTTCACTAGCGACATTAATTTGTAAACAACATAATAACATCTAATATTTGTGTGAGTATAGATTAAATATTAGGATCATTATCAATGGAATTAAAAATGTTTACCTTAATCAGAGTCTAGGACACTCATTGGTATTTCCTCATGGTAAACCTGGTCTACCATGTTCTTTATTATAATTTTAGTAATAGAACTTGTCTTTTTGGCAACTGAGAATATTCTAGAAATGAATGTATGACCCTCATCCTGGTTCTATGTTTTTTTATTAGTTTTTATATCATGTTGTTTACTTGAGAAATTACTCATTCCTGCCTTAATATCTTGAATTATCTTCAATTATTGTTGTGTACGGATCTTCAATTGGGTGTAATTATTTATTCTAAGTAGTATTCACTGTAAATACAATGTGCTCATCAATAATAACATTAATTTGTAATTATTGAGAATTCAGACAATAACATTTTTGGATTATATTACTGTGATAAGTTAAAAGACTGTTAACACATCATTGAAACTCATTGGGAATACTGGAGTTCAGTCGTAACTTTAAACATTTCGACAAAACTTTAAAGACAATTTGGAATTTCATTCACAATATTTAAGATCTTTTTAAATTTTCAATTTGTAATGTAGGGAAATAAATTATTTGGTGAATATAACAAAACTTGTTGGTTTATTTCCACAAAACAGATATGCTAATTGATGGATAATGGATTCTCCTACAATGCAAAAGGTTAATTCACTTGTGCACCTGTGGTGGTTATTGCTTAATCATGTTGAAGAGGTTTTTCTGTAACAGTACAAGCCCAGAAAGTTAAACAAATGTCTAACAAATGTTATTCTATACTGTAATGGCCCAAAAACCTATAAATAAAAATATGCCTACCAATATTTGTCTATCTTTTGTACTTTATAAATGTGCTAATAAGGTCTGTACTTAAGGAAAAGTACCTGTCCAAAAAAAGGTAACAAATTGTATAAAAAATTTAAACTTTGCCAAAAACCTGAAAATTGGATCAGAGCAGTTGCTCTTATGAACATTTAAGTTAGAGTAATTTTTTTAATTCATGATTTTTATTGATGATCTGCCATATTTTGTAGCTGAAAGTCCAAAATCAAAATCAAGTTTGTTGTCCACCTGACAAGAATCAATGATTTTCTTAATTCTGTAAACAACTAATACAAATACAAAGTGCTCAGTAATATTCTTGGACTTGGACATTAACCTGGAATAATATTGAATTCAAACAAGGATATATTATTCAATAGAAGACTACAATTCATGAACTTGGTACATTACAGATAAACAGCAACTACACTCACATCAGCACCTTCTTCAAGGGAATAATTTTGAATTCCACAGAAGTTGTTTATGAACTTTATTCATTAGGACATATGTTTGTAAATCAAGGATTATCTGAGATTTAATTTGCAATACCGTAAGTTCTTTTTTAATGTTTTTACTTTGTATTCTAGGGAAATAAATATTGTTGAAAAATTTACAAAACTTGTTGGTTTTTACTCCATTCTTATATTTAGTTTAAGACCATACTTTATTGAGCCTGTATGTGGGTTAGACGATTCTTAGTGAAGAACTACCTTACAGGTTGTTAGGACTTAAATTCTACAAATACAATATAAAAATATGACAAGTTTCCTTAAAATCAAAAACAAAACCATTGGACCTGATATGATACCTACTCGTTTTTATCAGTGCACAAAGGAAATGATCTTACCATTCCCTGACGCTCTGTTAAAAAAATCGTTGAATCCGGTTATTTTCCTAAACAGTGGGAGAAGAGTATTATTCGTCCTATATATAAATGCAGTGACATGAGCTATGCAAACATTTACTGAGGTGTTTCTTTTATTGATGCTCTATGTCAAGTAATTACTGATATATAAATACTGTAGTATCATTTATTTTCATTGGGCTCAATTTTCATGGTTTTGTAATTTAAAAAAAGGCATTTTCCTGGGTACTTAAATTCATGGTTTTGCCTGTCAAAGTTTGCATATTAGTAGGTATTTAATTTCATGGTTCAACCTCTATTTTTACACCAAAAAAAAGAATAAAACTATGTTGATGCAAACAGCGGTCACATTAATGTTAAAAACAATACTACCACCTGTGTGAGTACAAATCAAAGACCTGGCAAGTTCAATACTTACACCGTACTTTTGACAAAGTGAAAAACATTAGCCAAAGCCAACACAGCCAAGAACACTAAAACAATACTTCAATCTATATGAGCACAAAAAAAACACCTGTCAAGTTTAATCAGTTTTGCCATGTTTTCGTGAGTGTTCATCATCAAAGGAAGCTGACGCAGCTAACAAAACCAGACCAATATAAATTATCTCTTACTTAAATCACTTTGATTCCATCAGTACTTTCTGACTATCATAGCATTAATACAGTGGCTTAAGAGTGGTAAAATTCAACTTAGATCCCCCTCAGTTCCTCGACTTCCTAACCCATCAGAAGCTGTGAACCTGGTGCATGTGCTTGCTTACCAGGCAGCTAATGATGCAGTACTTTTTATATAGTTATTTTATAATTTGTTTGCTTCTTTCATTTTTAGTGTTAATATTGTTTGATTACCTTATTCTTTTTCTATATTTTCTATCTATTCTTACTTAACTCAAAATTGATTTAAGACAGTGAGTATAAAATTACAGCTATCAGATATAGTACCTTTTGAAATGCGTGCACTGAAACAATGTAAAACAATTTATAATTCACAAAAAATGGAATACAAATCAGTAGTAGCTACCTCAAGCCTGTTAAGTGATGGTGGACTTTTTTTTATATAAGAGAGGGATGGAACTGTCCCTCTAAAATCTGCAATAGCAGTTACAGGGCAGCAAACAGAATCTACACATTTGATACCAATTATGGAATATTCTCCACACTTGAGTCATACACTTTGGAAGATAATGCTCTCCTAACTTGGGTATCATGCTGTTAGCAAAGAATAACAATGAGATACCCCCTTAATAATTAGCCTCTGCTGTGTCACTGCTTCTTGGCTTTGTGACAACTTTTCAGTTCAGTCCCTCACTCTCACTAAGCACAAGTAACAGAAGGTCCATTCCCAAATGTAGAGGATCATAGGGAAAGTTAAGTAAACCACATTTATGGCAATGTCAAAGGGTCAAACTTCTTCCTGCCAGCTCACATATAGAGTGGGCAAGAGACGATGGAAACACCAAAAAAGGAAATGGGTCATATATAAACAAACTCAGTGAACTCATCTTCAACTAGCTCATCTTGTCTCAAATGTATGGAAAAGTGGACATTATGGCCAAGTTTTATCATTCTGTCCACACTGAACCTTGCTATAAAACCAGTCTTTGTGGATTTATCCTTAAATAACACTTTAAATGATATCCTTCAAAACTTTAACAAAAACACTGTCAGCATCAACCAGTATTAGCTCATCTAGCAGCAGAGAGGGTGAACCTCACAACTTTCCGAGCGTCGATTCGGAAATCTGAGGCTTCCACCAAATAGTAAAAAAAATGGCGTCTATTCGATAAAATAAGATTTCCTTATATACGCCAACGTCGTTGTCATCCACCCTCTCTGCTGCTGCAAATGTTTCATTTGTGGTTAACAAAAAATAATAAATGATTTCAACCAAATATTTGATCGAGTCCGATACGATATCGAGTCCGAGGATCATGTAAATTTATTGTTACAAATCCATGCGGGGTTGACTGAGCATGACTAAAGAAATTTTTAAATTGATTGAAGTCCATATCGGAACACCATGTCTGCCAAATATTTCGTAGCGTATGTGTATCAACGCCGTTAAACACAGCAAGAATATTACAGTTATCTCTGATCACTTTTGGAATCTGAGTGTAGCGTTGAGTGACATATATCACATCAGTGTTTTTGTGACGCCCCCGGGAAAATATTCTAGCTGGGTTTTTTTGATTGTCTAACATCACATCGTCGTATACGACTAAATTGTTAATGCTCCCATCAAGGTCATCCACGGATGGCGCCTCGTCAATATCAGTTATAAAATCAATGGTATTCTCACCTTTAATTTCTAATGCATTCTCGTTAAAATCCTTTAACACTTCATAGCATCGTTGATCATCTACGCTAGGAGCAATTAAATACAACTTATCCCACTTCATCCATCTCATTATTAAATTGAGCAACAATTGCGTTTTACCGGATCCAGATGGCCCGATTATAATTGCACGGATAGAGTTTGGTAGCGCTGCATGATGCTTAACTGGTTCTCTTATTTTAGTCGCTGAAAAATCAATTATATTCATATCTCTATACATAAATTATGGATCTATATTGTGTGAAGTGTAAAACGCGTACTAGCACAAATGATGTGACGACGGTTACAACTAAAAATAACAGATCAGCACTAACTGGTAGATGTGCAACATGTGGTATAAAAAAGTTTAGATTTATTTCTACAAAATCAAAGATTTTACAATCCGGAGATGTTTTAAAAAAAAACGAGGAGGTGATATCGCAGCCAAATTGACAAAGCTCCCTGGAACCCCATGGGCAAAGTACCCCGGAGAAAAGCACCTTCCAGGATATAGCTACTGTGGTCCCGGAACACGATTAGATATCAGACTTGATGATCAAAATCAACCCCGACCCGGTGAAGAACCAATAAACGCCATTGATAAGGCCTGTCACCTTCATGATGTTGCTTATAAAAGCAGCAACCTGCAACACAGGCATCTCGCGGATGTGAAATTAATTCATGCGTTAAATGCTATTCCTGATAAATCTTTTAAAGAAAAGTTGGCTTCGTGGTTGGTAAAATCAGCTATGAAAGGCAAATTGATGATGGGTGCTGGTAATTGAAAATGCTACCATTTTAATATGGAATCAATTTATTATTCCCCAAGAGGATACTGGAGGGGTAAATCAGCAGTACATAAACTCGCTAGCGCTGCAAAAGTGAAAAAAACTACAGCGGCGGATTGGTTATCCAAACAGGCACTATGGCAAATTTATCTACCACCACCTAAACAAATTCAATTCTCGCATTTTGATGTGACCGCTCCTAATGAAGTTCATCAGGCTGATATATTATTTCTGCCACATGATCGTGGTTACAAATACGCGTTAACCGTAGTTGATATTGCAAGTCGATACAAAGAAGCAGAACCGTTAAAAACAAAATCAGCCACTGAAGTTGCTTCTGCATTTGAAAGGATTTATCGACGAGGTCCTCTGCACTGGCCGAATCTATTGCAGGTTGATCCTGGCAAGGAATTTCAGGGTGCGGTTCTATCTACAATGAAAAATCATAATGTCACCATACGACGAGGGCATACTGCGCTACATCGCGATCAGGCCATTGTCGAACGATTTAATCGGACGATTGCTGAGCGGTTATTTGGATATCAATACGCAAAAGAATTCATTCAAGAAAAGCGATCCCGTGAATGGGTCAAAAGGTTACCAGCTGTGATTACTGCACTGAATAACGAGATTACTAGAACAATCAACATGAAACCTATCAACGCGATTAAAAAGAAGTCTATACCCGTACAACCACAAAAAGATTTCCCTAGAAACGCTAGCGTTTCCCAACCAATTCTTGGTAGTAATGTCACTGTTAGGTACTTATACGAACCAGGAGAGCTTGAAGGGGGTAGAAAAAGGGCTACTGATCCTATTTGGAGCGTCACTACGCATAAGATATCTAGTATAACACGATCAACTGGTAGACCAGCAATCTATAAACTGGATTCAACTGCTCCTCAGCGAGGATTTACTCGACAACAACTGCAAGTGATTCCCGAGGATACTCAATTGCCACCGCATGGTCTTAACTAGCGCCGTTGCGTCTATTGCACTCAAGACAAGTCAACATCACATTATTTCTGACATGACCGAGATTGTTATTTTTTCTGTCTACGGTGAATTGGCGAGGATCTTTATCTGAATAACGCCAACGCATTATACAATTGCAACTCGCGCAGTGATTATTCTGTTGTTTTTTCAAAGTGATTATTAATTTAGCATCAATATCAAATTCTCGTTGTTTTTTTTTGTCCTGTTGTTTGTAACCGGAGAGTTTTTTATTAATGATGCTAACATCAATATCACTTATTGTTGTGTCATTATCATCACCAATGATTTCATCATCGCCACCTGACTCTGTCATGACGACAATTCTTCGAAGCTGATTTATTCTTCGTACTCTGGATACTGCGAGATAGACTAAATTTGACCATTCGATGCGATTATCTACCATCCAAACAATTGTATCCGATATAGTCAATCCCTGTGAAGAGTGTATTGTTGCTGCGTATCCTAGCGTCCATGGGGATTTATTAGCACGCAATGCATCTTCAACGACATTGATATCAACCAGCACAATATCATTTAACACGAGAATCTGCTTTTCACTTCCTGACTTTGTCAGGCTTGGAATATCAACTTCAATATTCTGTTTTCGTGTATCCGATGGCCTATAACAAAGGGGTACTGGAAGCGTTGCAAATTTTTCTTTATGCAATTCAAATAACTTCATCTGAAGTGTGTCTCTGACTATTTTTCTACTTGCTACTATCAAATCATTTGGTCTCCACGTTTCCCAGAAATCATTCATAGGAGTTTCTGAAATTATTTCACGCGCTATTTCGCATTGGATTTTATCCGGTTGTAATCTAAGCAGTGCTTTGAACTCGCGTAATTGTTCATCAAGTGATCTATGGTCGGTATTAATTTCTTCATAATAGTCTACAGAACCCTTTAGCCATTCATGTGGAGATCCACCGACAAATGGTGGTGGTTGGCCGTGATCACCGCACATGACGACTTTTGTGTTTTTGTTTAACAACCACTCAAGAAATGTTTTTAATACATCTAATGACACTGTGCATATTTCATCCCAAATTATGATTTCAGGAATGAATTTATCCCCCATACGCTCAGGAGTCCATTTGTCACCTTTCCATCGAAAAAAACTATGATAAGTACAGGCATTTACCCCTCGCTGTATCATCTCTCTGGCGAGTCTGTGAGTCGGTGTTAACACAATCATGTTAGTAGAAATACAAGTATTTCCACCACCACGATATAATTCAATTGCACGAGTTGTCTTTCCTGACCCACCACAACCGTTTAAATAAACTGTCTTGTATCTACATATTGGATCAGATACCGGTGGTGCATTAGAAAATTCTGATTGAATCTCATCACATTTTAAGTACTTTTCATCCATGGCAACGTCTGCGGATTCACAATACTCATGTAGCATCTCTTTTTTAAATCGCCAACGCCCCCACGCTTCCTCCGGATCTGTGAATGCCGCTACAGCTGATTTGTACTTATTGTGTATATACATCGAATCAGTGGCTACTCTAACCGCGGTATTAGGAAATCTATTTATCATCGAAAATAAATTGATAGAAGCATAAGCTAGCATAGAACTTCTCAAATGTGTGTACTGGGAATTATATCCATCACAGTAGGTAACAACCGTACCCAATTTCTCACCATTGGATAGAAAAGCATCCTTACGGGATACAAGTTTTCCCTGTTTCGTTAAATCCGTTACAAGAAAATCGTATTCAGCGACATCTATGATCAACCGCGAGGAAAATTTTGCATTGTCGTATCTTCCACCCTGGGTAAATTTACCGATTATTCTTCTTCCGAGATCTTTTGCTTGTTCTTTTTTACTTTCAAATAACTTCTTAGACCAATTTATGATTTCTTCTTCACTGAAATTCGAAGAATTTCCATCTGGACACTGTTTTCGTAGTTCGCTGATTATACGATCTAGATCGGGTTGTGGTAGCCAAACTTCTTTCTGAGCTCGATAGCATATAATAGCTTCGGAAACAATCAACGATATCAGCATGCCACAATCAATCATATATCGTAGTAACACTATTGGCATCCAGGCCTTTTCAGATAGGTGTCTACCGAGCCAAACATAACTACACGGATGTAACCCTGTAGCGAGTTCAAATGATATCACACGAGCGAATCCGGTTAAATCAAAATCAGGTAATGGTCCATTAATCGCAACACGAGTCATTTCATGCGTGGGGTGTCCAAATCGTTTAAAATAGTTACTACATTCTCCATACCCGAGAAAACTTCCAGGATAACACGCGGATATATCAATTGAAATCATACCGTCACGATGGTATTTTGTATTCCACAGTCCTCCATGACCAAATTCGATGCAACTCAATTTAACGTCCTCGAGAAAATCACTTCGTGTTGGACGCCAGGAGTTTTTTTCTCTTGCGAAGTGAGCTACCACTGAAGAAATAGTAAAACTATCCGTGAGTAGTTTTTCATGGAAACTCTCTGGTGAAAAATCATTAGCGATTTTTCTCATTCTGTTATCTAATTCTTCAACGCGATATAATTCACCATTTGGTCTTACAAATTGATCAAATCCTGATTCGGAACCAGCACTACTAAGTAACCACACTGACACAGGATCATCTTTACACAACGCATGAATAGCATCAAATAATTTCTCTTCATAGAAAACATCCCCGGAAAATTCCCCGGAAAATTCCGGGGGGATATATCTTACGGTTCTATCTCGTGGAAATATTGTTACTGCAGGTGTCCACGCGTGTTCGTTATGATCAATAATTTGTATTGGCGCTCCTTGTAATTTATATTTCGGTTCGTGTAATACTTCTCCGGTTATCGTCATAACGGTTATTGGAAATCTTAATGATGTTTCTAATTTAGCTATATCAGAAATCTTTGCACCGTGCTGTTTCACTGTCAGTTCCCATTCGGTTATTTTCCTACGTCGCAGATCAGTTAGTTTATTTCCTCGGGATGCATTTGTGAAGTGTTCCATTACCCGTGTTGCTACACAATTGAGCCTTGACGAAGTCAATGGTGAATATTTCATAGGAGCTAGTTTTGCAATATCGGGTTTATCATTTAACGGATATATCCCATAAACGATTGCTGTTACGGGATAAGATCTCTCGTAGTATGGTTTGTCAATTCCAGTTAGAATTCCTGGTTTGGAATCTCTACTTACAATGACAGTTTTTTTATCCTTGAGGATTGGTTCAAATTTATCCTTAATAATCCATTTGCCTTCGACTTCGATAATGAATTTTATTCTGAAAAAATACTTCTGATTGGAATTGCTTTGTTGGGAATTGCTTTGCAATTTACCTTTGGATTTTCCACCTTTGGATTTCCATCTTTGAATTTCCCCTTTGGATGGAAATTGCTTTGCAATTTCACCAAGGTGTGAAATTATCTCAGCTGCTCTTTTATCGTTCATAGTAGCATCGATGATGGGTACATTGACATCTTCATCAATAATTCGAAATGTCGACCAACAGTATGCTGCACCGTCTCGGTAGAATTCATTAAAACACTCCCTGATTTTACCGAGTATAGTTCTATCACCGATTAGACGTTTTGGTGTATCAGAGACTCTATCAAGATTGAATTTAGTATTTCTCCAAGGCTTAATTTTCGATAATCTTTGGAACTCCCTATCAAGATTGAATTTAGTATTTTTCCAAGGTTTGATTTTCGATAATCTTTGTAACTCCCTATCAAGATTGAATTTAGTATTTTTCCAAGGTTTGATTTTCGATAATCTTTGGAACTCCCTATCAAGATTGAATTTAGTATTTTTCCAAGGTTTGATTTTCGATAATCTTTGTAACTCCCTATCAAGATTGAATTTAGTATTTTTCCAAGGTTTGATTTTCGATAATCTTTGTAACTCCCTATCAAGATTGAATTTAGTATTTTTCCAAGGTTTGATTTTCGATAATCTTTGGAACTCCCTATCAAGATTGAATTTAGTATTTTTCCAAGGCTTAATTTTCGATAATCTCTTGAACTCCTCCATGTTATAATTAAAACAAGTATTTAAATAGAAAAATATAGTATAATGAATCACTGCAAGTGGCTAATGATTGGATCTACAACCCCGTGTAACAAATCATGCAGAAGCGAATTCTGTGGGTATCATATGCAAAGCGTGAGAAACGGTTCAAAAGGCCCTCTCGCATGCCTCCAATGTGGGGTGGGTGTTAGAGGAAAATCGCAATTATGCCTTGCTTGTGGGGGTAAACGATACAGGGAACTAAAACGCTACTATGACAAACGAATCATTGACTCCGTCATCCTTGATAAAATCAAGGACAAAGTAATAAAAACCCCTCAAGATTATATCCAGAGATTTATAATTAAAGCAGATAATAAATTAGACAAGTAGTATTATTATACAAATGAGCCAAGATTTCAGACCTCACCCAGTGCTTGCTAATTACGAAGCCTCTAGTGATGGTGTTGTCAGGCACCGCAGACTCAAAGAACCTGTTGGGTATCTGAATAATATGGGCTATTTGATGTTTTCAGCTGGGAGGAAGAAGTATCTCTGTCACAGAGCCATCTATGAAGCATTTTACGGATTAATCGAAGACGGTCTTGTGATTGATCACATAAATGGCGTGAAGACTGATAATTGTCTTGGGAATCTTCAAGCCGTCTCGCAGCGCGATAACCTTTTAAAAAGCAACGCTGGTAAGCACGCGAAACATCCCAAGGGTGTGAAATCGTTTGATTTAGAAAATAATGAAGAGAGAAGCTTTCAGTCGATAAATGCGGCTGGAAAATATTTCGATATTTGCAGTACTTCCATTCGATTTGTTGCTGAAAAAATCATTAAAACATCTCTGTCTAAAAAAAATGGTCATAAAATAAAGTTCGTATACACTGAAACTATTTAAGGGAGATAAATCCTTTATGGATAAATCCGCACTACAATTCACACCCTACCTACTAAGTTCCCTTGTATTATGACGTCAAAGGAATTTGTCGCCTGCTATATTACCTGTACTTGACTAGGTGCGCCCACGTGACTGTAATGGAGATATAATGCATGAGTTTTCGATAGAGAATAAAACTTTTTATTGTCACTTGTGGGCTAAAACTGCATTATTAGTTTTATTTATCTACATATCTCATGTGTGGGGTGGGTGGACTAGCAGTAAAGCAGACAGCTAACTCGTTCTTTTCAGTACAGACGTTCTTTATAATCCACGCATTACCTATGTTCGCTCAGCCGGAACGCGAGTGTTTCCTATTCATTGAAGTATGTGGGCGTGGTTAAAATTCCTTGTATGTGAATGTATTTTATCTAGAGAATTATAACAGAGTATATAAAACGCTGTTTTATTAAACAACTGTATTATTTTGTTTAAAATATTTCTCATTGTTGCAGCATAAAATTGTCTATTTTAAAAATCTCTTATTGTTAAGTATACATGTCTTCCCTCTCCTCTATATTGATCGGTATTCATGTGACCTTCAGTACACACTTCTGTTTCCCACCCTGTATGATCGGTATTTCACTGACGCAGGCATGCGTGATTGATATTTACAAACAGTTAAATTAATTTTTTTTTTGTGTACTTAGTATTTTATATTCCTAAATACGATGGATACAGTAAAATTGTCTATTTTAAAAATCTCTTATTGTTAAGTATATCAGATATATATATATATATATATATTAAAAAATCTCTATTCTGTATGACTAGTCCGTGGTGTAATGGTATCGTGTTTGTCTTGTAAACATAGCTATCAACTACTACGTGTTCGGTCCCCATAGCAGACACATTATTTGATGGCGAAACGGAAGATGTTTTTTTCTATTAATTGGGGGGGTGGGGCGGTCCCCCTCAGCCAAACCAACATGGCAACCCATGCTATCGCATTCTCGGTAGCGTGGGTTGGTGTTTTTTTCCAACTCATGCAACCATGAATGAGATTTCATGGGTTGCCATGTTGGTTTGGTTTACCACGCCCACATCATACCATCATCGTTCCATTGAATTATAATCCATCCTTAATTAAGTTAATTAAGTATATGTTATGCCTAAAATTTGCCGCAACACTCGAGCGGAAATATATCATACCATCATCGTTCCATTGAATTATAATCCATCCTTAATTAAGTTAATTAAGTATATGTTATGCCTAAAATTTGCCGCAACACTCGAGCGGAAATATATGGCATTGTGCCGTCCATGTTGTGACGTTATACCTCAAGCATATCTTCTGGGCGGTCTAAGATGGCGTTTGCCACCTTAAGCCTCCCGCCGGAGATGTATGTTTCGGGTCCCCCTTGGGCTTACTTGGATGCGAAGGCACCCAAGGAGTTCCAAAGATGTGTTGTCATATATGTTTTATTTTTATTAATTAGAGATACAGTATACTATATTTATAAATAAATTTATTTATATAAAAATATAAATAATGGATATCAATGATGTAAATGCTATAATTGCTGAAATCTCAAATTTAAATAATAAAGGGGTATTATTATCTGAAAGTCTCGACGTTGACAAGATTACCTCGGAATATGAAGATATTGAATATCTGTCTAGTAAGGGTCGTTATGTTTTACCTAGGATGTACAGGCTCGTGAAAGGAATTCAAAAATCCATTAATGGTTGTTTGTACGGTAACGACATTAATTTATTTATAACGCTATTTAGCACCGTTGAAGCAATACGTCAAAAGCTTGGCCAAGAATATCAAAAACGAGCTGAAATTGGTTCTAAAGTTCGTGATCTTAGAAAAATGTTAAACGAGGAGCGACCCGTATCTTAACCACGTGAGTGTTACTAAAAAATAATATAGGCTTTCGTAAATAATTTAAATAATTTATTTATTTATTTTTTTTTAGCGTTTTTTTGTAACACTTGTTACATAGGATTTTCTCCTGAAAGGATACTCATCAGTTTGGACTTGCTCATGCAGTTATGTGCATAATGGATGATCTGGTCGTAGTAGCAAGTAATCACCGCGACGCCTCCATTTTCACGTAATTGTTCTTGTTGCCGCGTCGTTAATACAAATCGTTCATCGCCATTCTCAGATATTACAATTCTGAAATCCCCAGCGATGTTATTTCTGAAACACTCGCGAATAGCGTCGTACAGTTTAACCCTGTCGAAGATGAATACGTTAGCTTGATGGTACATTATTTAATAACTAAGTTATTTAATAACTAAGCTTTTAATTATGATGGAAACCCTCCGGATTTCACATTTGAAAATTTAGTTCACAAACAATATATGGTTGGTGAATCGCTTACAACTAGATTAGCCCGAGAGCGGCTAGCAGCAATTAAAAAGTTTATACCGGTTCGAGACAGAGTTCGCGATCAACTTCAACAACGACAACAAGCGCAGACTGACTTTTCTGTGTCAAGTGAACAACTGTTCGCCCCGGTAACTAAGGCGACCAGCGATGTGAAAACAGCAACTGAACGAGCAATATACGGAGATATTCCTAAGGAAGGCAAGCGACGAGAAGTGCCTGTTCTTGGTGTGCTTGAAAAGGTAGCAGCAGAGACCGGACAAACACGCGCAGGGATACAACAGTTATCCAGTGATATAAAAACTCAGCGTGAGTATGAACGATTAGCTGATATTGATGATTCCACACCTGAACCACAACTTGTTGATGTCGTCACCCCAAGAGGTGTTTCCTTTATAGACAAACTCACCGAAGGAGCTATAAAGGAAATCAAACGACCTCAATTGGAGAAACACCAGGATTATGCGACTTTTGGTGATTTCGCCGCCAAAAGCTTTGATTCTAGAAAGGATTTTTTAAAAGACGAGTATAAAAACAGTAGAATAAGCCGAGATGAATGGGTTAATTGGTTGTATAAAACGAATAAGGGGATTATTGGTAATTTGAAAAAGGATACAATTGAGTATAGATCTTTTAAAGTAGGAGTTGATAGTTATGGTATACAAAAACAACAAGAACGAGAAAAACAAAGTCGAGGCCGACAAAGGCAATTACTTGATGATAGTCAGGGCGCAACTGGTACAACTGAGGAAACAAGCGGAAAGGGATATTCGATTAAAAATCCAAAGGATGTATTTGACTCTACCGTGACATGTCCTGGTAATATTCTCAGTGATATATCACGGTTAGAGGTTCTCATCGGAGGGAAACGAGCCGGAAATAACTCCGTCGAGATAATTAACGAGGCCGCTGATATCTGTAGACGATTATTTGCTGGTGGTATCATGGACATTAATGTATATCGAGAACTTATTGCTGAATTAGTTGAAAATCACAACGATGAAAATCTTATGGATGTAAGCGATTGATCACTAATTGAAAAACTACTAGTTTTATAATAAGATGATTATACACTACAACCATGATAAACCCGTAAGCGTCTACGTGGTGAACTCACGATTGCCTGTTTATCGCGCGTGGTACGGAGATGGTTTCGGCAATACCATTGCGGGGTTATTTACAAGAATGGCTCCCAAGGTGGCGCCGTTAGCTAAACAATTATCAATGAAAGCCATTGATATCATTCGTGATAAGGGAATCAATTTCGTTGGAAATCTTGCTGGAAAGGCATTTTCTGCTGCGAAAGATAAAATAGCATCATTGGTGCGAAAGAAACCACGAATGACTTCGTCAGTGGTGCTGCCATCAACTACAGTGATGCCTGCAAAAATCAGCAAAGTAATAAATAACGCAGTGGAAGAAAAACTAGCGCAATTGACTTCGTCACAATTGACAGCTTCGCCAGTAACAGATAACGCTATCATGAACGCGATAGCAGGAAGTGGTTTGAAACTAAAAAGAAATTCGAAGAATTTTCAACGACGATGATTACAAAGATGAAATTGCTTTGCAATTCACCAATTGAAAACACTAGTATGTTATAAATGTTTAAACGAACAGCTGATCCCGCGCTTGATATGGAAGCCCCAATGCGAAAGGACGATTCCGTCCGCGATTATCAATACTATTCCTATCATGCAATACAACCCGACCTACGATCGCGAGTTGAACTTCAAGTTCAAGATACCAGTAAATACTTTTTGCCGTGTGAAGCATTTATCGAAATCGAAGGAAAACTCGTAACAAATGTTGCAGAGGATACCCCATATGCAGATGACCCAAATATCCGAGTTGGGTTCGTTAACAATGGCATAATGGCGTTATTTGAAAGTGCAAGATATCTCATTGATGGAAAAGAAATTGAATCAATAGAACGCGAGGTTGATGTTGCAACAACAATAATCGGACTAGCAAGATATTCCGATGATTATACAAGATCGGCTGGTCCGTCTATGATGTTTGCAAAGGATACTACTGATAACGCTGACCACCTTCAATACATTAAAGTGTTAACACCGCAAGACACTTCAGTTGATAATCAACGAGAAGCAACTAATCCAGAACGTCGAGCTAGACCCGGAGCTGCGTTTGATATTCTCGGAGGCGTTAATGGTAATTTCAATCTAGGGTTTGCAACACGAAAATTAGCATTGGAAGGACAAGAGAGAAAGTTTTCGTGTGCAATTCCACTCCATCACATATTTGGATTCTGCAGAAATGTCAGAAAAGTCATCTATGGAGCCAAACACACAATCGCGTTAGTGCGAAAAGGCAATGACAACGATGCAATTTGGCGTACTGGTGCCGCTGAGGGTAAAGTTAAAATAACTAAATTGGTATTGTGGATGCCAGTAATGACCCCATCAATTACCAGAGAAGAGCGGCTACTCTCATTTATGGAAACAGGTGGTAAATCATTGCTAAGTTGGCTAACAACAACGACTGATGTCAAACAGGATAATGTCGATGATATATTCACATGGCACCTGGCATCAAAACAAGGCGTTTCAGCTCCACGTCATATATTTATAGCGTTACAGAATAATGAGCGAGTTGGTAATCAACAACGCAGCCATATGATATTTGATCAGTTAGGTGTTAGAGAAGTCTCGCTGAGAATAAACGGACAACAAGAACCAACCGAGGATATACAACTTAATTACACAGAAAATCATATAGCACGTGTATATCATCGGATGCTGTCATATATGGGTCGTGATCAAAACGTTGATACTGGTTTGCAAATATCTCAGCTCGATTTTAAGAAATTGTATCCGATTTATTACTTTTCGTTAGAACATCTTGATTTAATGAGACAATCCGTTGTTGACATACATTTTAGGGCTCGTATAGCAGCTCCTGGTGGTGTTAATTATAGAGCGGTTGCTGTCATTCTCAGCGACAAATCAATGTTGTTAGAAGGGGTTGGCGGACGAATGAGACTTGTTGATGCACCAGTGGAAAATCTGTAAATGAAACTTGAAAAGTTTCCATAGGATTTTCCCAATTAGATCAATTGAAAGAATAAATATGTTTTACAATAAAATGCCATATAGTGTTGTTAGTGTCAAGCTGACTGATGGTCAGGTCAAGAAATTGCGATCAAAATCCGCTAAGGAATGTGGAACCACAATAACGTTGAAACCAGCGCAGATGTCCGGCGGTACACATAAAATATCATTAACGGATCGTCAAATAAAACATTTCAATGATGCAATGAAAAATAAGCGAGGAGTTCAAATAGAATTTTCGAAAGCCGCAGTCGCCAACATGATAAAATCAGGTGGTATATTTCCATTGTTAGCCGCAATACCAGCATTGATTGCCGCGGCTGCCCCAGCGGTGGCGAAGGCGGCAGCGTTGGGAGCCGTTGGGACCGCAGCAGGGATGGCGTTGAAAAAGGCAACTGGGAAAGGATATAAAAAAAAGGGAAAGGGGTTGTACCTACCAGGAACCCCGTATTCATGGTACAGCGGCAAATCCGTGAACGGATCGGGTCTAAGAAGAATACCAGGAACGGTTTATTAATTGAAAAATCTTCGATTTCCGAACCTATGGTTGTGGAATCTTCGATTCCTATGTCCAATTTTGATTTAATTGATGCTGCTAAAAAACTAGCGATTAAAAATTTCAGAGGTGTTTTTATGAGAGATCAATTACCGAGAAAACCAAATAACGTTGAAACCGGTATCATCAATCTTGATAACAGCAGCGGATCGGGAACTCACTGGGTTGCATACGCGATTGATCCACGTGGGATTGTCTATTTCGATTCATATGGGTTAGCTCCGCCAAGCGAGTTTATGCGGTATATAAATTCCTCGATGAAACTCAAAGGGTTTCCGATTTTTTATTCCACGCTGCCAACACAACAATTAAATGATCCACCGATATGCGGCCGTGAAGTATTAAATGTCCTCGCGGAGATTTCATTAAAATCCTTTGGATCTCCGTGGAAACCACCTCATATTATTGTAAACGAATACACGAGTGGGAAATTACAAGGATCAATAAATTGAAAACACAAGTTACGCTAACAATAATGATCGATATTTGGGGACAACCTCTGTCAATGTTGGAACCCACCGAGGAAACATCTGCGGGTTCTATCGAGGATGTAAAAAAAATAATAGAAGATGAAATCGCTGAGACGTTAAATTTAACAAGTGTTGACCCGAACGAAATAGTTGTATTTCAAGATCGCCAGGGTAAATTGAAAAGCAGTAATATATCCGTGAATGACATTTTGATACGGCATCGCGCTGCCGCTGAAAACTCTATTGCACTGTATTCCAACGATGGACAACTTAAACCAGGCGCACTTGTGTCTACGATCACCGACGCGATTGCTACCAACGAACGTGAGCTGAATGATTTTATACGAGGTTATAATAGTTTTCGCAAAAATGTCGTACATAAATTTTTTGGAACCCCGCTTGTGGTTGGCATGACTCTCGCTGAAATTAAAGACTTGTTGAATTCATTCTTCGCTAACAAGGAAGCTGGAAGGATGATGACTGCTTCAGAAATCAAGGCAAATTATCTCGAGATTTTTAAAGTAAGCGAAGATCAAAAACCCACTAACGACGTCATTGGTAGATTCTTTGGAACCCCGCTTGTGGCTGGCATGACTCTCGCTGAAATCAGTGAGTTTATCGGCAAGCACACTCACAATGCCTACATCGCTAATAATTTCTTTGGTGTCCCGGCTACATCTACAATGACTCTCAAAGATATTAATATGTTTATGGTGAGACAAACAACACTTAATACCATCGTGGATAAATTTTTAGGGAGAACACCTGTGTCTGAAACCACATCGTTGACAGGCATGACTCTCGCGGAAATTAAAAGCGCTATTGACAAACAAAAGCACACCAGCGATATTGTTAATAAGTTCTTTGAGGGCAGTAGCCTCCAAGATATCACGACGAAATTTTCTAACATCGACAACCATATTAAAACCCAAGCAGAGCTTAAAGTTGAAGACCTTCTGGTTTCATTATTCTTCTCTAACAGGGAGGAGAGTAGAAAAACAATAGATCCTACCAGAATCACGGTAAATTATCTCGATATTTTCGACGATCTTTTTAACCTGAAAAGAATATCTGAAAAGGTAAAGATTCCACATCACTACACGGGCGTTAAAAATATCGTGTATACGGTTAATCATGGAACCATGGATTGGATAAGAGACGGTTATACTACATTATCCATCGGTATCTTGGGTCTCCCCGGCATAGTGGGCCCTGACTACAAGCCAACATGGGCCGATGGTATCTACAGGCTAACGTGGATCTCTATCGATCAATTTAATATGATCGCGGACGGTAAAACCTACTCTGGTGGCACCGCGACGTTAATTATGGATGGTCGCAAAAAAAGCTTTAATGTCGTCGCGGTTGATAGCTCCACCATTAGATCAAAAATAGCCTGGTGTTTAGAACTCGTAGCTCATTTTTCCGACTGAAGTACTAGCAATTCCCGCTAACGATGACAAATAATTGAAAACACTAGCGGGTTTAAAATAACAATGACTTTGTCATCGACGCAATGTCGCTATGATCAGGTCAGAGAATTTCAGAATAGACTCAAAACCCTCACTGAGGAGTATCAAATAAAAATGAAAAAATACCGACGAAGAATCACCGCAATTGATGTTACTATATACTCGGTGTCAAGCGTTCTCACTGGTGCCGGAATAATACTTGCATCGGTTACAATGATTGCCCCGGTCGTAGTTCCAATTTGCATTTCTGCGGTGGCTACAATCGGGGGTATATTAACCGGGATAGCAAAAAAGATATCATCATGCAGCCAGAGTAAACTGCAGAATTACTTACTTCAATTTCATATTGCATCAACCGCATACTCGCAATTATCATTGATGATATCGTCGTCACTCGATAATACGATTATATCAGATAGTGAATTCTCAGCGATGGTCAGTATTTTTGATTCCGCGATATCGAAATTAGAGCGACAACATGAATATAATAACAATGACAACACCGATGGAATCAGAAAACACGAACCCAAAAAAACAAAAAATGATCTCAATAATATCAACATTACCAGATTGTGAGTTCTCAGTGATGGTCAGTATTTATGATTCCTCGATACCAAAATTAGAAATAAATCATGAGTATAGCAGCGATGACGACACCGATGGAATTACTTCAACGAATAGTGGAGAACACGAACCCAGTACAAACGAGTATGATATCAATAACATCAACGAATCCAGAATTCAGTGTGAATTTCCCCTCTCCGGTCCCAGTGAAGGAGATAGCGCTAGCAAAACTACGAGTGTATCACAGTTGGCCTAATATCAGATCGGTTGCATTTAGTGGTCAGCAACCCAATAACACACTGGTGTTCTCGTATAAGAATAAACCCGATGGTACTCCAGAGTGGGAAACAGTTTCGTTACCAACTGGGTCGTACCAAATTAAGCAAATCAATGCTGAAATTCAGCGTAGAATAAAATCAATCACTGGAAAAGAATCAAAAATAGCTATTAATCTTCATCAACCGACGCTCTCGTCGTCGATCGAAATAAGCACAGAGGGATACATTGTAGATATATATAACAGCTCGTTAAGAACAGTGTTAGGATGGCCTGAAAAACCACCGGAAAAATCCGCCACCGACTTAACCACGGACATACAATCATATCATGAAATCAATCCCAGTTATCAAGATAATTTATCTGATATAAGAAAAGGAAGAATCGCCGATAGATTTATATTTACCAACAAAGACACATTGCAATGGGATTTTATCATTAAAAGAACAACCGACTCATCTGTTACTATTTCATTTACGCTAACTGACGTCCGTGGTTATTTTAATGAGATTAAACAATTATATGACACACAACTAGAACAACTACGGAAAACAAAATCGCAAAAACACGTTGAAATAATAAATCAGCTTATATCGGACATGAAATATATCTATGAACTAATTATTCAAACAATAATTAATGACAACAGCGACAATAAACAACGATTCCTAACCGATTACAATATCACAGAGGACAATCTGCGTAATTTCAAGTTTCCCAAATACAACGCTGATGAACTAGCAAGAATTGTTAAAACCGATATCAAGGCGCTACAAAAATCAGATTCAGCTGTCCTCTTCAGGTATAATAATGATCCAGATGGTGGTGGTAGGCATATTGCCCCTCATAATGTGAATATTTCAACGGTGATTGCGCTCAATTTAGTATGTGATGCAATTGAAGGAAGCTATCAAATTAATCTAGAGCAATCAAATCAAGCTCAGCAGGGATATATTCTTTATTCATTTGCACCAACAGCTCCTCCAGGGTTTTTAATAATTGAAAACCCAATTAATCCTGTCTATATGCGATGCCATAATAATTCGTTAACGAGAATTAATTTCAAACTCACCGACCAGTCAAATAATCTGATTGATTTACAAGAAGAGGTGTTAGCGATTAGTTTGTTTGTAAAATCCTAAATTGCTTTGCAATTTCAAATGATTTTCGTCCTAAAGACTCGATCAAATATTTGGTTGAAATCATTTATTATTTTTTGTTAACCACAAATGAAACATTTGCAGCAGCAGAGAGGGTGGATGACAACGACGTTGGCGTATATAAGGAAATCTTATTTTATCGAATAGACGCCATTTTTTTTACTATTTGGTGGAAGCCTCAGATTTCCGAATCGACGCTCGGAAAGTTGTGAGGTTCACCCTCTCTGCTGCTCATCTAGAGGTGACTTCATACACATATTACATGATCTGAGCACTTGAGTGCCCTGGCAGCATCTTTGTGTCTGTGGTATCCATAATGTCGCATGTGGCTAACACATTCCTTGTTGTGACACAAGAACCTGCATTTCTAGATTGCTGATATGGAGGAATGATTCTTCCCAAGAACACAAACCATGCAGAACAATCCCTTAGACTCCACATAGGCATCCCCACAAGAATCTGAGGTGTTGGTGTACAGAAAACAGAGTTGCTCTGGATGACTTGTGCCAGGACCATTGATGCTGATATCTTGCTTGACCTTGAAAAAGTTTGTGTTCCAGGAAAACTTTTAATGTCTCCAAAGTGGCATGCCCAAAAGATATTGAGATACAGCACCCTCCAAAAACACAAACATAAAATAATTATTCCTTGAACTGATTGAAGGAGTCAGCACAGTAAAGACTGGAAACGGGTGTTTGAGCCTGCAGTTCTAAAATCTCATCAGAAAGGTGGGCCATTGATATTCCCACCTTTTCCTATGTTCTTGTTTAACCAGAACGGTTCCACTGGGTGGTATATTGGCCATGTCTACCTTTCCTCTCACGACACTGGAGTACTTTCTCATGGCTAGCAGACTGGGTAGGCCATAGACATTCCTTGTCATTTTCAAACTATGCATTGAGGGAAGAAATATTCATCTTTGAATATGGAACTATCACAAGGAAGGGATATAATAAAAGCAGTTAATATATTACTGATATTAGAAAGATATTTATTTCATGACTCACATTCATTTCATGAAGCTGGCCATATTTTATTTTTACTTGAATGCAATTCTTTCTTTGTCTTGTCGGTCCTGAAATATAAAATCAAGAGCATACTTTTATTATTTAGCAATAACACTTTTTAGTCAATTTCAACATTTTAGGAAAAAATCTATTATGTTGAAGAGAAACAACAATGAAAAGGATGTAATGTGTTTTTAATGTCATGTTTGGGGAAAATTACTAAAGATTTTAAATACTAGACAAAAAGTCAGGGAATTTCTTGAGAATCCCATTCTAGCGTCAAGTTGACAGGTAGAGTAGCAGACGTTTATAAACGTGTGAGACAGCTTTTTGCATAATTGGAAACTTGGACTCTAAGATGCAGATTTTTTTGAGATACACATTTCCATCTTTTAAATGATGCATAATATTTGTAAAATTCAAGGACTTTTTGGCAAGATTTGCAAATTACATGTAAGATTCTTAAACTAGTTTCCATTTTCCTAAAGGACACAAAAATCAAATTCAACAACTGTTCATAGGTCAGTACATCTACTTTTTTTAATTTGCGAAGACGATACACCTGAAGCAGTCATTCTATTTCATAGATTCTGTAGTATCAGGTGACAAATTTCATTACTTGTTTTGTTGCTTAAGATCTAAAATGCTAATCATTTGACAGGTGTCATAGCCCATTTTAAAATGGATGGTAAAACTAAAATTTAGGATCTCCATGAAGTATGGGCATACATAATACTTAAGAGATGTATCTTGGCTTGGTAAGCGATTTTCGAATGCTGAACTAAATAATGAAATATTTTGCAAACCACGTAAATAGTTAAACTTTTTTATCCAGTTGATGTAATCTATTTCTAATTTTCATTACCTGGATCATAGAAGAAGCAGGATGGATGCAGAATTTTATTCTGAGAAGATTTGTTTGAAAGAGATGGTTCAATGTAATTCAAATGGCAAACATTTTTGTTTTTCACCTAATAGTGTACAATTTTAATGCTGGGAAGTGATCCTGTCAGGGTCTCAGCCTGATAAAATTATTTTCTAAAGAAATCTTGTTTTCATGAAAATATTTCAAAGATTTCCAGATTACCCTAGAATAAGCCTGGAATATTAGTCCAGATACTCCAGCATTTTCCATGCTAGAATTTTCTGTAGTTTTCCATGGATTTTCCTGGAAAATGATGGAAACTCTAAAGCTGGATGGCACCTAATATCCCATCAAAGGACCAACTACATATATGAACAAGTATTTATTATAGGAGAAAATCCCATGTTGATGTGATCATCCAATCTTCTGGAATTAGGACAAAATTTACATTTAGTAAACAGTTTTTCATTCGTTCCATTCAAAATCAACAATGTACTTTGTACTTTATAAAAGAACATGGTCTATCCAATCCTAATAAGATCTCTGAGTAAGGGAAATTTTTTCTGTAACTAGAACCAGTTTTAAGTAAGGTCAAACAAAATATCAAGTACCCCAATTGCATGTCAAGATGGAAAACGTGTATTTAAATATCTAGAAGTGTGATTCAAGACTGATGCAGTACTGGTGAACAATGTGTTCAACTAAAAAATTTTTAAAGATTTTCTTGAACAGTAATTGCTTCAGTACAGTCTCACAAACTGCAGTTCCAAACCATACAGAGCTTAATGACTTCTTGATAACCCTCCAAATGAAATAATCCTATGAAAGAAAAATTAAATTTTTGCTTCGCTGTAGTGTCAGCAATCATCGTCCCAACCATGTGACATACTCAAATCAACACATGATATCCATTAAAGGAATTGTTGCCCTTCCTGCTTTGTTCTGCAAGAATCTGAATATTCCCATTTATTCTTCTACACTATTCAAACTTTTTAAGAGGTTTATTGTCCTTTTGTTGGACACAATTTTTAGAAGTATGTAGATGTTTTGCATAAAACAAATTGCAATTTTTAATCCCTATCTTTTTAAAAACGTGACTATAATTGGGACGATGTTACCAATATTGTGCTGACATGCAGTTCAACTATATATATATATATATATATATATATATATATATATATATATATATATATATATATATATATATACATCCTGGGCTTGAGATTAATGTTAATCTCTGAGAATTTAAAGATGGATCATTTAAATAAAGCTAAATGCGCCTTTTCATTGAGAACCATCAAGAACGCACAAGGGAAATTTTATAACTTCCTCCATTTATTTATTGGGGGAGTCGTAATGACAAACAAGTCTTAACAGATGCTAGACAATGGATAACTCAAGAATGATCATGATCACATAAATTCTTCTGTTGTAAAGTTATTTATCTAATTTGATTGAACTGGCACTTTTTACCAAAATTACCAACCTTTAACCTTCCTTGATACATCGAAAACAAGCCTGGATAGATGTCTGCCCTCCAACTGACTTCACATCATCGTAAAATTACTTACCTTTAACCTTCCTTGATACATCAAAAACAAGCCTGGATAGATGTCTGCCCTCCAACTGACTTAACAGATCTTTCATCATCTTCTGAACAAGATCTGCCTCTTTTTTCTCTGTAACACACAAGACTATTTCATCCAGCCGAGTTTTTGTACAACAAGATTTTGTAAGATAATGTTTGATTGTTTTCTTAATAGCATAAATCTGATCATCAACACTTGGTCCTCCATAATCACATAGTGGTATGGCCAACGAATTCAAATCTGCAGCTTTTGCTTTCTCTAAAACACATTGATATACTTGTTTTAAGTTTTTCTTTGCATGTTCTTTCTGTTCTCCATATTCCTGATCAAACAACATTGCATGACAGATGATACTATAGGGAAGACTACCAGTGTTATCATTAAAGAAAGTAGTCCAAAGATTCATTTTGTTGGCTTGCGAACCATCTAAGAATGGACTAATACAACTTCGCATAACCTCCTCTTTCTCGCCTGAAAAGAAATACAACTAATTAATAAAAAAATTGATATTAACACAATGAATCATTTCCCCAGACAGAATTGTCTTGATTATCATATGATACCTAAATAACCCCACTTCTAATATATCAATATTTACAATTTCCATCTTAGAACATGTGACTGTCAATCCAGCTACAAAATTAATATAAATATTTCAATTTTAGGATTAATGTATGCTCCAGTGTGTATACCACTATGGATTTTTAGGGTTGAGTATTTCCTGGAAAAAAATGTATTGCAATATGGCATGTCTGTATTGTGATACATATCAATACATATTGGTCATTCATAGCTTTTATGACTTGAATGTTGATTTTCCATATTTTGTACAGAAATAATAAGCAATTTAATTCCTTGCATATAAAAAATTTAAAGTGTGTGCAAAGCAATCAATATGTCAGTTATCCTGCCCCTGATGCTGTGACAACCATGTCTGAAGCATTGTCAGTTACCATTTACCCCATTTATTAACAGCTGACAATAGAAATGCAGCAATATATGCACCTGTGTGACTCAGATAGACCCCGTTTTGTAGCACATAACTCTTAAGTTTACAATCAAGAGCCAAATAAAACATGGAGTTACTGTAACAAATGATTCCGTTAGTCTGGAAGTCTAACTGTCAGTTGTTAATGCAACTTTATATGCCATGTTCAAGCATGCTTTTACGTCTTCCTTGACTTGTAAATACATATCTGGGCTGATTTTCTCAGAGAAGACCTGTCTAGTTGGAAAAACATATCATGGATCAAGCACCGATGACATTTTTAAAAATCCATTGTTTGATACAACATACATTGTGCAGCCGCAAATCAAGAATGATGAAACTAGTAACGGTATGAGTGATTGCTGTGGACCTTGGTGATGAAGATTTGTATTTAGTCTGTGCACCTAGCATATCTAAAATCATTTGGTTGTCAATGTGAAACAATATGCACACTTTTAATGGAACCTTCGGTTGTAGCGTTAGAGGTTGTCTCACTCTGTTCCACAGTACTTGTGGAAAGTACTGATGGATGGTGACACCATATACGAGTCAACTGGTTTGTCGTACCACCTGTGTGCTTGATATCAGTTTTGCACATGTTAAACACAGTGACAGTTTTGTCAATTGTTTTAGTGTAAAATCCCCTTTTTAGTTAAAATTTATTCCAAACAGAACTCTTTGCTCATGGGTTCTTCACTAGCTCATACATAGAAACCACCAGTTTGGTACCTACATTAAGCCACAGGTGCTCGACGCAAGCTTGATGTGAAAAGAAAACAACAATAATCTAAAGGAACACAATCATACAGTGTGATAAAAATACCTTAGATTACCCCCATGACCCATTCTGACACAGGACCCTCTCTATCATACTACACTGCTCCCTCCATAACTCGCGCACATCGGGGTCCAAAAACATCGACCGCACTATAAGTGAGGCGCAAGTTACCAAGGGACCTATAAAAGAAACTAATAAAGAGATGGAGATCGACAGAGAGAGGCGAAACGGGGGGGGGGGGGTGGTGTATTATTAAATACTAGTTTTATAATCGTGCTGAAAATAACTGTGAATAAATATTTCTTTATAAAGGTGTTGTTCGTTTTTCTTTATAAATTACCTTTAATTTCTGGATAAAGTATCTTGAAAAGATCGTAAACACAAACATTATTCCACGAGATATCAGTACTCTTAACATGTGTATCGCTAAACACATTGTGTATTACATCACTGCTTTTTTTTTTTTTTTTTTTTTTTTTTTTTTTTGTGTTGATTTGGATACATTCTAGTTTTATTGTTTGTTCAAAATGAATAGAGATTTCTTTTATCAAAAAAGGTAGATAGATAGATAGATAGATAGATAGATAGATAGATAGATAGATAGATAGATAGATAGATAGAGTAAAATGTAAAAAAATAAATTCACAAAGATAAACCATTAATAACCATGAATTTAATGGGTCTAAACGTCAGACATGTAAAAAATAGATATATAAATACAAATACACGAGCGAGAATATAACAATATTTGCAGTTTTTGACACAGTTAACAAATATAAATTCACATTTTGAAAAAATCTGTTAATTTCTTTTGTGTTGTCAGTTTATTTCTCTGTCGCAGAGCAAATCTCTTAGGTTTCCCTCCCGACAACGAATTTTGTTTTATTCCATGTCAGCGCTGGAATCTCCAAAGCCATCCATTGCTTGCCATGAAATCTGAATCAGTATCCATAGTTTTGGCCATTTTCTATGCCTGGGCCTTGAGAATTGTTCCCGAAATCGAAACACCTTGTTCACGTTGCTGTGTGAACCAGGTGTACACAGCATCATCTAATTCTGTGTCGTTTCCGTTTAAATCATCATCAGAATCAACTTCATGCAAATAATCCTGAAATTTCTGCTCATCATAGAGTCAACCTCTGAGAGTTAACACGTCAAGTTTAAGTTCACTACAAACTTTTGATCTTGATTCACCATTACGAACCCTCTCTATGACAGTAAGCTTTTTCATTCACCGATTACGCTTTTCGCTTGATTCCCTTGCTCTCCTTGATCACATTTACAAATGATTAGTATAAATTACTGATTAATACATTTTTTAATGACAATAAGTACATACCATTTGAAACCATGTTCGATTGGTCCAATTAAATTGACTGATGTTGAGACACGATATTGACCACAAGAGTTTATGCATGTAGGATTTGCATTCCTTTGAACTTTTGTATTGTACGTCTTTTACCTGATTTGATACAAACGACCGACTTAACATGATAAAACAAAGCAGGTCTTTTTAAATTGATTTTTACAATGCAACAAACGCTTCCCCAAGTCGTCGATCAAAATACAGCCTGCACTTAATTAGGTTCTGACAGATGTACTTGCGTCATCGATGTGACGGTCAATTGACTCTTTTCATGTTTGAATAGAAGAGAACATGCAACGATTATACTGCTTACACTGCAACACAGTGAAAAGATTAAAACACTAATTTCCCATGACAAGACATATTTAATTAGTGTTCATTTCATTAATTGTTGCCACCGGTTAGCATTTACTATAATTCATTGATCGCTGTTTCGCCGTATACATATACAGTATTATTATTTACAGTGAACTGAGAAAATATTTTTTCCGATAAAACCTAACAAGATATGTGATTCCTTATTAAAACCTGAAAATTTCACGATGTTGATTCTAACTTTTCGGGCACTAACCGCCATTTTTGACGATGAAACGGCCGACATATCAATGTTTCATTCACCAGTTCTGATCACGATTTTCTTCATTTTTTAAAAAAATTCTTTTTAAAAAAACGGGATCCACGCCAGACACCACGTTATAAGCGGGTTCGCAAGTTATTAGGGCGCAAGTTATCGAGGGAGTGGTGTATATTAAAAAAGAAGGTTCATAACTTCCAAATACTTGGTTCCACCCATGACTCTTGATTTTCTTCTGCTATTTCCGTATTTCAAAGCACACTACCATTCTCTAAGACTTGTTTAAATCCTGAGATATTTTTCTATTCATCAAACCATCAATGACTTTTCTATGTTGAACTAAACTGAAGTTACAGCTTTCGAAACGTGCAATTTTCGAGAATTTTTCATCTTGGGACAAGTGTGAGCTTATGTGACAACCAATGAAAGGAGCTACCACACATCCAAATTCTTTCCGTTATTTACGTCTCTTACATTCTGTAGAAAAATCTCCTTCACACATATCCATAATATTTTCAATAAGCCAAATCTCTCCATTTTACATGGTTAAAGAAACACTTGAAATCTAGTATAAGCTGTGTCAACATTCATTAGAATGGATTGAAATCTAGTATCAGCTCTGTCAACATTTATTAGAATGGATTGAAATCTAGTATCAGCTGTGTCAACATTTATTAGAACGGATTGAAATCTAGTATCAGCTGTGTCAACATTTATTAGAATGGATTGAAATCTAGTATCAGCTGCGTCAACATTCATTAGAATGGATTGAAGTCTAGTATCAGCTGTGTCAACATTCATTAAGAATGGATTGAAATCTAGTATCAGCTGAGTCAACATTCATTAGAATGGATTGAAATCTAGTATCAGCTGTGTCAACATTTATTAGAATGGATTGAAATCTAGTATCAGCTGTGTCAACATTTATTAGAATGGATTGAAATCTAGTATCAGCTGCGTCAACATTCATTAGAATGGATTGAAGTCTAGTATCAGCTGTGTCAACATTCATTAAGAATGGATTGAAATCTAGTATCAGCTGAGTCAACATTCATTAGAATGGATTGAAATCTAGTATCAGCTGTGTCAACATTTATTAGAATGGATTGAAATCTAGTATCAGCTGAGTCAACATTTATTAGAATGGATTGAAATCTAGTATCAGCTGAGTCAACATTCATTAGAATGGATTGAAATCTAGTATCAGCTGTGTCAACATTTATTAGACTGGATTGAAATCTAGTATCAGCTGTGTCAACATTTATTAGAATGGATTGAAATCTAGTATCAGCTGTGTCAACATTTATTAGAATGGATTGAAATCTAGTATCAGCTGTGTCAACATTCATAAGAATGGATTGAAATCTAGTATCAGCTGTGTCAACATTTATTAGAATGGATTGAAATCTAGTATCAGCTGTGTCAACATTTATTAGAATGGATTGAAATCTAGTATCAGCTGTGTCAACATTTATTAGAATGAATTGAAATCTAGTATCAGCTGTGTCAACATTTATTAGAATGGATTGAAATCTAGTATCAGCTGTGTCAACATTCATAAGAATGGATTGAAATCTAGTATCAGCTGTGTCAACATTTATTAGAATGGATTGAAATCTAGTATCAGCTGTGTCAACATTTATTAGAATGGATTGAAATCTAGTATCAGCTGTGTCAACATTTATTAGAATGGATTGAAATCTAGTATCAGCTGTGTCAACATTTATTAGACTGGATTGAAATCTAGTATCAGCTGTGTCAACATTTATTAGAATGGATTGAAATCTAGTATCAGCTGTGTCAACATTCATTAGAATGGATTGAAATCTAGTATCAGCTGCGTCAACATTCATAAGAATGGATTGAAATCTAGTATCAGCTGTGTCAACATTTATTAGAATGGATTGAAATCTAGTATCAGCTGCGTCAACATTCATTAAGAATGGATTGAAATCTAGTATCAGCTGAGTCAACATTCATTAGAATGGATTGAAATCTAGTATCAGCTGTGTCAACATTTATTAGAATGGATTGAAATCTAGTATCAGCTGTGTCAACATTTATTAGAATGGATTGAAATCTAGTATCTGCTGTGTCAACATTTATTAGAATGGATTGAAATCTAGTATCAGCTGTGTCAACATTCATAAGAATGGATTGAAATCTAGTATCAGCTGTGTCAACATTTATTAGAATGGATTGAAATCTAGTATCAGCTGTGTCAACATTTATTAGAATGGATTGAAATCTAGTATCAGCTGTGTCAACATTTATTAGAATGGATTGAAATCTAGTATCAGCTGTGTCAACATTTATTAGAATGGATTGAAATCTAGTATCAGCTGTGTCAACATTTATTAGAATGGATTGAAATCTAGTATCAGCTGTGTCAACATTCATAAGAATGGATTGAAATCTAGTATCAGTTGTGTCAACATTTATTAGAATGGATTGAAATCTAGTATCAGCTGTGTCAACATTTATTAGACTGGATTGAAATCTAGTATCAGCTGTGTCAACATTCATTAGAATGGATTGAAATCTAGTATCAGCTGTGTCAACATTCATTAGAATGGATTGAAATCTAGTATCAGCTGCGCCAACATTCATTAAGAATGGATTGAAATCTAGTATCAGCTGAGTCAACATTCATTAGAATGGATTGAAATCTAGTATCAGCTGTGTCAACATTTATTAGAATTAGAATGGATTGAAATCTAGTATCAGCTGTGTCAACATTCATTAGAATGGATTGAAATCTAGTATCAGCTGTGTCAACATTTATTACAATGGATTGAAATCTAGTATCAGCTGTGTCAACATTTATTAGAATGGATTGAAATCTAGTATCAGCTGTGTCAACATTTATTAGAACGGATTGAAATCTAGTATCAGCTGCGTCAACATTCATTAGAATGGATTGAAATCTAGTATCAGCTGTGTCAACATTTATTAGACTGGATTGAAATCTAGTATCAGCTGTGTCAACATTTATTAGAATGGATTGAAATCTAGTATCAGCTGTGTCAACATTTATTAGAATGAATTGTTTCTAAACACCCTGTGCAATTTTGGAAACTGGGAACATATTTTTCATTGCATCTGTTAACTTGTCAGCTGTGCTCAACAACAAATTCGTATTTATTATCAACTCATAGTATCGCATCAGCACATGCTATTTGCTTTTAAAATATGTGTAGAACACCGACAACCTTTCCCTGCATCATCAACAAAACATGTGTAGAAACTGGCAGAAAAAGCTGCTTTCTATGTTCAGAATTCCCATTTTCTTCATCAGTTTCAATGCTGAAACTTTCTTGTCAGATGCATTTTCTTAGTTTAAACAACTAGATGTTGTGAATGATAAACTTAGTGATGTAACATAGACTACAAACAAGGACTGAAGAGATGATACATTGAAACGAAACTAATAAAAAACCGCTTCAAAATTAATTTAAAAAAATTAATTAACAAATGCAACCACAAATCGTATTTTCAGATCAATTACCATATGATGATACTGATGGGCTTTATTCCGTAAAAATACGGTAAAATACCGACCAGTAAACAGGTCTGTAATCACATTGTATTTTGAAGAAAAAAAAGGAAAATGTCTTTAGTATCATGTGGCCCAAAAAAATGAAGCAACAACACTCAGTGGGCGGCATTCTAAGGCAACAGACTGCTATTCTTCAAGCTACATTCACAGGTTAACTTTCTTAAACCAACTGCCCATGCACTAATGCACTAGTCACTGTGCTGAAACATTTCCAGTCACCCCATGACTGGTTCCTATTGGCATTTGTGATGTAAGGATATTATGTGCAAAAATACAATTAATTTTGTCTTTAAAAACGAAACTCTTGTAAGTTTCAAAAGCAATAGATTTCATTAATAAAAATATGTGCAGTAGACAGTCTAACAGTTTTTGTCCTACTGCTGGTAGTATCACATGTAAAGATAACTTTAAAAACTTGCTGCCTTGATAGCAATACATAACATATGACATGGACCGTTTTATTCAGGACAAAACTAAACATCAATTAAAATCCCTGTCATTACAACATTACAACCATCCATTATTCTGGAGAAATATAACAAGATTTTCAAAATGGTTGATATGGTGGTCAAATAGGATATCAGATTTGTACCATTTTCATTTATGACCATCATTAAATATCTTGTTCTCACATCAAAAACTGGGCTGGGCCACCAGGTTCTTGGCTGCCATATATTATCAAAATAAAGAATACAGATTTCATGTTTTTAAATGCAACTTTACTGTCAGATCAGAAAATGGTAGAATAAGATAGCTAGTGGAAGGACGATGACAACTTCAACTGAACCTTGCATCTGTAATATATTTGTCAGCAAATAACATGTATCCACCAATACATATGCTAACTGGTACTCTTCATTAATAAGATAACAATTTCTCCAAAATTAATCATGACTATATATTTCACAGCTGCTTACCTCTGAAACAATCTCCAAAATCTTTTAATGGATAATAGCACGCATTTGATGGAATCACAACCATTCTTGCCTCCAGATCACATAATCGGCCCAGAACTAAGGTAATTCTCTTATTGCTGTGTGACTGACACCATCCATCATAGTAAAAAGGCTTGTTTTCCCACTGAAGAGGATGATTTGTTTTGTCTTTAATTTTTATAATGCATTTGCAAGTGTCTTCAGTTTCTCTGAGAAATAAGTCTCCATCCTGCGATGCCAGAATATCATATGCAGATGGTTCTTCAACTTTAAATTCCTTAACTGACACTTTCTTTTTCATTAATGTTTCTGCCTCATCTTTCTTCTCTCCACAAACGTGATATTGTCCAGAATCACCATGAGCTATATTAGCATTATATTCCTTTTCAATATCTTTAATCACATCAGTCCCATACCTCTGAAAAAGTTCTACCCAACCTTGTTGCATATCTATGAATTTGAAATGGTTGGATTCACCTTGCACATGGATAGTGCCTCCTGTTGCAGCAAGGCCCCTACCTACTGAGCCATTATCAAGCTGTTCTGATGAACCTGTATTACTTTGTAAATGTCTTCCACCATTCGTAACATCTGGAGACTGTCCTGTACCACATGTCAAACCAGAGTTGCCTGTACCACCAATATGATGTCCTGTGCCAACCATATTATCTGGATGATGTCCATTACAACCTCCTGTGTTATTACCTGTACCACCTGGAAAATTATGTATGTATTAGTGTTTATGCACTTCATCACAATAATGACATTATGCTGCAAAACAAACATAAAATTCCATAACTGTAACAAGATCACCAAGAATGGCATAAAATATTCCCCACCTTATGCTTTTCTCTCTCACTACTATTGCTACTGTAGTGGCTCACTGCTATGCCTGGTGTCATGAGATCAGCTGATTTGTGGGTTGACTACCAGGGACTGAGGCTGAAGCAACCAAATGTCAACTTTTAGCTGATGATTTAGGGACATGGGCCAAATGTTTTCAGTTATTTTTCTCTGTTTTATTTACAAAACTATAAAAGCTATTGCTTGTGTGATTCTTTTATCATACTGATGTCCTCAAGATTGATGGCAAAAAATTGAACACAGAACACACTATTTGTAACACTATACAAATATTTTCATAAGAAAATATAATTAAACTTATGGTTTTTAGAGAATCAAGTCCAAAACTAATCCAATATAGAATTCACAAAAATAATCCAATAATGCAATTGCAAGAGTCCTGATAAATAAATGTCCTAATAGTTCCAGGTTCAAATCTTGGTGATGTAATCCAATATGGATGATGATGTCATGTGATTTAGTAAGTTCTTGTTTTTATAATAATCCAAATAAAAATCTACCGGTATGAGCACATATTCTTTTCCAGTTAAATAAACTAATTCCTCTTGCTCCAACGAATTGACACAATTTCCAATATAACTCAAAACACAACTGTTAATTTAAAGCCCAGAGATTCTACTAAAAAGCTCTCTCCTAAAACATGGTTTATATCTCTCTTTTTTACGTAAACGAGGGATCACGTGAGTTTCCAGAAGGTCACAGAAAGAATGTATGATCATAAAAACATGTATGCATGGAATGACCCAGAAGAAAATCAGATATTTCTCATCCCCCAGAACTAAAAATAAAAAGTTGTCCTTGAAATTAACCAATCGTTTTAAAGGCTTATTTACCACTCTGAAGCAAGGTAAGAAATGAGGTTAACAAGCAAGGTCAACCAGTCTTTACAGATAAAGTATGGTCAAAGAGATTTTTCTAGAATAATCTCCCAATTAATGAATTTTAAACCCAAAATGACAAATTTGGATCTGACAATTACAAATAAATAATTTAAATCAAATATACATTAACAATATTGAATGAAAGAAATAGAGCTGGCAAGTGAAAAACACCTTCATATTTCAAATCCATATTTAAGTTTTGATTTAGCAAGGAATATTAGATTAGTGCCCCCTTTCTGAGAAAAAAAGTAGACAAATACTTCCTTCATTTTGAAAAAGTTGCAGAAAATTTAAAGTGGCCAAGGGAGCATCGGACTCAGTTATTGCAATGTGTACTCACTGGTAAGGCTAGTGAGATTTACACTTCACTGTCTGTTCACCAAAGTGGTGACTATGATGTGGTTAAAGAATGCATTCTAAGGGGTTATGAGTTAGTCCTTGAAGCTTATTGACAAAAATTCAGAAATTACAGAAAAGAAGGTGGACAAACTCATGTCGAATTTGCTAGAGAAAAAGAGCAGTTGTTTGATAGATGGTGCATAGCCAAGAAAGTCGAACAAGATTATCAAAATCTCAAGCAAATGAAAAGTTTAAAAAACTGTGTAAATAGTGACGTTAAAACTTATCTCGATGAGCATAGGATTGAAACCTTGGAGAATGCTGCTCAAGCTGCTGACGAATATTCTTTGACACATAAAGTTAATTTTGTTAACAAGACTTCTACTCAACAGTCTTCTGGCAGAAAAGTATTTCAGCCTAATACCAGCCCTTTTAAAACTCAAACTAGCACAACTTTCAAAAATCAAACTTCAGAGAAGCTTGATTCTAGATCCTTGTCTCTTCCGACGTGTACCTATTGCAAGAAAAAGAAGGCACGTTACTTCTGATTGCTACAAATTGAAAAATAGGCATCAGAATCAACACAGACCTGTTCCAAATGTTCTTATTTCTAAGAGGTGAAGGTCACGGTCATGTATTGAAAGCAATACATTTGTTGGGTCTAATAAATCCCAGTCTGATTCTATTATAGAGAATCATATCACTCTTGGGTGATTCAGCCAATCCCACAACTATTAAAATTTTAAGGAACACAGGAGAGTCTCAGTCTTTTTTGTCAGGTACTTTGCCTTTTTCTGAGAAGTCTTCTTCTAATGAAAGTGTTCTTATTCAGGGAGAAGAGTGCGGCTTTGTTAATGTTCCTGTCCATTGTGTAAATTTGTCATCAGACTTGAGTGCATTCATTTATTGCTAGGAAACGACTTAGCTGGAGATAAGGTTGTGGTTAATCCACTGGTAACTGACAAGCCTGATTTGGATCAGAAAGTTGATCCAATTGAAAAAGAATTCCCTGAGATATTTCAAGCTTGTGCAGTTACCAGAGCTATGGCAAAGAAAGCTCTTGAGAATGATGTTGATGAAGCCAGTATTCCTTTAGCTGACACGTGTATAGGTCAGGCTTCTGATGAGGTCACTTTTACTCCTTGTTTGGATCAATCAGAAGGTATTGATCATAGTAATCCTTTTTTAACAACTCATTCTCTTTATTCTAATCAGGGTGATAAACGACAGTCACTTGTCGTTGAACAGGAAAAAGATCCTGAGATCTCCTGTTTGTTTCAAAGGGCCATAAGTGAGACTGAAGCCACTGAAGTTCCTGTCTGTTATTTCATTAAAAATGGAATTCTTATGAGAAAATGGGGGCATCCCGAGGTACCTGCTGGTGATGAGTGGTCGGTGAACTATCAAATAGTAGTTCCAAAACCTTACAGACAGAAAATACTTAACCTGACCCATGAAACTCCTTTGGCTGGTCATTTAGGGATTAATAGAAGTTATCACAAGATCTTGACTGACTTCTATTGGCCAAAAATCAAAAGTGATGTTGCCAAATACTGTAGATCTTGTCATACTTGTCAAATGGTAGGAAAACCCAATCAGAAGATACCTAAGGCTCATCTACAACCTATTCCTGCCTTTGACGAACCATTTAGTAGAATTATGGTAGATTGTGTAGGTCCCTTACCCAGGACAAAGTCAGGTAACCAATACCTGTTGACCATTATGTGTGCGTCAACAAGGTTTCCAGAGGCAATTCCGTTGAGGAATATAAAATCTAAAACAATAGTAAAAACTCTGATAAAGTTTTTTTTTACTCAGTATGGCCTTCCCAAATCTGTTCAGTCTGATCAAGGTTCAAACTTTATGTCTGGAATTTTCCCAGAAGTTCTGTATGAATTAGGAATTCAACAATTCAAATCTTCTGCCTATCACCCTGAGAGCCAAGGGGCATTTGAAAGATTCCATCAGACTTTGAAAATATGATCCGATCATATTGTTTTGATACAAATAAAGATTGGGATGAATGCATTCATTTAGTATTGTTTGCCGTTAGAGAATCAGTTCAAGAATCTATAGGCTTCAGTCCCTTTGAACTGGTTTTTGGACAAACTGTGCGTGGACCATTGAAGTTATTAAAAGAGAAACTTCTCTCTAATGAAGATACTAAGATCAATCTTCTTGATTATGTTTCTGATTTTATAGGTATACAAGTTGTCAAAGGCTTGTGAGGTCACCAGAGCAAATCTACACTCTGTTCAATCTAAAATGAAATCAAGATATGATAAAAAAATCCAAGGAAAGGAGTTTTCAGCCTGGTGATAGTGTCCTGGCTCTCTTACCAATGCCACAAAATCCACTTCAGGACAAATATTATGGTCCCTACACAGTTGACATGAAAATTAATGACTTAAATTAATGACTTAAATTACATCATAAATACTCCTGGGAGGCACAAACAATAACAACTCTGCCATATAAACATGCTAAAAGAGTATATTAAAAGAGATAGCCATGTTAAACCTGTAATTAATTTAGTTGTACCTGTGAAGGAATATCATCAGATTCTATTGATATTGAAATGACGAATCTTTGTAATTCAGAAATTATAAAAGATCTAGGCCAGAAACTTTCACATTTGCAAGTGCAAGAAAGAAATGAACTGAAACAGTTATTATTTGAATATGAGCACTTATTTCCAGATGTTTCTACAAGGACAAACAAAATTTTTCATGACACTGAAATTGTAAATTCCAAACCTGTCAAACAACATCCATACAGGATGAATCCACTCAAACAGGAATACTTAAAAAAGGAAATTCAATATTTGCTGGAGAATGATTTTATTGAGCCCAGTAAAAGTGATTGGAGTTCATTATGCATACTTGTTCCAAAACCAGATAAAACTTTCCATATGTGCACTGATTATAGGAAGGTGAACAGTGTGACAAAAACAGATTCATTCCCATTACCAAGAATTGACGATTGCATTGATACAATCGGGAATGCCAAGTATGTCACCAAATTTGACCTTCTGAAGGGATTTTGGCAAATTCCACTAACGGAAAGAGCAAGGAAATCTCAGCAGATGGAATTTACCAATATAAATTAATGTTATTCAGGATGAAAAGGTCATAAAGTACATTTCAATGTCTCATAAAAATGATCACCTCTGGT
Source organism: Unio delphinus (assembly GCA_029339505.1). Classification (NCBI taxonomy): domain Eukaryota; kingdom Metazoa; phylum Mollusca; class Bivalvia; order Unionida; family Unionidae; genus Unio; species Unio delphinus. Next base: position 2,870,763 of record JAQISU010000172.1, read on the forward strand.
CTAGAAAATTGTGATGCCTATATAGATGACGTCATCATCTACAACGAAACCTGGATAGAACATTTAGCAACAATTAAAAAATTCTTTCACAGACTCAATAGGACATATTGTGGGACATGGACAAGTTAAACCAATAGATCCTCTTTCTCGTGTATAACAATATATTATATCATATACACTGTAATTTATACAAGTTTTTTTTAACCTCAGGTGTAAATTGGTTTGTGGTAAAAAGAAAGTTTTATCATATAAACCTTTCTTTTTATTTTATGGGGGAAGATGTTACGTATATTTAATATAAGTCATTTATATTTATTTTTATCTGTTTGTTAGATTCAAATTTGGCATTTCAAGTTTTAAGATTCGTTCGTTGGGGGCGGGGTGACCTGTACTTTACAGAGTAAACACCAGGTGTTGACCTCATTTCTGACCTGGTTTCAGAGTTGTAAACAAGCTTTTAAAATGATTGGTTGGTTCTAAGGACATTATAGAGTTTTATATAAACAGCTTTCTATTTTAGTTGGGTCATACGCTGTTTACGTGATTTCTTGAACATAAATTTGTTCTGAGAGATTCTAGAAGATCGTGACCCCTTTCTTGGTTACATAAAAACAGGTATATAAACTATGTTTTGGAGTGAGCTATTCAACAGAAGAAATTGGGCTGTTAGAATATTAAGTTGTGTCTTTTTCAGTTATTTTAATTACCTTGTACTGGAAATTATGTCAATTCATTTGGATCAAGAGGAATTATTTTGTTATTTATCTGGAAAAGAATTGTGCTCATAGATTTTTATTAACAAGAACTGACTTCATCAAGTGACATAGTTTTCCATATTGGATACTTCGCTGGGATTCGAATTTATAATTATCTGGACATTTTATTACCAGGACTTTTGCAATTTCTCTAGTGGATAATATTTTGAATTATTTTTGGATTAATTTTGGAATTGATTCTTAAAACTGCGTTTATTTTTCTTTTCTGGAAAATATTTGTTCTCAATAAATTGTTTATTAAGTTTTTACAAGCTTGTTATTCTCACTCTTTCAATGTTACTGTTTATTTGAGCCTAAGCACGTAACATACCTAAGTTTCTAAATGCATGTAACAGTCTTTGTTTAGCACAATTCATGTGTATGCTTATAAATCAAGTAAAAAGTCATTTCAAGTAACTTGAATTATTGTGCAAAAATGTGTAGTTAAGCAGACTTTACCTTTCCTAGCAGTACCGTTGCTTAAATAACTCAGAATTTGCATAAAAAATGCCATTTCCAGCATGCTAATGAATTAATCATACTTAAATGGAATCATTCCATGTTCCATGTTTATGTCTACATGACAGACTTACTTCACTTGATGTAGAACATCAAGAAAATTAGGACAAGTTTGACAGAACGAGGTTCTTGATGAACCTATAAGCAAAATAATTTTTTTTATCCCTCCTACACGACACAATAAAATACCTAATTCCCTGATGACTTTTATAGACATCAAATTAAATTATCAATATGAAAGATGTACTTAGAAGAAACAAGGAATTGTTCATCTATGCCCATCTCTGATGAAGCTGGAAAATTCACTTGAAGCAAAAGAGTTAAACTCTTCTAGATAATGCAAGTTAAGGCTTTACCTGTAGTAGGAATTACTGCTCCATCTGTTGTGGGCGCCACTGCTTCATCTGTAGTGGGAGATACTGCTCCATCTCTAGTGGGAGATACAGCTCCACCTCTAGTGGGAGATACAGCTCCACCTCTAGTGGGAGATACTGCTCCATTACTAGTGGGAGATACATGTTCATCCTGTAAGTTCAATCCATTCATCTGCTCAGCTAAATCTACATTAGGCTCTTCAAAGTCATTTGTAAATGTATTAGGTTGGCTATCATCTGACGACTCATCAGAATCCATTTGTCTAAAAATCATAACTTGAATTAAATCAAGTGAAAAATATATGTAAGGTAGTTCCAAAGATTAACATACATTTTAATTTTGTTTACATTAATGGCATGCATTAACACACTATATATCATTATCATAAACACAACATGCTATGTTTTCATGTCATGAGTTTGTACCTTGTTTCTAAGCCTTAATGTCAACATCACTGACAAGCAGGTGGCATTACAGGAATGGAGAAAGATGCAATGATACCATATAATGTATACTTTCTACTGGCATTAAAAAAGTACTGCAGAAAAATGTTATCTTTGAGAACCAATATATTTTTACATTGTTATGACTTTGTCTTAAATATTTAACTCAAAGTGAAACTAAAAACCTAAGCAAAATCAAGAAACAATTCAATTCCAAATAATCATAAATATCCCATCTCAAGTCCAAAATGTACAAGTAAAAATGTGTAAAAATAATATAATGTTAGAATGAATTTCCATTATTGAATGTCCTCATATAACACAATGGTGCAATCCAGAATGTCCTTGAATGAGTTTACATGAATCTAAAGTAATGTACATGTATTAATTGAAAAGCCAATGAGCATTTTAGTTATTCTAATATTTTAAATAAATTATTTCTGGAAACTAAAATTACAAGTGGACTCCCATGTGTAATCTAACACTTGAATGAATTATTTATCAAATCCCTATTTATACTCATCCTCACTCAGCCTACATAGCAACATAATATGAAACAATCCAACAGAAAGGCTTACTGTAAATAAGACTAAGCCTGAAGTCAAATGCCAGCTAAATGTTGTTTACAACTTACAGATATGGACAAATGTTAACTTGCAATATTATACATAACAATCTCAAAAAAAGAGTTTTTGAAATGGAGTATATTTTTAAATTTAAGACTTTTTGGTCTAAGAGCTAAATCAGACTAGTCCGAACTGCACATGGCAAAAAGTAGGATAAATTTCAGTTTTGAAGTAAAAGGGACCAGGCTGTGAAAATCATAGGCCCAATACAAATGTCCAATTTTAACCCTTCATGCTTAGGTGAAAGAGCCAATCGAAACCAGCATCATCTGTCTAAATGAAAATCTCTCAGAAATAGGCATTGCAAGATGCTTTCAGAAGTTAACTTCCAAAATGCTTTTCATCTTCCCATTTCAGGGGAACATTAAAAAAAAAATCTTCAGAGGTCGATGAGTTCATTTAAATGATCTTAGTTGGCGTTCACGGTGCCACCTAACACAGCAAAACATTTTTGATTCACTTCAATTTCCCTGGAAATGATGAAAACCAAAGCAGACCAGGTGACCTGAACAAAACATTGTCACATGCAATGGGTAAATCACTTTTAATAACTATACAATAATAAGACCACACCTTTTGTAGCAGGAAAGACATCTTATAACCTCAAATTATTTTAGTAGTTACCAAATGACTCCCACTCAAATTTCAATGATTTGCACTTTTCTAAACAGAGAACATCCAGCAAGATTTTGCAATTTTTGTAATTAAATCAGACACAGCATTTACAAAAGAAATGTACTTATCACATGATCAACAGGTTTTTGTTTGCTTTTTTTCCCTTTCAAAAACATTTGGCATTTAGGAAAGAGAGGTTACAATGGCTAATAATAATAATAATAATAATAATAAAGACTTTATTTAGAGAAGGTAACTCAATTACCGATAGTTACAGAACTAATCTACCTTGAGGCCTTCTATCTGTTATGTACAATATATACAATACATACAACATGATGTGAAGAGTCTGGCTCAACGCTAAATAATTAAGGAATTTTAAATTTCAAAGTATCAAGCCTGGAACGCATGCACAGGCATCCGTGAAAACATAAACATATAAGAAACATAAAATATCATTTTGCGTTGAAACATTCAGCTTTTAAAATGATGCAAACTTACAGACAAGCAGGCAGTATCTTTTTGGGTACTAGCACTGTTCAATTTGCAAAAGATTTCATCCATTTAAGACATTGATTATGAAACGAAGAAATGCTAGGAGCCTGCCTTATGTCATTGGGAATGTTGTTCCATACTACTGGACCAGTATATTGAAAACGTTTTTTAAACAATTCCTTCTTTGGCCTTGGTATAATGTAATTTTTTCTTCTTATGGACCTTAAATTTGGAGTACCGTCAGCATCTCTTTGGTGAAAGATTTTGCTTAGACAGACAGGAATGGATTTTCTGGATACTTTATACATCAATTTGGTTTTTCTAAGAAATATTCTTTCATGTATTGTTAAAACCTTTATATTATTCATTGCATCCTGAAAATTGTCTATACACTGATCAAGAATTAAATGACAAGCCCTCTTTTGGAGCCTTATAAGTGTTGTTATGTTTGAATTAGAGGTATCACCCCAAATTACGTTACAGTAGTCCAGATATGGTTGAATATAACTTTTATAAAAGATGACCCTATACTGAAGAAGAATGTATGTTTTGATTTTCCTCAATAGCCAAAGATAAGAATTAACCTTTTTTGAAATGTGTTTAATGGGAATAGACCAAGTAAGATTGTTATCTACGAATACACCAAGAATTCTATCTTGAGAGGTCATATTAAGACTCACATTGTCAAAAACAAACATTGTTTGTCGCTATCTAGTCTTGCTCAGTTTTGTTGTGTTGTAACTAGTAGGGCTTTCATTTTTTCTGTATTTATGATCATACTGTTTTCCTTGCACCATACTTGAAGTCTGTTGAGATCATCTTGTAAGTTATTTTCAAGTACTGTTTTCGTTTTACCAATCTCAGACAGTGTAGTATAGAGGTCAGTGGAAGAAATTGAAGTTCCAATCTTAAGAGGTAAATCATTGATAAATGGAATGAATAACAGAGGTCCAAGGATAGAGCCTTATGGTACTCTACAATTAATACTTTTACTTTCAAAAGTTGACCATTTAAAGATACTTTTTGCACTCTATCTGTTAAGTAAGAAGTAAGAACCAGTTTAGAGAGTTTTCACTACATTCATAAATCTTTTGTTTTTCAAGTTTTTCATGGTCTACAAGATCAAAAGCTTTACAAAAATCAACCATAATAGTGTCTACCATTTCTCCTTGATCTAACGCTTTCAGCCATTTATCAATCAAAGATACAAGTGCAGTTTCACAGGAGTGATTCTGGCGAAAGCCAGACTGATTATCATGAATAAGATCATAAGTGTTTAAATAGTTGAGAAAAGAATCATGTACATGTTTTTCTAGTAATTTGGAGAGACAAGGAAGGATAGAGATGGGTCTGTAGTTATTTACATCATTTGTTCCTGCTTTATGCAATGGTATAACACTGGCAGTTTTCCATGTTTGTGGAAATTTATTAGACCTAATACTTTCATTACAATTGAAAGCTATACTCTCCACAACTGCAGGCACAGACACTTTTAGTAGCCTTGGTCCAATCATTATCAAGTCATGTAGCTTTACAAACATCCATTGTTTTAATATATTTCAACACAAATTCTGGAATCATTTCAGGAATTTCAAATTTTATATTGTTTTGTAGTTTTTTAGCACAAAAATGTTTGAGTTCCAGATGATCAGATGAAGTTCTGGGTTCTTTAAGTTTTTCAGCAATTTGAACAAAAAAGTTCTTAAAAATATCTGAGATGTCCTTTGGATTATCAGTATAAATGCCCTCATGATTGAGGGATAAAATTTCAGTTTTACGCTTACATCTGCCTGCACCAAAACCTGTAAACACTTTCCAGATAGCTTTCGGGTTATTTTGGTTTTCATCCAGCACTTTTTTGTAGTGCGCTTTTTTGGCTTGATGTATCATTTTATAACTTTATTCCTCCAAACTCTATATTCAGTTTGATTTCCTACTGATTTTAGTTGGTCTCTTTGCTTTATTGCTTCTAAAATTTCTGGAGAGACCCAGCCTGGCTGATTGTCTTTCTTTATCCTGTGTGTTTTTAAAGGGGCATGTTTGTCCACTATACTGATGAACAGATCTGTCCAAGTATCTAAAACATCATCAATATCCTCAAAGATTTGGACTGCATTAAATGGAACCGGTTCTAGATCTTCTAGGAATTTAAAAGTATCAAAAGTTTTGAAAGGACCTATAAGTAATGGATTTATGGATGTTATTTTTTGTTGATTTGCCATTGACTTTACATGTTAGAAAAATTGCAAAGTGATCACATATACCAATCTTTGGAACCATTACTTCCAAAACATTTTCTTTTGTATTGGTATAAAGGTGATCTATAAGTGTTTTAGAGGTAGATGTTACTCTGGGTTTAAGTGCATGTCAGCACAATACTGGCTGAAAGCTATCATTAAAAATTTTAATTAAAAAAAATAGCAAAATAAACTTTTGGAATATAAACCAAAATAAACACAGTCATACAACATAAAATATAACATGTACGGTGGCCATATAAGAGTGAGACCACTGTGCACAAAAACAGAACAAGAACTTCGAGGGGATGAAAGATAAATTGGAAAGAAGCCTGGGACAACAACAAATTAATGCTGTGCAACCATTTCCCCCATGGGAAAGCCCAGTTGAGAAGATTCAATCATCTCAGATGTAGATAAGACACCTTTGCTGCCCTGTCATAAAACACCAAATACACAAAAAAAAATTGAAAGGAAAAGACGTATCTTGCAAGAAATGAAATGTACTTCACAAAAGTAAAGGAGCAGAAAAATATATTGCTCTGAAACCCTAGACAACTATAAAGTGACTGCCAGACCACCATTTGTTTCCACTGTTAGAACCCGGTTAGAAATATTTAAATTGGATCATGTTAAAAATGATAATGAAATTGTATATTCATGTGGAATTAATAATCAATGGATCATTAAATTCTCCACTAGTGTACTTACATGTATAGCTAGGTGACCAAACTTATAATCTCTATAATTCCATAGCTGAGTGTTAGGTGATTGCTATAAGAGGCAACACCAATGTGTTGGCAACTCATAATGTAATAAGTTATCATAGTCCATACTACCTGACCATGAGAGAAAAATCTGAAAGACATGCAAATATTGATATTTTTGTTGACCTACCAATATCCTGGTAAAGTTGTACAATCTTTAACCTTTTGGGTGCCACAATGAATGCATTAGGTTCTTGTATTCAGCTTTCTCATTGGTCTTTTGAAGAAATAATTACTTGCGGTAGACTTTCCATTAAAAAGCAGTGATAGAAATATTTTCATGATGGTAGCCATATTGGAATTCAGTTCAACATCAATTTTACTTAGAACCCATAGAACACCATTAGAATTCTTTTACTGTATTTAAGATCAAACTCTTATCTTTCTGAGTCAGGGCCCAATCCTGTTCAATAATCATATTTTAAACTAAGAAAAAATGTTTGATGGTTAACAAAAAGCGGGGAGAGTATCAAAGTGGGAGCGACAGAAATGGTTAGATGTTGGCAGCCATTCAGGAGGATCATTGATACGATTTTGAAAGGGGCGTTTCTTGCAACAATACTGGATATCTGTACAACACCATTTTCACTGAGGAACAGCTAAACCTTGGCATGAATGTGTATGTAAATTTTCATAGCATTCCTCTAAGTAGTTTTGGGCTGGAACAAAACAAACTTGTGCTAATGAATGTAAAGATGACAGACAATACACAGTCTCATAAGCTCCTTTGGTCTATGACCACATCAGCTACAATCAGGTGTTAACAGATGGAAGTACAATTGGTCAATCCTCAAGTTCATCCGGTCAATCAGACAAGTAACATGCATAGTCATTTGATACATTGGACGTAAATTCTGCCAACTGTTTTCACAAAATCCACTACTTTATCTATGCTGTTTCAGGAAACCACTTTTTTCAACCAGTAAGATTTCAGCATGTGATTTTCTGCTGATCATGAGATTCCATTAATTTGCATGAATTTTGTTTTATCATTACTAACTGAATTATTTTACCCAATTATGTCTTGGGCGAATAAGAAGCAATTTTACTTTTTTGTGATCTGATCATACAGCTCTCATGAAACACATTACAAGGAAGAAGCAATATATCTTTAAAAAATGTACATGCACAGAGAAGTTAAATAATATTAATCCCCTTTCTAGTTACATTGCTTTCTTTTAATATATTAAAATGTGAGGGAGTGTGGGGGGATTTCTGTATGTCAACATGCAAGGTAAACATTAAAAGCAGTTGTTCTGTTACAATAATGAATGATATTACAATAGAACCTGTCTTGAGATATCACCTCTTTTGCCAAAAAGATATGGCCTCTCAAGACAGGTGGTCTCTCATGACAGGTCATACTGCTATATAATCATTAAATTTGTGCATTGAGAATATGGTCACTCAAGACAGGTGGTCTCATATGGCAGTGGTCTTTCAAGACAGGTTTTACTGTACCTCCTTGGTCAAATCTGTATCAAACGCTTTTTAAATATAAATATTTACTTGAATTGTTTAACTCTTTTTTTTAAATATAATTTTTGTTCTTCAGATACATAGACTATACACATATCCAATACTGAAATATTAATTTATATGTATTTAAGACTAATCCGATAGGAAATATTTTAAAGCCTGTTATTTGTAATCTCACTTTGAATGTGAATTTCATCATCAATTATATAAAAAGCTCTATTTCCAAATGTACCAGTGGAGTCTAGTGATGCAGTTATTCTTCTTGTAAAATATATAACTACTGGTACTTGATTTTTCCCAAATTGTTTTGTAAAATCATTCAACCATGTCACAGCCACAATCAAAACTCCAATGACCATAAGCAACACATAGCTAACAGGAAAAGCCTGGATATTACACTTCACACTTATTCGTATGCAAACTAATTTTTAAAGTTTCTTTTATTGATAAAGTAATGTAAAGGGACCAATGCATTGTAGGCTGATTTTTTTTCACTGGAATCCAAGACAATCTGATTTCATTATTTTAAACTGCTCAAGTGAGAACTTTAACTCACATATTCACCTACTTTGCTTTATATATATATATATCTCTAACTGACATTACTTATCCCTCTGGACTGTCCCCAAGTTAGTTAACTTACATCTACTCCAATGGTGATGTGTACACTGTCTCATTGGATACATCATGGTACACATGCTGCTTGAGGGAACATGGATTGTATTTTTAGATGGCCATGTTTTCTGTAAAACTTTTGTCATCTTGTTACAGGGTTTCATATACATGGTTATTTGCTCTGTTCATAACAAGCCTTCTGCTCTTTGTTTCCTTCAGTTTGTAGAGCTATTCTCAAATCATCTCCCTTTTGTACCATAGCATAGCAAGAACCTCTGCAGCTTGTCATTTTTGTTTCTCTTTAACCCTTCTCATGGTTTTATCTACACTGACTTCTTGTGATGATAAAAAATATGTGTTGGGTCTATTCATCAATCTTTTCAATGAATATAATTCTGTAAGTAAGGAACAAGATTGCAATATATGTATACTAGACCCTGAGGCTAATAATTCCGCAATGTCAGCCTTGTGAGCAATGAGGTGTCAAGCCCACAACATGGCCATAGGAACTCGTGACTGCTCCGATTTCACTTGAGCTTTTCCATTTACTCAAATCAGGCCTCTGCTATGGGCTAAAATCTCTTAACCCAAAGTAGAAAAGGCACATAATGAGAATCTTTGAAGAGCTTTTGATCAATATATAGTACATAACTATTCAATGGCTTTACTGTCTGTGGAAGGAGCTAGGCAGGTCTTAAATTAGCCAACATTTGGCTAAGGATTCCTGTTGCCATACTCAGTGAGGCTGGTACACAACTAATGTCCTTTTAACCCAATTTGGCTAATTCCTACAAAGCTGTTCTTCACACTCTTAAGTTGAAACCAAATCTTGGCTAAATGAATTCTTAGCCAAAATTTGGCTAAGGATTCCTGTTGCCATACTCAGTGAGGCAGGTACACAACTAATGTCCTTTTAGCCCAATTTGGCTAATTCCTACAAAGCTGTTCTTCACACTCTTAGGCTGAAACCAAATCTTGGCTAAATGAATGCTTAGCCAAAATTTGGCTAAAGATTCCTGTTGTCATACTCAGTGAGGCTGGTACTCAACTAATGTCCTTTTAGCCCAATTTGGCTAATTCCTACAAAGCTGTTCTTCACACTCTTAAGTTGAAACCAAATCTTGGCTAAATGAATGCTTAGCCAAAATTTGGCTAACTGCAATATTGTCCCTTTCCATAATGTACTGTATAACCTTTAGGCAAAGACCAAATTTTGAATAAATGTATCCTTAGCCAAAATTTGGCTAGTGTGCACAACAGCATTTAGTACAAGCTGTATGTATGGCTGTTATAATCAAAAAGCGTAAAAGCAATTAATTAGCAACATTTGGCTATTCACCTCAATGTCTCATACCATAATGTACATTTATGACCTCTAGGCAAAAACCAAAGTTTTGGAGAAATATGTTTTGCAAATGGACGATCAGCCAGCATTTGGAAAAATTAAAATAAAAGCTTGGAAAATAGAAAAATAATCTTTCCTTCTTTCAGAACAAGTGTTTATATAGTAAACTCATGCTGTATGGCACCCTTTTAATTGCAAATGGAGCAGCACTCAAAACCTAGTTTAGTGGCCACCTACTTCAAAACTCCATCCTTTCCTTGCTCTAGTCTCTATCAAGTTTGCCTGCAGATGTTGACCACCTGATCAATGACCACTGTTTTTCTCCCATGGATCCTTGTGTACTGTGCAAGTGATTATCTAAGCATGTTTCTTTCCCCATCATGGGACTAATCAGTCACACTTAATACAAAATATTTGCAATCTCAACTGCCTAACTGATTTCAACAACTGTCTATAATTACATTTATACGGTTCAGTTAATTGCAATCTTGCAATGTACTTTGTTTTCCTTATATGTTATCAATCCTTCTAAATATCCATCTTCTTATATGTACTTGACCAACTATTATTTCTGCTCTCCTCTCATTATATTGTGTCATGTCTATATCTTAAATCCTTGCACATTGCACCGATCCAGCATATAAGGTCATCTGTTGGGCTACTAATGTTACATGTAATTTGAAAATGTACATAATTGAGCATAGAACGTAGAGTGTAACATTCAAATTTAATGAATGGGAGACTACCAAACCATACCAGTGATTCTTATAAGGTTAGAGAATCAGAATAGTCTAGTAAATACATAATACAGTAAAACCTGTCTTGATACCACTGTTATGAGAGACCATAATTTCCATACACAGACTTATTGATTATGTAGGATTATGACCTGTTTTGAGAGACCATTTCTTTTGGCAGAAGGGGTGGCCTTTGAAAACATGTTCTACTGTACCACAATGCTTTTAAATACCCAAATTTGTAATGATAATATCACACGGCATTTAGAAATTCTTGTTATAAATGTAAATTTAGAACTAGTCTTTCTGAAATGTATTATATCAATCTGTCCTTGGTCAAGTTTTGTCATAAAATGATGTCATGACATTACTTGTGGAACTTTAAAATTCAGTACGCTTTGGCCAATGTGTTTCCTGTATATATAAATCTTTGTAAGGAATAGCTTAATTGGCTTTGACATTCAGTGAACCATAAACATTTTCAGTACAAAAATAAAGTTCAGCTAAAATATATAATCTCTTCAACCATCAAATTGTCTATGCAATAAGAATGTAAATGAATAAATGAAACGCTTGTAATTGGTACTATGTCTTTATTTGAATATTTCATAAAAAGAGATGGGAAGCACATATTGGATTATGTTAATTAGGTCAGATAGAGTAATAAAAAGCATATTATCAAGTATATATCCTGGTAATCCAATTATTTTTGAATCTGACTTCATATAAGACAAGTGACTAGCTTTAAATATAACAGTAAACACAGACATGAGTTTTTTTTGTTTCAAGTTCAAATGCACATATTAATAATTGTGTAAAACTTTGCTCAGGCTCTGTATGTCTTTGAACTCTCCACAGTCTGTTTTGAGTAATTAAGGTATGGTTGCCATCAACAATATCAACGATACCTTCAGACTTGAAATTCAATTCTAACGAGTCATCACCAACATCTACAGTTCCAATTGCAGGAGGAAATTCCTTGAAGTTTCCTTTTTGTACCAGAACTTTTGCATTGATATACATAATTATGATCAATGCGTCTGACAGCAGTTTTGCTTGATGAACAATGCAGGGTCTGTATATCAACCTCAAATGTTCCAAGAAACTTTGACTGAGCTGCATACATGAAAACATTCTGCTCATTCTGAAAAACATAATCACATTGGAGATAATGAAAATCATAATCACACTGCAGATAATAAAAAACATGCTAAGCAATCATAACTTGATTAAAATGCCTTTCTTGGTATTTTGAAAGAAACTCAAATTCCTACCAATGGAAAACATTATAAAGCTTTTCAGAGAAGCATTTACTGTAGTCAAAACATCAATGAATTATAGTCTTCTATAAACGTGCATGAATATTCATGATAAATCTCATCTGACTAGAGTTAGAAGTCCTTCTATAAAAATGCTACCAAGGCTTCATGCAGAAAGGCAATGTAAAATAGTCTGAGAAAGAGACTTTTGCTATTTTTGTCAATGTTGCTGAAAGGTTATATAGCGCAAACATCACATAGAGCTGAATTCCCTTTGTAAAATGTGTTAAGTTACTTACAAAAGTACAGTGCACTTGTTAAATATGGACAATCTAAGTCAGAACTTAATATATGTTAGGGACAAACCAGTTAATCTTCAGGGATGGTTGTTGGAAGGGTGGGTGGGAACTAAAAAAATAAGTGAATAGGAATTCCAAAGAGTGTTTGCGTGATTTTAATGCTTTACATATCTTTAATAATTGTTCAGTCATATCATTACGATGTCTGGTGTGTGACAGTTTATAGTGATTTCTATTATTGGGCCATCATACAAAAGACATGTGGCATGCTGTCCCACCCATTTACATTATCCTGACACCAGGCCAATGAATTCTAACACTAATGTCTTAATGCTGGGCAATAGCAATGCAGCTGTTAGTATCATTGTTATAAGTCTTTGGTATAACTCAGCAAGGGTTCAAAACCGCAATCTACCACATCCAAGGCAGATGCTCTAACCACAAGGCCACTGGTTCAGTTGGAACTCCAATGCTAACAAGAATGTTAGCTTGTAACAAAGCATGTCAGATAAATTTGTTGAAAGTTTCATTGTGATTTTGTCACACAGGGGTAATCTCTGTACTAGAACTTTAATACAATTTTAATGCATGTGTGTGTGTGACAAACCGCATAATAACTTTAATAAGTTAACAAGATCAGACTGAAATAAAAGCCACAAATAGATTTTGAAAAAATTGGAACTTGTTTTCATGGCAACCTCAAAAATATTTATCAATGTTTATAAAGTTAAAAATATTAGCAAAATATGGTCCACCATTGATGTACAGATGAGTTAAGCTATTGGTGGATGGAATCGATTTTGTATTCCAGACTTTTCAGTGGGTGTGATACTTATAGAGATCAGGTTTGGAAGACTCTTGAGTTCATTGTGACTACTTTCCTTTATAATTACAGAAATCAAATGTAAAGACACTGTATTTACTGATGAAAAAGCATATTACCTTCAAAAATGTGCTCAGACTTTCACAGAAATATGTGACACTGCTGCAGTCCAACTGTTTGTAAAACAGCGTAGTACTCCTGACATGATCTGTCCAAAGCAATTCCACTGTAAATCCAGCACCCCCAATGCACTATAAAAGATAAAGGCACATAAGAGCCAATTTATAATTTTTTTGTTTGTTTGCATACTGACAATGAAATCCACAAAAAGCATATACACAAAGTATTCCATATTAACAATCCTTTATTATCCACTGAATTAGAAAAATAAATATAACACGGGTATTATAAATGCTGCACAAAATCAAATTATGGCAACATGGAAAATGCATGTTAATACTGGTTTTTAATACAATTTTGACTGAGTCATATTTTTCTGCACATGTTCTCTATATATTATCAGGAATCAATGACCTACTGATAATCACACAGTAAGTAGTTATTGAATTAACTACTTGCAGATTGGATTAATTACAGTTCAGTTTTGCTTGCCACACATTTTAGTTTCTAAAAATGCACACCTTGAAAACTGTTATTACAGATCTTAATTGTATAAAATTTATTAATAAACTGATTTGTGACAAAGCTTTCCCAGATTATAAATGTATCCACCAGCAAGTCCCCCATTAACTCTTATTCATTATTCTGTTTCCAACTAATACATCAATATAAAGGAAAACATTAAAAAAATATAAAAATTTGATCTATATTTTTATTACTTAAATTTCATTATCTGTTATAAATAATTATTCTTCATTACTGGCATTTTTGCTATCAGGTTACAAATAAAAATTATATCATTGATGAAATGTAAAAATGTATAATTCAATGGAATTTGGAGACATGCTAATGGCTCAACCCATGTAAAGAGGTGTGCAGCTTGTTCACATCAAGTATACAATATAATATACATGTACTGATCATAAATTGTCTAGTTCAAACTGTTTTAATGTATGGACCATTTTAAACAAGAGAGTTTGCAATGTATATGAGCAAAAGAGAATTTAATATGCTTTTGTTAATTACCTTTATACATGTTTCATCACTACTAAGTCCACATTCTTCAACTGTTCCAAACTTGTAATTTATATCTGGATCTGTAAGAAAAGATTTAATATCTTCAATTCTAAACTTATACATACACTATCTGAAACCAACTTCTCTTAAATCACCCTCTCTTAATCTCTTTCATGCATATATTTCATGTGATAAATCAGGAGATTGACTGTTAAAACTAGAATATTGACAATTCTGCAAAGCCAACTAAAATGAACATGATTTATTTTAAGTCAAATTTAAAACCAAAGATTTCTTTAACCTGACATGCATAACTTTTATATTTTTATGTTTGTCAAAATGTTCCTTGTACAAATCTGAATTCATAATTAATTGTGTTGTATGGTCACATTTGAGATGAGAAATTTGAATACACTATATTATATTGATGTGAATGACAGATCAAGTTTTTGACAAACACATAATGTTGGCAACTGATAATCAATTATAGAATATTTAAATCTTCTAATACTAGTATGTATTAAATTAGTTTTGATTAGTGTTTCTATTTTTGTACATGTGTATCAAAAATTAATTATCTTAACAATGTGAACTTCAAAGGTGATCATGTCCACACAATATTTGGAGGGCGTGTGTGTGACTATCAATATAGTTCTCACCAACTAAGACTGTTATAACCTGACTCTTTGGAATGTACCTAGTCACAGTCAGCAAGTGAACAGCAGCTTGATTCTCTAGTGAACAGTGGTGTAATTAATTTCAGAGATTGGATTCTCAGTCACTACTCAGCAATGAATGAATTTGAATTCTGAATTTTTCTGGCTCACAAAATTGCATATTGGTGTAAAAATATATCATACATCTATATATATATGAGATTTGGTCAAAAACTTAATAATATGGTTTGAAAAAGTATTCAGCAGAGATTAGAACTGCTGCATACAACCTGTCAATAAATAATAACATAATACAATTCTGTCATTATTGCATGTCTGGATAGACATTTTGAATATTTTCTGTCATGGTAAAAATTAATACCATTTCCAGTTAATCTGCAGTTTTAACAGCAATACATATCCATAGAAAAACTGTTTTTGGTCCACAAAATTCAATAACGTTACACAATATTTTTCTATCTCCCTTTCTAGAATCTGGAGAAGAAAAAAAACATTTTGGTAATATTGTCTGGTAAAATATAGAAATATACTTACATTTCACTTTTACATAATTATCAATATCTGTGTCATTAAGATTTATGCAAATCTTTCCTTGTCTGCTGAGAGTCAAAGACCATGTGCTGAAGGAGAGCAGATCATTAGTGTAGATATGACAGCTATCAGACCCTACAAAAAATGAGATATTTTATGTGTCAATTAATAACAGCATTAGGAATGTTCCTAAATTCTCTTTACAGTACAATTATCATTATTATTATTATTATTATTATTATTATTATTATTATTATTAGAAGAAGAAGAAAAAATGAATAAAAACATACTTAATACATAACCTTGTCAGTTTCTTGGAAAAAACCTGAACATTTTACTAACATATTGTGGATTTTAAATCAATTAGAAATGTATTTAAGGAGCTGAAACAGCTTATTACAGTGCAAAAAAGGCTGGCTGGTTGTTTGATTGTTGCATTGTTTCCTTGTGTATCTATCCTGAACTAATTATTATTATTTACTGAAAATTAAACCTTTCATTGAAATTTCAAAATGAAAGATCATGCTTTCTTTAATTTGCTTGTTTATATGACACAGTATACAGAAACAAATCTTTATTTTAAAATTGTTTCAGGTAGAAATATAGTTCAGAAATTTCTATTTTCTGTGTAAAGGCTTTTAATCATGAAGTGTCTCAATTGATATAATTTAAGAAATTCAGTTGTATATAGTGTTCATTTAAAACAATATTAACTGTACTTACTCTCTCCTGTCACACCAGCCTCTACTGTTTCATGCCCCTTCTGTTTCATCTTCTTCGTGAATATCATAAACTGATGACATTCTTAAACTGTGTTACTTCCTGGCTCAAGTGTGTACTGCTACTACTGGCATTTCTAGGTGGGCATACAATATTTAACCTCTCAAAGACATGCCTTAGTCCAATGTCTGTATAGAACTTCTGACTTTTGATCTTGGAGTTGAATCACATGGCTTATTAGTCTGGTCTTTGATATTAATGGCCATGAACAGGAGCTGTTGAAGCTATGCTGATTGGATTATCAGTGATGATTTGTCGGATGATATCTTGCTTTGTGCAAGATAAACAAATTATATAATACTGAAATGCCCATAGTCAAAGTGCTGATCTCACAATTTGCACAAATTATAACCATGTACAAATCATTGTTTTTAAAATCAATTAATTATAATGCAACATCAATCTAAAAAATTGTATAGCTTATTCCACTTTCCTTTTCTTAACCAGCAATTGTTATAGACAGTGTAACATCAAGATCTTCCACCTCAACCCCCTAATTATTTATTTCCACCTCCCTTACAACTCATTAGTTTCCCCATCTAGTT
This sequence comes from Unio delphinus, assembly GCA_029339505.1. Lineage (NCBI taxonomy): Eukaryota > Metazoa > Mollusca > Bivalvia > Unionida > Unionidae > Unio > Unio delphinus. Next base: position 2,887,822 of record JAQISU010000172.1, read on the forward strand.
CTAACTTCTAATCCCTTGCCTAAAGTAATTAATTTCTTTTCAATCATGGACATTTTGGTAATAAGCTGAATGCAACATGTATATATGTAATGAGTCTGCTAGCAATTGGAAATGGGGTAGATTCAGCTATCACATTCTTTTCCCCATTCAACCAATTCATTTATTTTTATTAATGTGCCCTTTGGTAATACACTTAAAGCATACAAGTGAGATACCACAACATAATGGATCCTTTAACAAATGGGGGGGGGTGGCAGATCTATCTAGCTGATTTTCCCCCCACTATTATGAATTAGTTCTGTATACATAATCTATTTAGTATTAAACATATGGAAATACCATGCATGTAACAGGTCATACAATATATTGTGCATGGGGGTACATGATCAATTAGCTGATTATTTCTCCTAACTGCAATTAGTTTCTTTTCCTTTTCCACATTTGATATATAATGCAGGTATATGTTTACTTTACAAAATCTCATATATGGATGATTTCAAATGAACCTTTACAGTTAAAAGACATTACAATTTCAGACTAATAGATTTTCAACAGTCACTTGCATAGTATAAGACACAACTGTTAAAGAATCTTCCTGGTTCTTTATAGCAAACTTACAATGCATTAAAATGGGGACCATTCTGATGACCTAAGTGGTTAGAGCATCCACTTGTGATGTGGGAGGTTGTGGGTCAAACCCAAGCTGAGTTATATCAAAGACTTATACAAATGGTGCTAGCATCTGCCTCACTTGGTGTTCACCATTAAGAGGTTAGTTCTGAGATTGGTCGGCCTGGTGCCAGGATAATGTGACTGGGTGGGACATGATGCTACATGTCTACAGGGCTATGCATGAGTGGTGTACATCACTTTAAACTAAATATAAAAATCCAAAACACACACACACACACACACACACACACACACACACACACATGATCATTTGCAAGGTTTTGTAAAAAAAATCTAGAGTGAGTGAAAGTATCCAAGGAAATATATGATGGGTACCTCAACAAATAATACTGGGTAACTCCTTTGGAATTGGATCAACAGATACTATACACATAAATGTCAGTAGAGATCAATGATGTTGCACTCATAATCTTGGCATCTTCTGCCCACACATTATTTGCTTACTTATTCCTGTCCTTTAAATACTTATTTACATTGTTTTTGTGGTAATTTCTAAGTGATTTAGTAATCATTGTGGAGCACATGTCTGACAATACTATTTCAGGAAATTTTGAAGCTGTCTTCGCTTGTAGCTTAAAACATACAATTACCCTCACCTCATACAATTTGCAGTGGATGAAAGAAGTGAGAAGAGAGAGAGATTAAGCAATAGAGAAAGACTGATATAGGAAGAAGAGCGTAAGACAGATGAGAGCCATAAAAACAGTGGAAGTGAGAGGAACACAAGAGGAAGACAGAAAAGAAAAAGAGGAATACAGAAAAAAGAAACATAAAGACAAAGACGAGAGAGAGAGAGAGAGAGAGATGATGAAAGATACAAGAACATAAATAGAGAAATAAGAAAAAGGGCAGTTTTATGAAGGAAAGAGAGGCATAAAGAGAGAGAGAGAGAGGGCGAGAGAAAGAGAGGGAGGGAGTGAGGGTGTCAGGGCTGATTATTTTCCTGCAGGAAGAAAATCACCTGGCTAAATTGTTACCAAGGAAATTGTTAGGAGAGGAGGGGGATTAGGTCTTTATGATACAGGCAAGACATATATAATGAACACCAGCTTGTCATCCAACATGTATGAAATCATGGATATTTTGAGACCTTTTTCAATAAAACCATGATGTTAAGGTACCTAAACTGTCAAATCAAATATGGTTATCCTATTTTTAAAGCACCATTAGTGTCCCATTTTTATAGCATATTAGTACTATTTTTTATCATTCTAAAATGTTGGGTGCAGTCAAATTTGGAGGCATGTCTTATAGTGTTACTTAACCATGGGATATTATGTGACACTGATTAAGTCCCCTCTGTGCAGTACTACATGGTATCAAAAATCATTTCTGCTTCCACACATAAACTGTGCAATATGATACCAATTAGAAAAATAAGTAACCCATCCAAGAATTGGGAAAAACATAATATTCCTTTGAATAATTATGTTGATGATTGGGTTAACAAATCTTATCATAAGCGATTGAGAACAAATTGCAGATGATTAAATAAAAATTAAATGTGTTTAATGTTTCTAAAAATAGAAAATATAAAAGCTGAAATAATGTTCGAATATGAAAAATCTACAACTTTAAGACATATTGTTCTCTTTAGATTACTGTCTTTAAGACATTATTATCTCTCTATCCTATGGGCTTTGATGTAATTAATATAAAGATATTATAACAGTGCAAATATTGATAAACTTATCAATGTTTTATTAATTAATACACAATCAAAACCATGCCTATGTATGCCATCTTTTATTGTGCTATTTTATTATCAATGAAATAATTATATGTACTAGAATTTATCATGTATATATATATATATGACTTGTCTACTTTCATTCAGTAGACATTGTGTTTTTGTTTTTGTACTATTTTCCATACAACGCCAGCAGCTGGTTGGATCCAACCCATGACTTCTTCACAGTTAATTATAAATGTTCATAACTTTACAGAGAATAGTGTTAACATTAGTACATAGTATTATATTCTAATTCTAAACTCATTACAGAATATAAGCTATGAGAAAGAGAGAGAGCCAAAGAAAAGTAAATTTATTGTAAGAATTTCCACTTATATAAATATATGTACCAATACATATATGCATATTAAGCATTCACTCATTACAAGTTTTATAAAGTAACTATGGTTGTTACTCATTTGAAAGCAATTCAATTCTGCTATTATTTTAAATACGTATTTTCCCTTAATAGCAATCTTTGAAAATTAAACAATTACCATTGTAATAAGAGTTTCTGACACTAGGAAGAAATCTAACCTTGCCCGCTTGATAGGTTTATTATTTCTCCTAGTGGATATTTTTGAATCTATATTATTTTCTCATCAGAAATAAATTTGAATACATTCATCATAAACATCAATTAGGACAATTAATGTTCATAAGTTTGAATGTGTAATTTTGAACTGAAGTATCTGAAAGTATATTGTTGCTGTTTGCATCTACTTTGCGTCTGTGTATAGGCAACTTAAAGTTATTGCTCAATACAATAGCTTCTCCCCTTGAATCTGAATGCAAAATAAATTATATATTGGTAACCCCAAGATGATCTAATATGTCTTCTGTCATTTAGTAAAATGTGTATCTTGCAATAGATATATTGAGTATTCCTCATTTTCTTCATGTAATTCATTACCCATAGCAATATGACAGGATAGATTTTTCACAAGGCAGTTCTTTTATATAAATGTCTACATGGAACTGCACTAGAATATCTTCAGGACTTGTTCAGGCCTTTTTCAACAAAATACCAGTTGGGATCAATATCACATGGAAAACTTCTAGTACCAAAACCAAGAACAGAGCAATTCAAAAAGAGTTTTCAATATTCTGGTACAGTTGTATGGAATAAGCTTCCACTACATGTAAAATCGGCTGAAAATATTAGAGTACTTAAAAAGAGATATCATGAGCATGCATGTGTTTATTATAGATGATGATCATACCTATATTTATAGGTATTTCCTTAATGACAGCTTCTGTGTAGACTGTGACACTAATTATTGTTTGTTTTGTTTTGTATGGTTTAATGCCATTTTTAAGCACAATATAGGCTATACATGGCGGCCAGTATTAATGGTGGAGGAAGAACCCGGAAACCCCCCGGAAAGAACCACCGACCCACGAGAAGCTACCGGCAAACTTACTCACATAACTACATTAGCCGAATCTTAGACTTAAACACACGCAGACAGAGGTGAGATGGCAGTGATCTGTAACGGACAGCGCTTTAGACCACTCGGCCACTCTGGGCCCCTCACTAATTATTGCTATCTTCATATAATGTGCATTTTCATACTCTCCTTAAGAGGGCCTCAAGGGAGAATAGTCCTTTACTAACGAGTCGCCCTCTATAAATAAAACATTATTATTATTATTATTATTATTATTATTATTATTATTATTATTCATGGAGGCAATTCTCAATGAGTCATCCGCTGCCTTTATTATAAAATTCTTATATCTGATATTGATCATTACATTACTTCTAGGATTTGCTGAGATATTCTATTTGATAGTGAACTTTTTATTTTTAAAGCTTATGTTATATATAAAAAGAAAGTTCATATATTGTCATTAAGAGAGAGAATAATAAATAGAAAAAGCAAAGGTCATTTCTGAAATAAAAAATAACACAAACAATCAAAGGTCATTGAATAAAGTTGATAGAAATAGAAATGCAAAAATATTAAAGAAATAGTAAACCAAATATCCAGTCATTAAATAAAAGTATTTTGCAACTGTCATCCTTGTTGTTTTCACACTAAATTGGGTAACTTATCCTTTTCAGATTTAAGAACTTTGTTCTGTAGAATTTCTTTTTAGTTAAAATATCTTATGTACTTAAAATGATCTTGCCTGTTAGTATACTTCATGTTGTTTACTTGATATTAGAGAAAAGTTTGTTGCTTTTGGCTTACCAATAGATATTCTTTTCAATGAAATGTCAGCCACATTACAGCAAAGTAGCTTCTATGCAAACAACTTCACCTAATATACATTACTCTCTCAAAAGTACATAATAACTGGTGAGTGCCTGCTTGAATGTGAATTCAAATTCGTTTGTTTCTTTTTTGTTGTTGCATCATGACATTTACAAATCTTTATACATTTTGACATAGTGAATTGAATTTTGAAATTTATTGAACAATTAATGAAAGTAATTTGTGAAGTTAATAATTATTCATTAATATGTGTGTTTTATCAGTATATATATAATTTATTATGTAGCAACAGATCACTGAAAATGTATGAGAATGTGTGAATGAAAAAAAAATGTGAACAAAAGTAAACATATGATAACTGTTCCTTATATTTGTTGGTGTGTTTTGGAAAGGACCAAAATATTAAAATAAAAACTTCTTTTTAACACCGTTTGATAAATTTAAAAAACTTTAGAATTTTGAAATATATAACTGATGAAAATAAGAATATATCATGAAATATGCATCACTACACCAATTTTCACAAAACTATGTTAATGGGTCAAACATATTGAGGGCAAAATGAACAATAAGAAAGAATCACATATTGAATCATTTTGGGATTTTACTTCCCACAATTTGCTAAAGACAGACTCTCACAATTTCATTAATTGCACACTTTGAAAATCATTTGCATTCTGCATGTATTTCTATGTGAGATATTAAATTTATTATCTTGATTTAATCTACCCACCTACTCACATATCTATCTACCTATCTTTTAAATAAGTAAAGGATGAGTATTATAATGTTTGTTATGACAGTATAATAATCCAACATTTATTTATTACCTAAGTATCTAACCCACAGTGGCTCTTCAATAACTATTTTGAAGAGACTCAAAAAGTACTTGGAACACAAGTTTCATTTTGATTTTCCTTTCATGTAGCCCAGTGCTAACAGTTGGACATGTAACAAGGGTCATCCTGATTATCACCATCTCTAATTCAAATTTCACAGCCAAAATCACTTGGGAGAGCATGGTTAATTACACATTTGAATAATCTAATCATGATGGCAAGGCTTTATACCCAAACAAGCCTTTGATGATGCCCTATGGACCACTTGCTTGCAGCTAACAGTCTCTTGCCAAAGTTATGGATCCTAGATTATTTCATTATTTGGATTTGGCTTAGCTGAAAATTTCTACAGTTTTTAAAATATAACTTTATATGCATGTCACAACAAAGTCAAGATATTAAAAGGGATTTTGATATATCCATATCATCGGACAAAGCAGTACACTGACATAATCATTATTCATCAAATTTGAGCACAAGGGAAAAGATTAAATGTACAGATCTTGGTGCAAATTTTGTATGCACATAACCTTCACCACTATTCTCATTGGCTAATTTTTTGGTAGCTGAATGAGTAAATAAACAAACTAACTGAATCTTGATTGAACAATATTTGAAAGGACTGTAGATGTATATTTTAATAATCTTGACATGTAAATTCATGGAACAAATGTAATTTTAAAATGGGTCTGATAATGTTATAAACTATATGTTAATAATCTACTTATCAAATGCATCATAGGCTTATTTTAGTATTTACATGATAAAAAAATAAATTATCCTGTATGATAATTAGGCATTATGAAATTACCAGTAGAAGCACATGTAGCAATCAGATCAATTGGTTGAAAAATTACTTTGAAAAGTGTGTACAATCTGTAGTTAACTTCAACACCTGTTAGAGAAATATGTTATTATGTTTACACCCATGGCTGAGTATCCACTGCACTACTGTCTTCAATGCAATGTGTTGATAAATATTGATTGCAGATAAATTATAAAATTAATTCCTTTTATAAATACACGAGTGACTTTATATTTTTCTCAACTGCTCATCTCAACTATAACAATGCGAACACTATAAACTCAACATTAATACAGGTTGTGAAAAAAATTAGGTTGAATTGTTCATATCATATAAACACCAGAACTTTATAACAGGGCACCTTACAAGTATATAAACAATACAAGGCTCGAAGCTTTTTCACATCTGGGAAGATAGGTTGCTTGCTTTCCAGGTTAAAGTTCATAATTTAATAAAATAATTAAAAAGTCCTTTTAAACAGTCAAGAGAGATATATAATTGACTCTGCTTTGCATAGAAGATGACAAAAACAAATGATAATAATAATAATGAGGACTTTACATTACGCCTAGAAGCTCTAAGCACTTTACAACATATATAATGATATTACATTGTACTACAAAAAGCAAAACACTATGACATTAGAAAATAAAAAAGCTCAAAATATTTGGAGGTGTGCTCTGATCGTGGTACTCTAAGCATGATTCAAGCATGCTGTGTTTTGAGCTTTTTGACATTTCTGGAGCAGATATTGAGATGAAACAGACATAATTGAGTTACAATATTTGAGTCTTGAAAGTACTGATGAAGAAAAGTGTTTTAGTGGCATCAACTGAAAGATATTTGTGAATGGAGCTGATGCATCTCAGCTTAAGATAAGCAGCCTTTCCTATGTTCATGACATGTTGCTGCAATGTGAGAATAACTGACCAGAGTAACACCTAGGTTCTGTACTCTTTTTGACCACCCTACTCCTTAGAAGGTAGAATCAACTTGAGTTGTGTGGCTAGACTTGTATATTGTGATCAGTGTACAATTGGTGAAACACTGGATGATGATCTATGTCACTTGAAAGTGGCTGAGTGTATTGAATGAAGCGAACAGCTCCAAGAACAGACCCCTGTGGAGCACCACAACATAAATCAACTGGGCTTGAGTGTAAGATTGGCAGATACAATTTGTGTCCTGTTGACTAAGTAAGACTTGAACCAAAAAACGGCTGTGGTGTGAATGACAAATACATGCTTTTTACATTGAATTAATATATCATGGTCTGTTGTGTCAAATGCTGAAGACAGATCATGGAGTGTGTGGAATGTAATTTTTCCGCTATCCAAAGCAGAGAGAATGCCATTAACTACTTTCAGAAGTGTAGTTTCAGTACTGTGGCAGGGGAGATATGCAGACTGAACATTGCTATAAAGACTTTGAATTCAGATGAGATACATGTTGGGTCAGAACAACTTTTTCTAAGATTTTTTATATGAACGGGAGATTAGAAACTAGTCGGTAGTTCTTTAAAGCATTAAGGTTGAATGTTAATTTCTTCAGCAGAAGGTTTTATACTGGCAGTTTTGAAAAATAATGGGAATTCCTCTAATGAGAGAGAGGTTTTAATAACATCAGTTAGTAAAGGCAATATTGGATTGAAGCACTCAAGCAGCAGTGATGTTGGAATTAGATCAAGTTCACATGACTTTGGTGCACTCATCATCACAACTATCAGAAATTAATCCATGTGCTGCTAATTGTTGTCCCTGAAATACTGTAGTGGGATAATTTGGCTAAATGGACTATGTTTGTGACATTCTTCTTGGCAGCTTCATAGATTAGCTTATGAAAGTGAGTCTGTTGGAAAGTCAAAGCTTCTCCACTTCACAGTGGTCTTTTGTAATGGTGCAAAGCTGGTCCCTAACACTGCTATACCATGTAGAACACTTTTGAATTGATACTCTGCACTTGATGGCTGAGATGTTTTCAAGCAATGAACACAGGCAGTTATCGAGTTCTTCTACTGTAGGAGGTAAGCAAGTTGTTAGGTTCGCTTGGATGTCATGCATTAGTTTGGTTCTATTTATCATATCGAGGTGTCTTTCAATAGCAAGTAAAGGTGAAGGAACTGATACATTCAGATAGCATATAATGAGTAGTTATCTGATGCAAGTTCGTGGGATACAAGGATGGACCATAGAATATTATAATCAGGTCTATGAAGACTTCAGTCTAACATGTGACCATGTTTATTGGTGGGTTGGTTAACTGTTTAAAGGTTGAAAACATGAATGGAAATAGGATCATGCTATTGTTATCTGTGTTGCCTCCAAAGCTAAAGAGCAGCACATATATTTGTATTGTCTAGCAGCAGTTGTGTAAATTACATGATTAAAAAGACATCATGTCCAAGTTTTGAATGGGCTGTAATGAAACAAATTCTGGAACAGTAAAACTATACTATTAAGATAATACTTGATCTACATTATTGTGATTACTATATAATATCTGAGGATATTCCATCCATGATAACTTAATTGATGATTAGTTTAACGTTATTCTCAGTGATAATTTCCCACATATATTCATGAACTTAGTAGTATTTATCTAAATTCATTATGAAAGACTCGCAAAACACAACTTTGATGGAAATAGGTGGAATATGATATATCTCTGTGTGTCTAGCTGGCTAAGATTAGTTGATAGTGGATGCAATAATTTACTTTACAAAATATTTAGAAAGCTGATCCTTTTTTCAAATGAAAAAAGTAGAGACTTAAAATAAGGTTACTGAAATTTGCACCAGATTCTTTGGTGCCATATTGAAAACATTTCAAACACTTCGAATGACAGAAAATGCCATAACTTTTGGCTTTTCAGTCTACACAGAAGCTGTCATTAAGGATATGCCTATAAATATAGGTATGATTATCAGCATTTAAACATCTAACAATTTTGAATTTTTATTATCATGGAGTTTGCATACTCTACTATGATAGCTGGACAAGTAACACAATTCATAAAACCAAGTGCCTTATTTTTGAGTCAGTGTATGGCTGTCTACAGGTCATGCTCTTGGTGTAAAATTCCTTTGATCATGACAGGTTTTCATTGATCTTGCTGAGTGCTTAAAAGCTGCCTGCTGGGCATGTAATAGCCTTGATAGAGGCAGAACTGGTAGAAGGCATTCAACCAGTTACAGCAGTTTAAAGAAGGTTAGTTTTCTTGCAACCAGAGAAGTTCAACTGATATGTCCAAAGTGTGAAGAGAATGGACAATGACTTATACAGAAAACTTCTTGGAAACGAGTTCAACAAAGGTGTGTATAGATTTAAATTGCTAATTTGTAAACATTCTATAGGTTAATAAAACAAACAGAATATAAACAATAGTACATAGTTATATTATGTTAAATTATCTATTAGTATTAGGCACTTTTATTAAACTATTCAGGGATTTTTATTCAATTCAGTAAGCATAGCCCACATCTAATCAGAGCATACTCAGTATGAATTAGATTTGGCATAGTTTTGTAAATTTATGTTGTAAAGTTGACCCTATGAGCATGTATTACATTTTATCAAATTTAAGTGTAAAATTTTCTAAAGATATTTTTAGCATTACATGTAAAAGATTTCAGACCAGTAGATTTACATATTTTGACTAAAGATATTCACTCCTAAACCAGTAGATTTTATTTTGTCTTCATAAACTTTATGTTGCAAGTACTGAAATGTTTTTTTCCCGCTGTAATATTTTCTCTCTGCATACTATAATATAACAGCAAGTTCTGAACATAAATCAGATTCTGATTCTGATGGAAAATGCTATAACAAAATGGAATTATTTATCTTTCAGTTCACTGCAAAGATTTTAAAAAAAAATTTAATAGTATTTTTAGTTTCCATCACAAGATTACTGCCTGGTGACCACTGATGGAATTCATTTTGATTATTGAGCCTAACACTTACTGGCTATCAACAGTTCTCTGGTCCAGATTTCTACTTGAATAATTACTATGTATTTCTTTTAAAATAATAGAGAATATACTCTTGATATCAGTATTTTTATAAGTAAAATGCTATTGGCATAAATGCATTTAAATATTTAGTTATCATCAGCAGTAGGAAAAGAAAACTCAGAATGATAGTTGCGTAACTTTTAAAAGGTATGTTAGGTGAATTAAAGACTGCAGCATGAACTAACAGGTTGAGACTTAAATTTTTTATCTTGCAGATATCGGTCTCCCAGCAACAAGATTTGTTCAGAAACGGTTGTCATCTTGTATGTCTAATTTAGGTAAATTATAATTTGTATTTGTTACACAGCATGAACAGCAACTACTACTACTACTACTACTACTACAGTAATTGCCACTTAGAATACAAACTTAAAGCATGGAAATAAAGCACTGAAATGGTAGAGTGAAACATATTTTCATTTCAGTCATGCATTATTCACCTACTCCACCAAAATAACTTTGAGGCTAATTAGTTATGGATGTTTATATGCTTAATTATTTAAGTGCCCTGATTTTCCTGCATTAAAATCATTTTAGTATCATTACTTAATTCTTCTAATTTTATTTGACTTTTTCAGTAAATCTTCTTTGAATCTTAATAAAGTTCTGTATCTTAATTATATTAAAAGAAAAAAACAGAAAGATACAAATTATTAAGCAGTTTAAATATATGCATTAGTATGAAAACATCACAAAATTACTAGCGTCATCATATGCATAACATTAATGTTTGTTTTAAAATCTATCTGCATACTAAAATCTGAAGACAATTTCAAATGCCATATGTTGCAGATTTCAATGTGAAAAGAAGAAGAGCTGCATTAGATTTAACTTTCATTGAAAAGGAAAAATCTGTGGCATGTGGGTGCAATAGTCATTGCAATGACAACTTTACAATGGAAGACATTTTAGTCTGGCGACAAAACCTGCATATACTACCTGAAAGACATAAACGGATGACAGTACTCATTAGCATCATCCGAAAATGTGCAGTGACATATAAACATACAAAAACACAGACTTTCAAGGTCAATGACAAGACTGTATGCAGGTATTTATGGAATATAAAGTCATATTTGTTATTTTCAGACACCTTCCTTGAACACAACAAGATTAGTGTTTTCACTGAAACTGTCATATCCATCAGCACCATTACAATAACACTATAAATCTGACAAATTTAAATCTGAAGGAATGTTATATGCATCAGAAATCAGATAAAAAGAGTTGTACACAATTTAAGCCATATTTAAATGTTAAATCAGTCATTTAACATTTGAGACTTAGTTTATATCAAAATCTAGTTGTCATAGATGCTCATCAGATTTTGGACGAATATAAATAAACATGTATGATTTTCGGTATGTGTTTATGACCAGACCATTTTTAATACAATTCAAATCAGTTTTAAAAATATGAATTTACTTGAGTGGGGGAGGAAGATGTAGAACACTTTTTTTATGGATATGTAGATGGCCAAATTATATATATATATATATATATATATATATATATATATATAGTGTTCTTTTAAAGATTTTAATCATTACTTAGTCATCTGGACAAACTGAAGAGTACATTTTCCAAACAAATATCTGTTCTCATGAAACACTACAGTCAATGTAATGGGCAATTGTTCCAAAACAAACATGGTTTAGTACTTAAACATTTATCTCTGAAAGACAGACATTGTTTTATGGATATTTTATAAGAAGCAAATAAATAGTTTGTTCAACTTCTCCTTTTAAATGTTATGTTAAACTTGAAAATACCAGTTATAAAAGCACCTGAGTGAATACTTCAAAATATTTCCCCTGAAGACTGTTACATTGAAACAATTATGTAATATTGATACAATACAGATACAATGATTTAATGTTTCAAATAAAATGTGCCAGTAAACTTCTAATGGTTTATGATGAGTTAGAAAGTTGATTTAGCAAGAATAAATGAAAATTGAATGTGCAACTCTCAATTATATCTCACAGAATTATGATACCTATTATGATATTTAAAAAGAAGAATCTGAGTGTTAATTTTCCAACTAAATTGCAATGAAATTTGAACATTATTTATTATTTTTTATATTAATTTCTTCTATTATGACAGTAAAACAATCATTCAAAAGACTTGCTTAGTTTAGTTTAAAATAAATAAAATTCATTTAAAAATTACTGATCCAAATTTTTCAGGTATACATAACCCAACAAGTCTCAGGCAGACTACGAGCTGAACGAGCAGATAGAAGAAGATATGATGTTGGGAGACATTTTTTGTACCTTGCAGATACAAAATGATATCATTCAAATCGGTCAGGTCATGGAAGTTGCGCCTGCTGAGATTACAATTAGATTATACAGAACAAAGCAATTTAAGGTGTCACTGACATCATGTAAACAGCTGACAATATCAGTCAGCAATATTTTACCAGGGGAATTTGAACTTCCTGCTTCAAGAAAATTGCCGATAGGCATAAAAAGACTTATTGAAAAGAGATCTTGTATGTTAAAGTAAAAGTTGTTACAATGTACACCATTTCAGTCATATGTTCTTTAATAATAAAATTTGTTATATATTTAAACATTTGTTTTAATAGTTTGGTTTTCTCTAGATTTTGTACACATCCATCTTCCTGTTGGTCCATCTCTCTGTTAAAAACTTGATAAAGTTTGTAGGTTTAACAATTTTTGCCGAAATACTAGTTTTATTAAATCAATTTTAATGACGAAAATCATTGGTGTGATAAAAATACACAGTCATTTCATTCACTGATTTATTTCTAACCCAACTCTAACAAGTAAGACCCTAGCACTGTCATTGTATGTGGGTTTTATGCTTAATGTACATTATATACTAACACTGTGCCATGTTAGAGTAACATGATCAGAACACACATCTCTATAAAGCAAACATCCCAACTGCTCTGTACCATACAATGACTGCTACATTTCACTGATGGACTCCAGTCCAGCATTACCTATCTGGCCTCTCCCATGTGTACAAACCAGCAAGATACTTATGATCTTCTTCTGGCAATCATATACTCACTATGAAAACAGTCATATGTACAACATTCATTTGCATACCAGGGCCCAACAACTTGGAATGAATTGCTAAATGAAATTAGACACAAAGACACTGTAATCCCTTTTAAGAGTCTCTTAAAACTCTGACAAACATGTCAACTGCAAAAGCAAACTTAAAGACTTAATGTTGTTTCCTATCTTAAATATTTTCAGCATGTTTTTTTTGCTTTATAGTTTCATGTGTTTTTTTTGTAGTCAAATCATTATAGATGTTGTAAAATGCTTAGAGCTTCTAAAGATTAGGTGCTATACAAAGTCCTCATTATTATTATTATTATTAGTATTATTATTATTATTATTATTTATACTATGGGTGAGTCTATTTCCCACCAACATCACTATTACGTACATAGAAAAACCACTTGTTAAATCCATGTGAAAGGCAAATGTGTAGCATTCATTTAGCCAAGATTTGGTTTCAACCAAAGAGTGTGAAGAACAGCTTTGTAGGAATTAGCCAAATTGGGCTAAAAGGACATTAGTTGTGTACCTGCCTCACTGAGTATGGCAACAGGAATCCTTAGCCAAATTTTGGCTAAGCATTCATTTAGCCAAGATTTGGTTTCAACCTAAGAGTGTGAAGAACAGCTTTGTAGGAATTAGCCAAATTGGGCTAAAAGGACATTAGTTGTGTACCAGCCTCACTGAGTATGGCAACAGGAATCCTTAGCCAAATGTTGGCTAATTTAAGACCTGCCTAGCTCCTTCCACAGACAGTAAAGCCATTGAATAGTTATGTACTATATATTGATCAAAAGCTCTTCAAAGATTCTCATTATGTGCCTTTTCTACTTTGGGTTAAGAGATTTTAGCCCATATCAGAGGCCTGATTTGAGTAAATGGAAAAGCTCAAGTGAAATCGGAAGCTACTAAATGTAGAGGGAAGGCCTGACCAAATGAGATTCTTTTATTAAAGTCATTATTATTATTATTTTACCAGGGGTGGCCATCTAGACGACCAAGCAAATAATTATTAAAAGTGGAATTTCAATACCTTTTTCAAAACAAGTAAAGATTATTGTTTTGATATGCAAATTGATGATTTTATACACAGAATGTTACATTTTCTAGTAATTTAATTTTTCGCCATATCAATTTTATTGATAATTAATTTATCTGCAGGGTTTGCTAGCAAGATCGTATGAGCAACTTTTTTTCAATGTAGCCAAATTACTTCTGCAAGCTGCTACGAGCTCAGTGCGAACTCCCATGTAGTCTGCGAGCTACAGTTAAGATCGTAAGAAGCATGCGACGAGCTATCACAGCTCACACAAGCTTGATTTAGGATTGCATTTTTATAAGGGTATACATTAACTTCAAGGTCATTGTTATTTTGTTGTATATCAAATTTTTCCATTGCACTTTTCATTCCACTATTATTTTAGAGCCATCTGAGATGAAGGGATGAAACTTGGTCTAACTATATACATCAACACTGAAAGGCGTGTTGCATCCTTCTATAGTTAGAGTCATTGATTAGTATTTTAGGTCTCAGTAAGTTGCCCATTTGCTTTTTAACTGTTTAAGAGCTGTATAGGAAAATGCGTGGTACTTTGTATACTTATTTTTAGTTTTTAGAAGATGGGTTGTATTAAATGTTTTGATCATATTCACAAGGTTTTGATGACTGGTAAATATTTTAGATTTTTTTCTTTCTGCTTTATATATATAAAGTTGTTAGAGGTATAGGTATGAACCATGGTACTAATGTTTATGTTTGATGCCTTTGTATGAGATCAACAGGATCTTCAAGACCATGGTATTAGCCAATTCAGTTGTTGTTAAGCCTGTTTCTGTACTGATCCTGTACGGTCCTTTGAGGTGTAGCAATGAAATGTGTTTGCTTTCCAATTTTGCCATGTAGCTTTTCAGTTCTGTTGTAAATATTGTAACCATTGACCTCACAAGGGCTTGAATTGCAATCTTTTTCAAACATGATTAGCAAAGCAAGTGTCACCATGTAATGAATTACCCTGATCAGAAGCCTATTTGAACAGCATCTAACCAGCATCTATTGGTAGATTTTGTAGATTTGAATATTTTTCAATTAACGGGTTTGTATCCCTTAATGCCAATTAAAAATATATAATTAATTATATATCGCAGACCTAGTAAATTGGTATCTTGTTTAGGATATGCTTGCAGTGTTAGCAGGTTAGTGTAAAATTGGGAACTTTTCAGAATACATATGTAAAATACTATGATATTTTCAAAGAGGCCATATTTAGTCTTGAAATTATATACATATAGCTGTTACGGACTAATCTTTGGTAGCGTGTTAGTCATTTAATAGCAGTATTCTCAACATGATGAATCAGATGGTTTTTAGTAAGCATTTAACTGTAACACAAGTTTTAATTTAAACTTTTTATATTTGAGCAGGCTAAAAAACATCCTCCAGTACAGCCATGAAGAAAAGTGCTGCTTTTTTGTATGTGATGTTCATCAAGAAGGTATCACGAGCTTAAGGAGACAAATTAGAAGCTCTAGTGTGACAGCAAAATTTGTGTACCCTTATGAATCACAAAATGCTTTGGTAATCTGCGAAAACCCAGAAGGTATTGTAGAAATTTAGTTTTTTCAAATATATCATTGATATTGCTTCATTTCAGAAATGTCTTTAAATATGCCAGTTTCAGAGATTCTAGAAAATTATGCATGGGAGAGTTGATAAATTTTATGACAACTTGTTACTGTCTATATGAGATTTTTGCATTTTTTGCAAAGTATATCATGCTTTCAATATGTCCAAGATTTAGCTCACCTGACCATGTATCCATGTAAGCTTACTTACTTACTAACTTGTTATTTGGGTCACATTGAACTAGGCTTATAAGCCATCTAAGCCAACACCATTGGCTTATTTCTTTTTGATATCAGAAAGCCAACCTCGACATGACATGATGTCATTTATCACATTGTATGTATAGTTTTCCTATAGTATGTGCAGTTTCATATTTTTAATATTACCACACTTTTTGTGAATTTGAATGACCCAAATAATCCCATGAAATTATTGTGCAGTATCCTCTTTACTGGTTGGCTGGTAGCATGGGAATATGTTTTTAACCTCGCCTTCTGGAATGATTGGTTTTGAATCAACATTTTTGGCAGCCATTTTTTAGCTCAACTTGCGAAAGGAATTCAGTCATATCGCTATGATGTCTGCAGTGTGGCAGTTTATAGTGATGTCTAGCACTGAGGCATCATGCCGCAGACATGTAGCATGACATCCCACCGAGTCACATTATCCTGACATTAGGCTGACCAGTCAAAACATTAACCTCTTTATGCTTAATGTCAAGCAAGGTAGCTGTTGGTAACAATTTTGTAAGTCTTTGGTATTACTCGGCAGGGGATTGAACCCACAACCTCCCACATTTGAGGTGGATTCTCTAACTACTAGGCCACTGTAGAAGTCTACTTATGAAGAGAACTGCATTATTCTACATTGTTTGGTTGCTGATTCAGAAATTTTTCATGCAATGTACTGTATTTTAGGTACAGTGGCTGCAAGTTTGCAAGGTGGCAACATGGTGAGGCTTTTTTTATTCCTTTCCACAGTCACTCCACTTTCACCTGATGTGTGGAGAATTGACAAATACATGAGCTGTACTTATGAGAATAAGAGTCAAATATATTTTGTGTTTACATTGTCCATAGTACTAAGGAAATACTTGTCCAGCTAACATTTATACCATGTAATGTATAGTTAGATTCAGTTACTTTCCCACACAGAGGAAAATTGTATAAAGATGTCAGCGTTATGAATTTAACAATAATTAATTTCTTTCAGAAAAAGATACCATTATAAAGAAACTGAAGAATAAAAAGTACAATGTACAATGTGTTGGTCCACAGGTAAGTTTTGGAATAAATTAGTAACTACAAAGTGCTTTTGTTCAGTTCTCTTACCTTTTACAAGCTTTTTTTCATCATATAGTCATCAAATTCAGTTCTGCTCAGGTCAGTTTAAAAATGTATTTCTTTTGCTGTATACCTAATGGAACCTTACTTAATAATAATTTGCATATATATGTATCAATGTCTACCTAACTGATATTCTTCAGAGACCTATAGCAGAAATGTGATATCTTGAAATAAAATTCTACAATATCACATTCTTTCACTGCTTTTTAGTTTTTCTATAACAAAAAACACCTTTCTCAGTATTTTCGGGTGAATTAAATAAAATCAAAATCAAAATCACTGACTTGACATAGTCTGACTTAATCTTAGCAAGTTTACTTTCACTGAAGAAAATAGCAACCGTCAATATACAAATATCTGATCAAGTTGCTATCCTGTTTGAACACCTTAAAATTTGTAGCAGACACTGACAAAATTATGGAATTTGAGAGATCTCAAAAATTACTCACATATTTCTCATTTAGATCTTCAGACTACATTTACTTACTCAGCAATCAGTTGACATATTGAAGCCCATATCAGAAACAAATCATTTTTTTAGAACTTGGTTGATGAAAACTCTAAATTAATGGAATGGTGGTTTTTCTGATTTTGAAATTTAGTTTTAGGCAAATACATTAACTTATCCACCCATTATTTGGCTTCATTGTATTGGTGGGTATTATTATTATGTCCTAATTATTCAAGCTTTAAAATATTTTTATCCAATATTTTATCTTAAGGTAAACCTCACTCTTTATTAAGGAAAAAAGGAGGGAAGGAAGAAATAGTCATAGGTTAATATTTATCTAAATTTCAATATATGTCTCTCTTTCTGCTCCACTTTTTTAGGGCTCTACTGAAATGAACATCTTGGACAGATGTCACCTTTGGTTGTGAATTAATTCTGAGCATACTCTGCTCATTTTCTTTGTATCAATATTGTATTGCTTCTTTCTGAAAAGGCATATACTTAGCTAGATTTGTCAATTTGAATATTTTGGAAAACTGATCTTTGTGATTGTTGTGTACAATTTTCTAGAGATCATATATTATCTTTTGGATACATCTATTTCACAGTAGGATTTTTCACTAACAAACGTCCTTTGTTAAATCAGTAGTTTACAGACTACAATGCCAAATTTTGTGTTTCTTTGTTCTTATCTATTCCATAACGCTCTTTATGGATATTTAGTCTTTCAGTGAAATTGCATTATACTTTTTAATGGGGCCCCGAGTGGGCGAGTGGTCTAAAGCCCTGTCCGTTACGGACCACTTCCATCTCACCTCTGTCTGCGTGTGTTCGAGTCTAAGATTCGGCAAATGTAGTTATGTGAGAAAGCTTGCCAGTAGCTTCTCGTGGGTCGGTGGTTCTTTCCGGGGTTTGTCCGGTTTCTTCCTCCACCATTAATACTGGCCGCCATGTATAGCCTATATTAAGCTGAAAAATGGCGTTAAACCATAAAAAAACAAAAAACAAAAATACTTTTTAATTGTTTGTATGTAAATCAAATTTGTATTTCACACTATTTGAGGCACAAAATCACTCACTGGTATGTCCTTTAACACTTTCCTGTCACCAACAATCTAATATACTTCATAACTTTAAAAATTATTGTCAACATCACTGTCACCATCAGCAATTATTTGCAGAATGAAATTGTAATGAACCATGGAGGGAATTAGACATTTTATGTTTTCTAGGTTGCCTGTATTTTATTCACACATTTGTGAAACTTTGGTTCAACCTATGCCACAAGTTTTGTTCCTGTTAAAATCAAATTTAGTTTGACAACCATTAATGTCATGCTTGAAGAACCCAGATCTAGAGAAAAGTTGCTATCTGAAAAACAGATGTAGAGAAAAGAAATGTTAAATAAAAATTGTATAGGTACTTCACTGAATACATTTTCATATATGGAACTTTCAAAGAATTTGCAGGTCTGGAGTTCTCGCGTTGCACTGTTGTCCCAGTGCATGAAATTGTACAAATTGTGCACGATTCACACAATGACACACCTTGACAGCATCTCCGCTTAAGTATTTGACTTTCCTCTGCTGCTCTGTCAATATTTCCCATTTGTAATGCAGATAATAAGCTACACTGATTTCTGATTGAAGGTTATTGTTTAGCCTAGCACGAAACAAGTAATAACCACAAATTAGAATTCACTGTAACATATTTCAGTGTGCAACACACTGGTATCATAGCTTTCAAATCAACCAAAGGAGTCAAAGTAGACACTTTGTGTGAAAGTGGTTATTAAATGGTGAATAAAGTACTTATATGTATTCTATATGCTGAACACACTTCTGGGTAATTAGCATGGGAAGGGGGCAGATTACAAACCATGTCACTTTGTGTTACCTTGTAGATGGCAAGTGGGTATTCTCAAATAATCCTTTATGGTTTACTAATAAACATGAGTGCTTCTGATTGCAAATGTTGTTAGATTGATTATTCTACAGAATAACAAAGCAACTAATAATAATTATTCATGACTGTTGCATTTAGTATTTATTGTTTTGTATTTATTCTCCATCCTTTTGTATTGATTATCAGTATCTTGTACTTTGTCAGCAAAAGTATCGATGAATTATTAGTAGAAAGTGTCTTTTCCTCTCCTTAACCCTTTACTGCCTAATGGATTCTGCTCAAATTACTTTATCAGTCAATTTTAATGTCAATTTGACATTCTTTTATATGTTCTTTAATTTGTGTTTTATGGTTTATTATAGGATGGGGCTGTTGGAACAGACTGCAGTATAACACAGACAAGTTTTATAACTTGTCATAAACGGGCATAAATAGGGAGGGAATGATTTGGATTGGAATTTTGATTTTTTTTAAAATGTAGCTTTAACAATTTTTCAGTCATATTGCTACGATGTCTGCATTGTGGCAGTTTATAGTGATGTCTAGCAGACATGTAGCATGATGTCCCACCCAGTCGCATTATCCTAACACCAGGCTGACTAGCCTTAACACTAACCTTTTAATTCTTTGGTATGACATGGCTGGGGTTTGAAACCGTGAAGTTTCCACATCTATGCTAGCCACTAGGCCAATGGAGTAGTCAAGAGGGAATGAAGTATTTTAGATAATAATAAATAATAATGAGGACTTTGTATAGTGCCTAATCTTTTGAAGCTCTAAGCGCTTTACACCATCAATAATGATATGACTACACTACAGAACAACAAATGACAAAAACAATGAAATTGGAAAACATAAAAACATGCAGAAAACATGATTAGGTCACTAAGTTTGTCCCTGCAGACAAAACAGGTGAGTCTTAAGAGCACTCTTAAAAGGGACCACTGTGTCTTTGTGTCTAATTTCAATGGGCAATTCATTCCACGTCGCTGGGCCCTGGTGTGCAAACGAACATTGTCCATATGACTTTGTTTTCACCTTGGGAACAATGAGTATACGATTATCAGAAGAAGAGCGTAAGGATCTAGCTGGTGTATACACATGGGTGAGGCTGGATAGGTATGTTGGACTGGAGTCTGTCATTGAAACATAGCACAGAGAACAAATTTTGTGTTTGATTCTGTATCAAATTGATAGCCAGTGTAGGGTACAGAGCAGTGGGGAGGTGTGCTCTGATTGAGGTACTCTAAAGATGATCCGTGCAGCTGTGTTTTGAACTTTTTGAAGTTTCTGGAGTAAATATTGTGATGATAGATGATAACATAGTGACCTTATGACCTTTACTTGGGTTCATCCTCCACCATGTGCTGAAAAATGGCAATAAACCCACAAAACAAATGACCTAAACTTTACTGTAGCAAGCAACATTGGTTAGTAACTTAAAATAACAATAAGCATCTCATGCTTAAATTAAAAATTAAGAATTAAAAAATAAATGCAACAACAATATCAAGATCAAGGCATTATAATTTTGTCATTTATTCATTGCCATCTGGTATTTGTGTGAGAATGAAGCCAGTTTGATTCAGTTTTATTCAAGATGGCTCTTATTTCCCTAGCTTTCATTTAAAATTTTCAGCCAAAGAATCTCTCAGGTTACCATAGCACATGTACAATTCTTAATTTAAAAATTTAAAGATTATCTTTTTCACATCAAGGATTTTTTAGCACAAATGTACAACTTCTGTTTTTCCCAGAAAATTCAAGGCTTCACTGCTGCTTTTGATCCTGTGATCTGTAGAAAAGCCAGAAAAATGAATAAAGTGAAGGACCTGGTAGATACAGTGCAAAATAAAAGTGGAGTAACCATCTCTTGTACTGAAAGTAGCATTCAGTTCAAAGCAGTAACTTCACACCAGCTTGAGATAGCACAAGAGTGTTTGATTACATTTGCAAAAGAAACTTTAAAAAGCAATGTACAGGGAAGATCTGCTGAAAACAGCATCTCTGGGGGCTTTGAAAATGCTGAAAAAATTGAGAATGTGTCACAAACTGAATTTCTTGCTCTAAAGTCTTTGGAAATATATTCTAAATGGACCCAGAAATTCAACATCAAGTTTACTCATGATAAAGAAACCCTATATGCTCAAGGAGATCTTTTATATCTCAATGAAGAAATGAAGAAAGAAATTGAAGAGGAAATTGCAGCCCTTAGAGGAAAACAGAAAACTGAATTACCGTATGATCCACAAGAAATAACACAGTTCAGGTCAGCAATTGATGAAGCAAAGTCAGATGAATTATTATTAGTGTGGGATGATGATAATAAACAGGTGCTTGTATACAGTGATAGCTATGATGACATACAGAAATTCAAACACAGGGTGGAATTTAAAATGGGCAAAAAAAAGCTCACTGGCAGAAGTGGTAGGAGATTTGCTAAACAAGAGGACACAATGCCTTCACTTTCTGAAGAAGAGTCTCCTACAAAGAAAAAGATAGCATGGTCTTTTTCTTGGTCACAAGATGCAACAAATGTCGAGATATTCAAAACATTGGAAGGGATAATGGTAAAAGTGTATAAAGCAAACATCCTTAGACTTGATGTTGATTGTATTGTGAATGCAGCAAATGACAACCTTCAGCATGGTGGTGGTGTTGCTTTGGTGATTGCTAAAGGGGCTGGCCCAGAGATTGACAGAGAAGGGAGTGAAATCTTGAAAATTAGGGGTCGAATAAATGTCGGAGAACAGTGTGTTACTACTGCGGGAAACCTACTGTATGATTGTATTATACATACGGTTGGACCGCGATGGAGTGATTATTATCCACATGATACAAGGAACACAGCAAGATGTGAGACAGACTTGTTCAATTCCATAATAGGTTGTTTCATAGAGGCTGAAAACCGTCACCTGAAGTCGATTGCTCTTCCAGCTATCAGTTCAGGTAAGTTTTGCTATTTGGTTGAGACCTTTGACAGACTATTATCCATGATCATCCCAACTTGATATTTACATAGTAGATCTAGAAGTATACAAGCAAGAACAAGCTTACTGGGAGTGTGCATCTCAGTTTTTAGCACACCTCCACAAAGTCCATCATAACTATTGTACTGGGGTAACCCAATTATGTTAGCATGAGCATTGGCATCTGCACATAAATACATATACATATGAACAGCCTCACTGTATCTCAACCATTTGATCTCCTACATTCTAGGCAGTAATTTGTAATGGACTTCATAGCAGTTACCCTCAGGAGAGGGGCTAAGAAAGCTAACGTTCTCCTTAAAATACATTGGCTATACATTCTTGGTTTGCATGCTGTGTACATTCTTGTTATATGATGAAACTTGGCATGGGGATACATCATTATGAGTACCATACCTGTGTCACTCTGACCCAAATATTCATGCTTTATTGACTTAAGATTCTATCTCAGGTTGCTAGAATGATTGTGTTTGATGATTTTATGCATCTGTATTTTGTATCACACACTTACAAGAATTATCACACTTTGATATTTCACATTTTGCTTTTTGTGTGTTTAGCTTATGACCAAATAGGTTTTCTGCACACTATATACACAGTGTTATTGCTAAGAATAATGGAATTTGGTGAGATTACACACCATCTCAGTGATCCATCCCACACCAAAATTGCCTACCCTTCTGCACATGAGATTCTCACGTGAGATCTAACACAGGTTAGTCTCATGTGCATTTTAACATGCAAATTAGGTAGAACTCACGTGAGAAATTGAATCTAAAAAAATCTGAAAATAACATGAGCAGGAATTGTTAATATGTTGCTCACGTGAGCAAGATGTTGCTCACGTGAGCAAGATGTTGCTCACGTGAGCAAGATTTTGCTCACGTGAGCAAGATTCTGCTCACATGAAAATTGCAGGATCTGAAATTAATATGAGAACAATTTTCCTCACGTGAGCAAGAGTTTGCTCACATAAGCAAAAAAAAACTCCAAAACAACTAGTATTTAATACGTACATTTTTGACAAAAGTTAAAAAAGAACAAAGTTTACTATCATAAAACTTGCAATTTAATAGCATTAGAGACTTTCAAGGTCATATTTAAATCTAACAAGGATGAGCATCTTTGAGTTCAGTTATGGATTTTTTAGCCAGGTTTCTCGCATGAGCAAAAAGAAAACTAGTGTGTGTGTGTGTGTGTGTGTGTGTGTATATATATATATATATATATATATATATATATATATATATATATATATATATATATATATATATATATGCATATAAAATTTTCAATTATTGTAATTATCGTATCACATGCATTAAATAATCAAAGTTCTTAAAGGTCATCATTAAACATACTGCAAATAAACATATTTTAGCAAGCACAATATACAAGTTAAAGTTCCAAATCTGTATGAAATTCATGGCTTCACATGAAGACCATTCTTCAATGTTCCAGAAAATTTAACGCAAACGAAGCGTGTAATTAACAATACTGCTTCCGAGTCTTTCATCATGTACACACAGTCACATGCCAGTCTGCAAAAGTATTCATTTGGAAATTTTTCTCTTTGAATCGAGGCACTTCCTGTTTACCATTGAATTTAGGTTAGCTGGGTCTGTCTTGAACTGTTGAAAAATAAAATCTGAAATTGAAATGAAAAACTTAGTGCAAGTTTGTTTTGTTCCTAATTTTGCATTTGTGATATTTTGTAAAAAGGAATGCATTTGTGATATTTTGTAAAAAGGAACTGGTGTAGATTCACTGGACAAGGCAAAAGCAAAACACAGTTATTATTGGTTTAAATGGCACCTTCAACACATTATTGGCTATCTCACACTGAGGAAATAGGACACACTGAGGCAGCCGACTGAGCCTGACCCAAGCAGGTATTGAAAACGCAGCCCTTCGATTAAGTCTGATGCTCTATCAATTGAGCTACCATTGCTCCCTAGCAAAACTGATAAACTGTACTGCTGTTCAGATGCTTGCAGATCACATCTGTATGTTCCATACTTTTAATATTTCTGGAATAATCCTCAGGGATATTTCTCCTGCAACTAGCAGATTTCTTCGGTAATGTCAGTTGTCTACCATTTATGTTCTGCAGTGTTTTGTGTACATTTGCAAAGTAAATCTAAGTAACAATTCTTTCTTACTTCAAGATAACAAAAGCATACACTGAGCCCCCCCCCCCCCAAAAAAATGTGTTTCCTCATTGCACTGGTTTTAAAATTAGATTTAAAATATTTTTTATTTTTTTTTTGTAAACGTTATATATAAATCAAATAATAATTCAAGCGCTTGAAAGTACCGGGCAGAACCGGCTAATTAGATGCATAAATCAATTTCGGCAATGTGATTTTTTTTAACTAAAAAAAAAATTGGGGGTGGGGGTGGGGAAAAGTGCTAGGGTCAGCAACGAGAAACTGGGAACGTCGGCCAACTGGAAACATGTATTTACTTTTTTTTGGCCTGAAAATGTTAATTCACAAGTGAATCCGAGTAACATAATTCTTTCTCAATTCAAGATGCCTTTTTACATATTTACTAAAAATGAAAAAAATAAAAAACAATTTGAGTGGTATTCGATATTGAATCTTTTGCATGATATATCTGCATCATGTTTCATCTGCAGTGACTGATATGTTGGTGGTGATATTTCTACACTTATGTTTTGGCTGTCTATTTAAATCAAAATTCTGCAATGTTACAGTAAAATCGAATTATCAACATTTTTTCTCATGGGAAAACCGCTAATTCACGGACTAGCCTTTAATTGTTAATTGCACACCATATCATAATTATTGTAATCCAAACTGAGACAGACGCTGGTCGCAGTGCGAATATTGTTAGCGAACTAGCGAACGTCAAACATGAGAAAAGTCATTGTAAAATATAGTACATGGCCGCCATACAAAATAGATACCAAGGAACCTTTTTTTATGGTCGTGGTATTTTGTAGTCCGATAAATCAGCCGCCAAACTTGTAATGGTATTGATGGGTATATATGTTATGTTTAGCAGAGTCTACATCGTTCGGAATATTTTGGACTCGTCCCTAATGCATTGATCGGTCGCCGTGCGTATAGTCTTTTCTATTGCGGGCACACGGCGGCCGTGCGAATAGTCTTTCCAAAAGTTGATACACGGTGACCGAGGGAATACACACTTCCTAAATATACCCACCCCTCTTCCGCGTATCCTACCCCTACCCAATGACGGAGATATGATTAATCTATAGTAAAGAAAACAAGAGTGCATTAAGTTATGTATCCATATACCGTGCAAGTTCCAAAGGTAAACTCTTACAAAATCCATGAGAACACAAAGATGTGTCAATATGTGCAGCTTTAGATGATTACCATAATATACATGTATCAAATTTCAAAGAAGTTTTTTGGTTTGTTTTCTATTAGCTTTTTTGATGGCGAATAGCTTTAAATTTAAAAAGTATGTACGTCTGTAAAATAGAGGGTCTGAGAGCATGAATTATTCTGATGTAATCGTATCCCTTTTCCACACACTGAGCATAACATATGTGAAAATAGTAGAACGAAATGAGTAAACGTCACTTACCTTTTTCAAGGCAAAGAACCAGTCCTTCATAATCCTGAAATCTTCTAATATCCCTCCCACTTTCATCGATGTCTTCTATTTCGTACCACAGGAGTCTGACGTTTTCATTTCGCCGTACTTTATTGATAAAACGTCAGACTACTGTGTTCGTACTGGACTTTAACATCAGTACCGACGTGGAAATCACTAGAGGTTGATTTTATTTTATTTTTGTTAACAATGTCCACACTCTTGTCGTCATAGAAATATATAACAGCGAACATGTTGCAGGAGAACAATAAGTGACTTTCCTTCTAAGCAGCGTGGTCCTTGCTAAACGTTGCCCGCGCGCGAAATTCAGTCTCTTGGTTCAAATGTACTCTTCTACATGTACACTACAGGCCAGCGAGCAGCATCCGTTGAGTTCGTTTGAGGCGCCAAAGAGGGCGGACTGTTCGTAAACTTTTTGTTTTACGTGCCTTTGTATACATATTCACTCAAGTATGACTTAATTTTATAAATCAAATAAATTGTATTTTCGTTATCAGATATTTCTTAACAACTGGCCTATATAATAGAATTTGTGTCTTTCGTAAGTTAGTTAATATTGCTGTAGTTCAATTTTGATGTACATACAGTAGAATGGGATGATCCATGCCCCACAGGACACTCTAATTGGTTCCAAAAAGCCCATCCTTTCATCATGTAATCAGATAGGTTGACAGTGGGAGATTAAGTTTCTCTTATTGGTGATCTTAACCTTTGATCTTGTACGACTTTGTAACAAATGTTGTTATTGTACAAGAAATAGCAAACAATGTCCAGTTCGAAGCAAATTTTTTTTAAAACTTTATTGTTATTGCCGATTTTAACTGAAATAAAAAGTAACAATATCACTGGTTTTAATATTGTTTTTTTTTTTCGTGAAGTTAATTAAAGTTTACAAATCATACACAGATGCACTAAGCATAAAGAAACGTACAAAGATTAAAAGACAAATGAAATGACTGTTGAAAAATAAAACATTACATCAACATTACTATTATATAAATCGTGGACCGAGTATGTAATGGGGCCGAGTACGTAAATGTGCCGAGTACGTTATGGGCCGATTTGGGTGGGCCGAGTTCGTTATGGGCCGAGAACGTTAGTGTGCCGACTCTGCTATGGGCCGAGTTATCCCGTAATCGGTTATACGAGACTTCAATGCCAAGTTTGTTTTGAAGAGTCTTTTGTTTTATGAATAGTGATACGTAATTAATATGTTCAAACAAATTCCTTGATACTTGTATAAACAATGTTCAAACAAATTCCTTGATACTTGTATAAACAATGTCAGAAAATTATAAGATATCTGGTTATTGCTTAATTTGAGTAAAACTATGCATGTGCGAGACAAAGCTGTCACAAAAATATGTTTTCAGGTATCTGGCATGCATCAGAATTTTACTTTTCGGTTAACCGTTACGAGTTTATTTTTTATTTTTAAGACCACATCTTCATGCTTCAACGTGTACATACTTTTGCAGTCCAAAAGAGATGATTCTTGGGTCAAGGTAAAGAGTCAAACTCACTGTCATTAAATAAATTGACAGATTTTTTATATATGAAAACAACAAACTAACAAGATTTGCAAAACAGAAACGATGTCTATTTGACGATACTTTGATCAGAATCAAAGTCCAAATTTCTCACATGAGAAATTAGAACTCTGCCTTATTTTGAAACATGGTAAGATGTAATGGAAAAGAATGTTTTCTAAGTTAAACTTTCTCATGTGAAGATTCAAATTCTCACGTGAGCAAACTCCGCACATGTGTGAATTTGGTTAGTTTTTTCCATGGCTCACAAGATCTAACAAACTGCACACATGAGCTTGCAAAAACTACCCAATTTGCATACGTTTCTAACATGGTTCTCATGTGCAGCTTATGAGAAGCTCATGTGAACTGGTGAGATTTTTCTGTACGGGATATGTCATGCTGCACTGATATTAATTGTAACTAGTTTATTTATTTATTTTGCTCAAGGTCTGTTCTCACAAGAATTGTCATTCTAGACGATAGTGTATACTACATTAGCACAACAACCTTACATCAAAAAAAGATTACCATTTTTATAAGTCTTTGGTTTGACTTGGCCTTGGTTCGAATCCATGACCTTCTCATCTAAGGAAGACACTCTAACCACAGGGCCACCAGAATGGTGGCCAGATAGATTTCTTGCACCAAGTAAACAATACTGATTTGCCTAAAATCATGAAGCTTGGCAAGGTGAAAAACCCTTGTTGCAACAGTAGGTCACATTTAACTTTATTTAAAACTTTACTGACTTGGGTTAAATTTTATGTTTAAACTGTTCATCCTTGAATTAATAAACTAGGTGTGTTTATACCTTTCTGTTAGGAAAAAAGTCGACTATTTTACATTTTACTAATTTAATAGCCAAGTTTTTGATTTAGCTGATGACTAAATAGGTCATTTTTGCATACTTTGTACATAATATCCTATCTTGAATCACAAAACCTTATATGCGGTTATCTTGACAAGTACCGTATTCATATTTCAGTAGTAGCCCATATTTAGTGATTCACTCACTTTGGTTAACTTTGTATTGTGATTGTTCATTCTCAAGCAATGCAAATGCAAATATCATGAAATTAATACAATATCCATCACCTTTAAAAAAAAAATCAATCTCATCCTAATCTATTAGGAGTTGAATTTAGCTTTTTTGACTATCATATTCATTTATTTACTTCCGTTTTAGTTCTGCATGTTTTGGAAAGCAAAAAATAATTACTTTTTCTCTGTCCAGTGTTATGACTAATTTTAAGTAACATCAGCAAACAGTTTATTTCTCTACAATACAAAGCAAACATTTAAAGGACACTTACAGTATTGTGAATTAAATCCCAAACCACTATTCTACTTTTTGACAAGAAAGGTTAAATACAAGAGAAATAAGAAAAACACACACAAAACGATCACTTACAGATTGTTCAATCATTTTAGTGAAGAACAATTTCTTGATGATCTATATAAAGTTCCATGGAATATGATCCAAAATTTGGATGACATAGATGAATCTCTGAGAGTGTGGACTGACTTATTTATGAATGTAGTCTCTAAGCATGCACCACTGAAAGTACATAGAGTAAAGAATGAAATCCAACCTAATTGGCTTACTACTGAAATAATAGATGCTATGAAAACACGAGACCAATTCAAGGCTATGGGAAACCATGCAAAATATGAAGTATGGAGAAATAAAATAACAAGTATGATTAAAATAGCTAAAAAATTGTTTTATCAGTCATTGCGTGAAAACAAAAAGAGCAACACAAACTCCATTTGGAAAGTCCTCAATGAACTCACTGGAGGAACACACAACAATCAGACAAATAAATTTCACTCACTTCTGAGAAATGACACCATAGTCACTGATGAAACTGACATTGCAAATGTTTTCAATGATTTTTTTCACCAACATTACCACAAAGTTAAAAGAACCAGTGATAGAAAACAACCTTAATGAACTGAAAAATTTCTGCAGCAGCAAAATCTCTAAGGAAGTATGTTTCTCTATCCCACCAGTATCAAGTTGTTAAAAAATGTCTCAGTGAACTTGATACCAAGAAAGCTACAGGACTTGATCAGATTGGTCCAAGACTCATTAAATCTTCTGCCTCTGCTATTTTAGATAGCATAACATTCATAATCAATTTAAGTATTGCAACCTCATCTGTCCCCAAAATATGGAAAACAGCAAAAGTAACTCCTATTCACAAATCTGGATCTAAGAATGATGCTGATAACTACCGACCAATCTCAATACTAACAAACTTGTCAAAATTAATTGAAAAACATGTCCATCACTCATTCATGTCATATTTAACCAAACACATGATGTTACACCCTAATCAATCAGGCTTCAGACAGAAACATTCATGTGGGACTGCCTTGATCTCCCTAACTGATCAATGGCTTCAAGCACTTGACCAAGGTAAAATAATAGGATCTGTATTTGTAGATTTCAGGAAAGCATTTGACATGGTGGATCATGAAATCCTTTTGAAGAAACTGAAAATCTACCAATGCGATAAAAAATCAGTTAGATGGTTTAACATATTTATATAAATAACGTTCTGTCTGAACCTGAAACAATTAGATATGGAGTACCACAAGGCTCAATTCTAGGTCTGTTACTATTTATTTTATTTATTAACAACCTACCACTTTTAATAAGAGACTAAATATCATCTACAGATCTTTATGCAGATGACACAACATTGTCAGACATCCAAAACACTAAGCATGAACTCTAAATTTCTTTACAGAATGCATTAACACATTAACCCCTAGCGACGACTTTACGGGGTATGAGGTAGTAGCCTACTTCCATGGTCTGTAGTGTCAAGGTCATACATGATACACTAAAGTGGGTGGTATCATTGAAAAGTAGACAGATGTAGCTCTACAATGATTGCAAGTAATCTGGACATTTTAATTGCATTACAAAATACAGAGGGAAAAACTGAAGTTTTTGGACCTGTTTTTTATTCACCCAAAAATCGCCCATGGTCGGATTCTGAATTTGTGTCCAGATTTTAGACTTTATGACCTCAGATCTACGGCGGACAGGTCTGAGACGCACACAGACAGGTGAACCTGTGCAAAAAGTAGGATAAGGTGGACATTTTGAATAAAGACTCTTCTCCATATGAAAATTTTGGGTCCGTTATGCCAAAAAAAAAGAAGTCCGATTTTTGCCCTTCTGCTCATGCGCCAGTAAACTAACCAATGAAAAACATTTTTGTAGCATTAGTAACCATTTGTCTAATGGATTATTGTTTGGAAATCGATGTATTACGATGTATTCAGAAATAGTCCCCAAAACGTGTTTCCTACTCGCATTTCATGCGAAAACAGCAAAAACCTCCAGGGGTTAATGTATTAAACAAGCTGGAAAACTGGTGCACATGCAATGGTATGGTAGTAAATACTGGTAAAACTAAAATATTACTTATCTCAACAAGGAAAAAAAAGGAAAAATCATGATAGCAATGAATTATGTCTGACATAGAAGGATAAAAATTTGCAAATGGTCTCTCATGACAGACTACTTGGTGTTTTGGTAGATAATAACCTATCGTGGACTGATCATATCAAACATATCAGTTAAAAGGTCAATTCAAGTTTATGGCTTCTCAGTAGGATAAGACATTTTCTCCCTGAAAGGCACAAAAAAACTATTTTATAACAGTTACATACAACCCTATTTAGACTACCGGTACTGTAATACAGTATGGGGTAATTCAAATGATAAAAACATAGCAAAGCTGGAAAATCTTCAAAAAAGAGCATTTAGGTTAATATCAAACCAGAAAGAAAGCAAGGAAAATTAGCTGGCAAGTTAAAAATATTACCTATTAAAGACCGAATCTTTTTAAGAAAAGTCAAATTAATGTACAGGATATCCAATAATAGTGCTCCTGAATATTTACAATCCTTACTCCAGTATAGGCTACCTGGTAATACACCCCACCTGCGATCAATGTCTACAAAACGGTATAAAATTCCCAAACCAAATAAGGAATTATTCAAAAAAAGTTTCCAGTACTCTGGAACTTTGCTCTGGAATAGTATTCCAGTTGAGATTAGAAATGCCCACTCTATTTCCATCTTCCAAACCCAATATATCCAGTGGCTTCTGAGATGCTGCTGAAATGAATAAATTCCTTGTTTGAGGGCCTCAAGGTAGATTAGTTCTTAACTAATTGTGTTACCCTCTTTATATAAAGTTATTATTATTATTATTATTATTATTATTATTATTATTATTATTATTAAATAATCCTAAATGTCATATTGCAAGTAAAAGATAATATCGAATGTTCCAAATGTATTCTGAAAGCCTTGAATTTTCTGATGTAACACAGCAAATGTCTTTGAGTTCACCAGAAAACCAGAAATCCAAAGAAGTGTGCATAAATAAAGAAAGCAAATTAGCACATTAGTAATTCCAATGAATATTTCAAACGAGTAGTACCTCTCCACTTATGTCTTAACACATAGCAAACTCTCATAGATTCCTGGATGCTTATATTTGTTTACAACTTACAATGTCAAACAGTGTGTTTCCTATTGCACTGGTTTTAAAATTGGGGTGGGTAGGTAGGTTGGGGATTTATTTTGCCAGTCATGGATAAAAATTAGCAATGTAAACATTCTGCTTTCAACCATTGACAAAGGTTAAGCACACAATATAAATCAAATATATAGAACACCATTGACATAACTAGATATTTCTTTCACAGTCTGAAAACAACCAAAACATTGAAATTAGTTTTCGTGGGTTTTGTCTTGTATTTTTATAGAGTGTCATTTTCATACATAATTGTTCTACAATTTAAAACAGATAATGCCATTTTTTAGAAAGTGGAAGAGTGGCTTGTTTATTTTATGCATGTGAAAAGACTGCATCAAATACTGTTTTAACACATTAAACCCCTAGCACAGAGTTTACGGGGCATGAGGTAGTAGCCTACTTCCAAGGTCTGCAGCGTCAAGGTCATGCATGATACACTAAAGTTGGTGGTATTATAGAAAGGTAGCCAGATTTAGCTCTACAAAGATACCAAATAATCTGGACATTGTAGTTGCACTACAAAATACAGAGTTAAAAACCTAAGATTTTGGACCAGTTTTTTTTTACCCAAAATTCACCCATGGTCGGAATCTCATTTTGTGTCCATATTTTAATCTTTATGGCCTCATATCTATGGGAGACTGGTTTGAAGCAAACACAGACAGGTGAACCTGTGCAAAAAGTAGGATAAGGTGGACATTGTGGATAAAGAGTCTTGTTCATTCAAAAATTATGGGTCCGTTAAGCAAAAAACCAGCAAAAATAAACCAACAAGTCCAACTTGTCACCTTCTGCTCATGCGCCAGCAAACTAACCAATGAGAAACATTTTCCGGGAGCTAAGCACTTGGTGATGCTATTGATTTTGATATTATATAGTGTCACAGACAATACTAAGTGAACCTACTATTGTTTTTGTTTCCTTTTATAAATGCTTTGAACAAGAGAAATGGGTTATTTTCAGATTCATTTTCCAGTTATTTTTATGCTTATATGAAAAGTTGGCTTATTCTCATTTGGAAAATATAGCTCTTTGGGGTTATGTGTGCTGAGTTCCTTGGGACCTGAAAACACTTTTTCTGTCTTAAAAAATACTTGTCTAGGAATATGGCAGTATGTGGTACATGTAATTGTTTGCAACTAGTAATAATATACACCTGCAAAATCCAATTTTGATTGAACTTTTAATACATATACTCTAATGTTGTTCCAATTATCGATTATAATCGATCATCAGTTAGTTGAACAACAAATAAGATAATTTGCTTTTAGTAACTGATTATAATCGATGATCAGTTGGTTAAGTAGAACTGATTATGAATTTCTGACCGATTCCCATCACTGTATACTCTATAATTTATCAAGATCTTGGACACGTTTGATAATGAGCAGCAGAGAGGGTGAATCCTACAACTTTCCGAGCGTCGATTCGGAAATCTGAGGCTTCTACCAAATAGTAAAAAAAATGGCGTCTATTCGATAAAATAAGATTTCCTTATATACGCCATTGTCGTTGTCACTCACCCTCTCTGCTGCTACAGGTTAACAAAAATCATTTACGAGTTCGACCAAATATTTGATGGAGTCCGATACGATATCGTGTCGGAGGGTCATATAAATTTATTGTTACAAATCCGTACGGGGTTGACTGAGCATTACGAAAGAAATTTCTAAATCGATTATGATCCATATCACCGCAGCACCAAGTTTGCCAAATATTTCTAAGAGTATGAGTATCAACGCCGTTGAATACAGCAAGAATATTACATTTATCTCTTATCACTTTTGGAATCTGAGTGTAGCGTTGAGTGACATATATCACGTCGGTATTTTTATGCCTGCCTCGGGAAAATATTCTAGCAGGATTTTTTTGTTTATCTAACATTACATCATCGTATACGACTAAATTGTTAATACTTCCATTGAGATCCTCTACTGATGGTGCCTCGTCAATATCGGTTATAAATTCAATAATACCCTCACCGGCAATCTCTGAAGCGTTTTCATTAAAATCCTTTAACACTTCATAACATCGTTGATCATCTACGCTAGGGGCAAATAAATACAACTTAACCCACTTCATCCATCTCATTATTAAACTGAGCAACAATTGCGTCTTGCCGGATTCAGATGGCCCGATTATAATCATCCGGATAGAGTTTGGTAGCACTGCATGATGCTTAACCGGTTCTCTTGCTTTAGTCGCTGAAAAATCAATTATATCCATATCCTTATACATAAATTATGGATCTATATTGTGTGAAGTGTAAAACGCGAACTTGCACAGATGACTTGACGACGATTACAACTAAAAATAACCGATCAGCGCTTTCTGGTAAATGCGTGCAATGTGGTACAAAGAAATTTAGATTTGTGTCTATGAGATCTGCGGCAAATGATGATTTAAAAAAAAACGAGGAGGTGATATCGCAGCCAAGCTAACTAAACTCCCTGGAACACCATGGGCAAAGTATTCAGGAGAAAAACACCTTCCAGGGTATAGTTATTGTGGACCGGGAACAAGACTTGATATCAGACTTGATGATCAAAACCAACCTCGACGTGGTGAAGAACCAATAAACGCCATTGATAAGGCGTGTCACGCACATGATGTTGCTTATAAAAGCAGCAATTTGCAACACAGACATCTTGCAGATGTGAAATTAACTCATGCATTAAATGCTATTCCTGATAAATCCTTCAAAGAAAAATTGGCTTCATTTTTGATAAAATCGGCAATGAAAGGCAAATTGATGTTAGGTGCTGGTAATTAATAACAACATGGAATCTATTTACTATTCTCCAAGGGGATACTGGAGGGGTAGTAGCGCTGCAACCAATAAACTTGCTGGCGCTGCAAAAGTGAAAAAAAAACACTGCGGCTAATTGGTTATCCAAACAGGCGATATGGCAAATTTATCTACTACCGCGTAAACAAATTCACTACTCGCATTTTGATGTTACCGGACCCAATGAAGTTCATCAAGCTGATATATTATTTTTACCTCATGACAACGGTTACAAATACGCGCTAACCGTAGTTGATGTTGCGAGTCGATACAAACAAGCAGAGCCATTAAAAACAAAGTCAGCCACTGAGGTAGCTTCTGCATTTGAAAGGATTTATCGAAAGGGTCCTCTGCGTTGGCCGAATCTATTACAAGTTGATCCTGGCAAGGAATTTCAGGGTGCAGTCTTATCAACAATGAAACATCATAATGTCACCATACGACGAGGACATACTGCGTTACATCGCGATCAGGCAATTGTAGAACGATTTAATCGGACTCTTGCTGAGCGGTTATTTGGATATCAATACGCAAAAGAATTCATTCAAGAAAAGCTTTCCCGTGAATGGGTCAAAAGGTTACCAGCTGTGATTATCGCACTGAATAATGAGATTACTAGAACAATCAACATGAAATCTATCAACGCGATTAAAAAGAAGTCTATACCTAAAATGGAAATTCAAAGAATTTCACAAGAGGATTCTCCAATTCTTGGTAGTAATGTCACTGTTAGGTATTTATACGAACCAGGAGAGCTTGAATGTGGCAGAAAAAGGGCTACTGATCCTATTTGGAGTGTTACTGCACACAAGATATCTACTATAACACGATCAACTGGTAGA
This sequence comes from Unio delphinus, assembly GCA_029339505.1. Lineage (NCBI taxonomy): Eukaryota > Metazoa > Mollusca > Bivalvia > Unionida > Unionidae > Unio > Unio delphinus. Next base: position 2,923,831 of record JAQISU010000172.1, read on the forward strand.
CCTCCAATCTATAAATTGGATTCAACTGCCCCTCAGCGGGGTTTTACTCGGGAACAACTGCAAGTGATTCCTGACGATACTCAATTACCACCACGGGGTCTTAACTAGCGCCGTTGCGTCTATTGCACTCAAGACAAGTCAACATCACATTGTTTCTGACATGACCGAGACTGTTATTTTTTCTGTCTACGATGAATTGGCGAGGATCTTTATCCGAATAACGCCAACGCATTATACAATTGCAACTCGCGCAGTGATTATTCTGTTGTTGCTTCAACGCAATTATTAATTCAGCATCAATGTCAAATTCTCGTTGTTTTTTTTTGTCTTGTTGTTTGTAACCGGAGAGTTTTTTATCAATAATTTTAACATCAACGATGCTAGCATCATCCATTGTAGTGTCATTATCATCGCCAATGATTTCATCATCGCCACCAATGATTTCATCATCGCCTGACTCTGTCAGGACAATTCTTCGAAGCTGATTTATTCTTTGTACTCTGGATACTGCGAGATAGACTAAATTCGACCATTCGATGCGATTATCTACCATCCAAACAATTGTATCCGATATAGTCAATCCCTGTGAAGAATGTATCGTCGCTGCGTATCCTAGCGTCCATGGGGATTTATTAGCACGCAATGCATCTTCAACGACCATGATATCAACCAGCACAATATCATTTAATACGAGAATTTGTTTTTCACGCTGTCCTGGAATATCAACTTCGATATTCTGTTTTCGTGTATCCGAAGGCCTATAACACAACGGTACTGGAAGTGTTGCAAATTTTTCTTTATGCGTTTCAAATAACTTCATCTGAAGTGTGTCTCTGACTATTTTTCTACTTGCAATTATCAATTCGTTTGGTCTCCACGTTTCCCAAAAATCATTCATTGGAGTTTCTGAAATTATTTCACGCGCTATTTCGCATTGGATTCTATCCGGTTGTAATCTAATTAGCGCTTTGAATTCTCGTAATTGTTAATCAAGTGAACTATAGTCGGTATTAATTTCTTCATAGTAGTCTACAAAACCCTTTAGCCATTCATGTGGAGATGCACCGACAAATGGTGGTGGTTGGCCGTGATCACCGCACATGACGACCTTTGTGTTTTTGTTTAACAACCACTCGAGAAATGTTTGTAATACATCTAATGACACTGTGCATATTTCATCCCAAATTATGATTTCAGGAATGAATTTATCACCCATACGCTCAGGAGTCCATTTGTCACCCTTCCATCGAGAAAAACTGTGATAGGTACGGGCATTTACCCCTCGCTGTATCATCTCTCTGGCGAGTCTGTGAGTTGGTGTTAGCACAATCATGGTTGACCGACGAAATAATTCAATTGCACGAGTTGTCTTTCCTGACCCACCACAACCGTTTAAATAAACTGTCTTGTATCTACATACTGGATCAGATACCGGTGGTGTATTAGAAAATTCTGATTGAATTTCAATACGTTTACATGAAAGATATTTATCATCCATGGCAACGTCTGCGGATTCACAATACTCTTGTAGCGTTTCCTTTTTAAATCGCCAACACCCACACGCTTCCTCCGGGGATGTGAATTCAGCCACTGCTGATTTGTATTTATTGTGTATATACATCGAATCAGTAGCTACTCTAACTGCGGTATTAGGAAATCTATTTATCATCAAAAATAAATTGATAGAAGCATAAGCTAGCATAGAACTTCTCAAATGTGTGTACTGGGAATTATATCCATCACAGTAGGTAACAACCGTACCTAATTTCTCACCATTGGATAGAAAAGCATCCTTACGGGATACAAGTTTTCCCTGTTTCGTTAAATCCGTTACAATAAAATCGTATTCAGCGACGTCTATGATCAACCGCGAAGAATATTTTGCATTGTCGTATCTTCCACCCTGGGTAAATTTACCGATTATTCTTCGTCCAAAATCTTTTGCTTGTCCGCTTTTAATTTCAAATAACTCCTTAGACCAATTCATGATTTGTTCTTCATTGAAATTCTTCGAATTTCGATCAGGAAATTGTTTTCGTATTTCATCGATTATACGATCTGGATCGGGTTGTGGTAGCCAAACTTCTTTCTGAGCTCGATAGCATATAATAGCTTCGGAAACAATCAACGATATTAGCATACCACAATCAATCATATATCTCAGTAGCACTATTGGCATCCAGTGTTTTTCAGATATATGTCTACCAAGCCAAACATAACTACACGGATGTAACCCTGTAGCGAATTCGAATGATATCACACGAGCGAATCCGGTTAAATCAAAATCAGGCAATGGACCATTAATCGCAACACGAGTCATTTCATGCGTGGGGTGTCCAAATCGTTTGAAGTACTCAGCACATTCTCCATACCCGAGAAAACTTCCAGGATAACACGCGGATATATCAATTGAAATCATACCATCACGTGAGTATTTCGTATTCCACAGTCCTCCATGACCAAATTCGACGCAACTCAATTTAACGTCCTCGAGAAAATCACTTCGTGTTGGACGCCATGAGTTTTTTTCTCTTGCGAAGTGAGCTACCACTGATGGAATAGTAAAACTATCCGTTAATAGTTTTTCATGGAAACTCTCTGGTGAAAAATCATTAGCGATTTTTCTCATTCTGTTATCTAATTCTTCAACGCGATATAATTCACCATTTGGTCTTACAAATTGATCAAATCCTATTTCGGGATCTTCATCACTTCTAAGTAACCACACTGACACAGGATCATCTTTACACAACGCATGAATAGCATCGAATAATTTCTCTTCATAGAAAACATCCCCGGAAAATTCTTCGGGGATATATCTCACGGTTCGTTCTCGTGGAAATATTGTTACTGCAGGTGTCCACGCGTGTTTGTTATGATCAATAATTTGTATTGGCGCTCCATTTTTGTTATATTTCGGTTCGTATAAAACTTCTCCGGTTATCGTCATAACGGTTATTGGGAATCGTAATGATGTTTCTAATTTAGCTATATCAGAAATCTTTGCACCGTGCTGTTTCACTGTCAGTTCCCATTCGGTTATTTTCCTACGTCGCAGATCAGTTAGTTTATTTCCTCGGGATGCATTTGTGAAGTGTTCCATTACCCGTGTTGCTACACAATTCAGTGAACTAGAATATTTCATAGGAGCTAGTTTTGCGATATCGGGTTTATCATTTAACGGATATATCCCATAAACAATTGCTGTTACAGGATAAGATCTCTCGTAGTATGGTTTGTCAATTCCAGTTAGAATTCCTGGTTTGGAATCTCTACTCACAATGACAGCTTTTTTATTCTTGAGGATTGGTTCGAATTTATCCCTAATAATCCATTTGCCTTCGACTTCGATAATGAATTTTATTCTGAAAAGATACTTCTGTTGGGAATTGCTTTGTTGAAAATCTTTGATTTTCCATGAAAATCCTTTGGATGCTACACCCTTGGATTTCCACCCCGTTGGCTCGCCAAGGTGTGAGATTATCTCAGCTGCTCTTTCATCGTTCATGGTAGCATCGATGTTGGGTACATTGACACCGACATCTTCGATGTTGTGTATAATTCGAAATGTCGACCAACAGTTTACTGCACCGTCTCGGTAGAATTCAATAAAACACTCCCTGATTTTACCCAGTATAGTTCTATCACCGATTAGACGTTTTGGTGTATCAGAGACTCTATCGAGATTAAAATTAACATTTTTCCAGGGCTTAATTTTCGATAATCTTTGGAACTCCTTATCAAGATTGAATTTAACATTTTTCCAAGGCTTAATTTTCGATAATCTTTGGAATTCTTTCATTGTATAATCAATGAATTTAGTATTTTTCCAAGGCTTAATTTTCGATAATCTCTGGAATTCTTTCATGGTATAATCAATAAATTTAGTATTTTTCCAAGGTTTAATTTTCGATAATCTCTGGAATTCTTTTATGGTATAATCAATGAATTTAGCATTTTTCCAAGGCTTAATTTTCGATAATCTCTTGAACTCCTCCATACTATAATTAAAACAAGCATTTAAATGAAAGATTTATGTATAATGAATCACTGCAAATGGCTCATGATTGGATCAGTGACACCGTGTAACAAATCATACAGAAACGAGTTCTGTGGGTATCATATGCAAAGTTTTCGACGTGGAAGCCTTGGTCCGTTACCTTGTATACGATGTGGGGTTGGGGTTAGGGGAAAATCGCAATTATGTCTACGCTGTGTTGGAAAGCGATACAAGGAGTTGAAGCGTTATTATGATAAAAGAATCAAAAATGGATTTTCAATAAAAAATTCTGACCCTGACAGAGTCAGCGACAAAATCATAAGAACTCCTCAAGACTACATTGAAAGATTCATTATTAAACCAAGCAATGAATTAGATAAATAATAGTATTATGTATATAAATGAACCAAGAATTCAGACCACACCCTCTGATTAAAAATTATGAAGCATCCAGTGATGGTATCGTAAGAAACCGTAGACTGAAGAAATCAGTTGGTGCTGACAATGGTAGGGGGTATTTGGTGTTTACTGTTAGGGGAAAGAAGACATATTACTGCCATCGTTTCGTGTATGAATGTTTTTATGGATTGATCAAAGATGGTTTTGTTATCGATCATAAAGATTCCAATCCAAAGAATAATTCTTTATCAAATCTGCAAGCTATCACACAAAGTGAGAATACCAAACGAGGAAAGACTGGCAATTATAAATCAATTGGGAAAAGACGAGTAAAATCTTTGAATACAATAACTAACGAGGAAAAAATATTTCAATCAATGAATGAAGCCGATAGGCATTTCGATATTTGTCCACCTTCTGTACGATATGTTGCAGAAGGAATTTATCGATCTGCGATTTAAAAAAAGACCGGACAGAAAATTCATTTCATTTATGTCTGATGCGTCATATTTTTCATTTAGAAGTATGTAATTATCTTAGAATATGAATTCTGAAAATATGAATAGCATTATTGATGAAATTCTAAAATTTAAAAGTCGGGATATCAAACTATCAGATGGGTTAAATCATGATCAAATCATGTCAGATTTTCAGGATATAGAATACGGAGTTAGCACTAACAAGTATATGCTGCCAAAGAAATATGCGCTCATCAAAAGAATTCAGAATTCTATTCGGGATTCTCTTGCATTTTCCAGTGAAATAAGTGTGTTTGTTCCGTTATATACTATCGTGGAAGGAATACGAAAAGAATTAGATAACGAATACGAATTGAAAAAGGAAGTTAATTCTAAAGTTAGAAACATAAGAGCGTTAATTCAAGAAAATGAACGATTTTGACCGTGACCGACCCTCAAAGAGATTTTGTCGTCGACCCTCAGAGAGATTTTCATTTTTTTTTTTTTTAGCATTTTTTAATTAAAAATGTCAAAATCAGTGATTAAAAAATTGATGGACGGTTCAGAATGAGGGGAGTGTCAGAATTATTTTATTTTTATAACAATTTGGACACTTTCAACATCGATGGTAACGCTGTTAAATACTTCCACGGTGATGTTAAAAATCATCCGACATGTCAAATTGGAAAATTGTTTTCGTCTGTTAGGTCAGGTTCGGGAAAATTGTTTTACAATTGAAAAATTGTTTCTGATTTCAAATAATGGTCAATGAAGCATTAACAACTAGATTGGCTCGTGAACGATTAGATGCAATTAAGAGATTTATACCAATTCGCGACTCTGTAAGAAATAAACTGCAACAACGACAGAGTTTACAAACTGACTTTGCTGCGGGATCTGAAGAATTGTTTAAACCAGTAACCATAGCAACGTACGGGGTAGAGCGTGCTATACGGGGAGATGTTCCCGAGACGGGGAAATCTGTTATTGGTGAACTTGAAAAAAATAGCAGCGAAAACTGAACAAACAAAACAGGCTGTACAAAAAATGGAATCAAAAAGAACAGTAGATGATTTACGCGTGAGATTTAACGAGGAAGGGTTAGCAGCAATTGATAAGACTGATCCAACAGAAATTCCTAGGCTTGTTGTTGCGACTTATGAAAACAGAAAAAAAATGTTGAAACCAGAACAGCATAAGTTTGTTAAGAATTTCACTCATTGGGCTGATATATTTTATAAAATCAAAACTAAAAAAAGTCAAATTAAGACGAATAGTGCATCATACATTGAATATATCAATGCGGTGGGTATAGTGTATAAACGATATGAAGAACTAAAACCGCAAAAGCGACAGCAACCTGCAAAGAAAATATCTTTTTCACCTAAAAAACAACAACTACCACCTGATGATGATGATGATGATAGTTATTTACAAGAAACGGAGTTAGAAAAACTAGATGAAGCAACTGGTTATAGCGGAAGTGGATTGCAAGATTCCAGTGAAAATCCAAGGAAAGGGATTAGGAACCCCAAGTAGGGTATGTCCTGGTAGTGTTCTTAGTGATATATAACGATTAGAAGTTCTTGTAGGAGGGTTCCGAGCTAGAAATAACTCACCGGAAATAATTAATGAAGCAGCTGATATCTGTAGACGGTTATTTGCCGGCGGTATCATGGATATCAGCACATATCGAGAATTTCATTGGCGAGTTATCAAGTGGGTATCATAGTGACTGAAAACGCTAGCAATCGACAAATTGTTTTACAATTGAAAACACTAGTGTTTTTACAATAATGATCATACACTACAACCATGACAAACCAACCCCCGTCAATGTAGTTAATTCACGGTTTCCAGTTTATAGAGCATACTACGGAGATGGTTTAGGTAATACCATTGCAGGGTTATTTGCGAGAATGGCTCCAAAAGTGATGCCGTTAGCTAAACAATTATCAATGAATTGGGTATCATAATGACTGAAATCACTAGTGATTAATTGAAAAATTGTTTTACAATTGAAAAATTGCTAGCACTTTCAAATAATTATCATACACTACAATCATGATAAACCAGCCAGTGTCTATGTAGTTAATTCACGGTTTCCGGTTTATAGAGCATATTACGGAGATGGTTTCGGTGATACCATTGCAGGGTTATTTACAAGAATGGCCCCAAAAGTGATGCCGTTAGCTAAACAATTAGGAATGAAAGCCATTGATGTTATTCGTGATAAGGGTATTAGTGCTGTTGGAGATCTTGCCGGAAAAGCGTTTTCAGCCGCGAAGAATAAATTAACAGCGCTAGTGAAATCATGGAGGAAATCCAAAGGATTTTCAAAACCGTTACCGTCTACAGCGGAAATGCCTGCAAGTGTTAGTAAAATTATAAATAACGCAGTAGATGAAAAACTAGCGTCGTTGATAACCCCCGACCAAAGCAATATTGCAAATATGATAGCAGGAAGTGGCTTTAAAAAACTACGACGATGAAATCCTACGATGAAAATCGTTTACGATTTCACGATTTAGACTCTGATAAATAGAATAAAATGTTCAAAAAGTCACCTGATCCAGCGTTTGATATAGACGCCCCAGTTGGCAAGGATGATTCTGTACGCGATTATCAATATTACGCCTATCATGCAATAGACTCAAATAGTCGATCGCGAATTGAACTTCAAGACCATGATACCAGTAAATACTTTCTACCCGCTGAAGCGTTTATTGAAGTAGAAGGAGAACTTGTAACAGCTGCTGATACTCCTGCTGTACCGGCACCGTATCCAGTTGGTACTCAAGTCGGTTTTGTCAATAATGGTATTATGGCATTATTCGAAAGTGCTAGATATCTCATTGATGGAAAAGAAATCGAGTCGATAGATCGTGATGTTGATGTGGCTACAACAATAATCAGGCTATCGAGATATTCTGATGATTATACAAGATCAGCGGGACCTTCTATGATGTTTGCAAAAGATGTTAAAAATACTGCTGGAGGAAATCAATTTGTTGTAAGACGACCACAGAATAATGCTGGTAATGCTAATGTTGATGTCGAGAATATGATTATAAACAACGATCCTAACTTCAATCTAGGAGCTGCAACACGTATTTCAATGTTGGAAGGGCGGCGTAAATCATTTTCATGCGCGATTCCACTGCATCACATATTAGGATTCTGTAGAAACGTCCGAAAAGTTATTTATGGAGCGAAGCATACAGTAGCGCTTGTACGAAAAAGTGATGATGACGCAATTTGGAGGATTCCAGCAGATGCTGCACATCCGGAAAATGATGCCGGTAAAGTCATTTTAACAAAACTATCATTGTGGATGCCAGTGTTGACTCCATCAATCACCGCAGAAGAACGATTACTATCATTTATGGACCATGGAGGAAAATCATTACTAAGTTGGCTAACGGTAAGTACAGATGTTAAACAATCAAATCTGAACGGGTTATTCACGTGGAATCTAACATCAAAACAAGGTGTTGCTGCGCCACGTCATATATTCGTAGCGTTACAGGATAACACACGAGTTGGCGATCAACGTTTCAGTCATATGATATTTGATCCATTAGGTGTTAAAGACGTCTCACTGAGAATAAACGGCCAGCAGGAACCATCTGAAGATGTACAACTTGATTACGGTCAAAATCATATTGCACGCGTGTATCATAGGTTGTTGTCGTTTATGGCACGTGATCAAAATGTTGATACTGGTCTACAAATATCACAATTGGATTTTAAGAATCTGTATCCGATCTATTACTTTTCGCTGGAACATCTTGATTTAACAAGACAGTCCGTCGTTGATATACACTTTAGAGCTACTGTGAGCCGTGGTGTTATTGCAAATTATAGAGCGGTTGCTGTCATTCTCAGTGATAAATCAATGATACTCGAAGGTGTTGGAGGAAGAATGAGAGTGGTAGATGCGCCAGTAGAAAATCTATGATTGAAAATCCTTCGGATTTTTCCAAAAACATGTAATTGAAATCGTAAATGATTTTCTCGATTTAGAATTAATCTATTATGTATAATGTCGTATAGTAATATCAATGTGTGTTTGACACCTGGTCAATTAAAAAAATTACAATCCAAATCAGCTAAGCAATGTGGAACCACAATAACGCTGAAACCTAATTAAATGACTGGCGGGGCGAATAAATTATCGCTGACAACTCGTCAAATAAAACATTTCAATGATGCACTTGTAGCAAAAAAGGGTGTCCAGATTACTATTTCTGCGGCTGCTATCAAAAATATGATTAAAACCGGCGGTATATTCCCGTTGTTTGCTGCGTTGCCAGCGTTGATTGAGGCAGCAGCCCCAGTGGTGGCTAAAGCGGCAGCGTTAGGGGCTGTTGGTACCACGGCAGGAATGGCACTAAAAAAAGCAACTGGGCAGGGTTATAAAAAAAAAGGGAATGGGTCTAAGACTACCAGGAACCCCGTATTCGTGGTACAGCAGAAAGGGTCTAAGACTACCAGGAACCCCGTATTCGTGGTACAGCGGAAAGGGTCTAAGACTAGGACCGGTTTATTAACTCAAAAATCTTCGATTGGAAATCCTTCGGATTTCACGCCAATGTCCAATTTTGATTTAATTGATGCTGCTAAAAAACTCGCGATTAAAAACTTCAGAGGTGTCTTTATGAAAGATCAGTTGTCGGCACAACCAAACAGTGTTGAAACAGGTATCATTAATCTCGATAACAGCACCGGACCTGGAACTCACTGGGTTGCATATGCTATTGATCCACGTGGGATTGTCTATTTTGATTCATATGGATTAGCCCCGCCAAAAGAGTTTATGCGTTATATAAAAACTTTTCCAATGAAGACTTGGTATTCTACGCTACCAACACAACAAATGAATGATCCACCAATATGTGGCAGCGAAGTATTAAATGTACTTGACGCTATTTCTAACTATTTGGGTAACCCAAGGGGAAAACCACCACATGTTGTCGTAAATGAATACACTAGTAGTCGCTGGCAACGATGAAGTCGTCAACAAAGATTTTAGAGAGAGAGAGAGAGTTTTACAATAACATGATTGATATTTGGGGAAGACATCTGAAACCCAAACCCGATGACACTGCGACGGGTGATGTAAAAAAAATAATTAAAGATGAAATAGCTGAGACGTTAAATTTAACAAGTGTTGACCCGAACGAAATAGTTGTATTTCAAGATCTCCAGGGTAAATTGAAAACCAGTAATATATCCTTAAATGACATTTTGATACGGCAGCGCGACGCCGCTGAAAACTCTATTGCGCTGTATTCCAAAGATGGACAACTTAAACCAGGCGAACTTGTGTCTACAATCACCGACGCGATTGACGCCCACGACAGCATGATTGCCACCCGCGGCCGTGAGCTGGATGATCATATACGAGGTTATAATAATTTTCGCAAAAATGTCGTACATAAATTCTTTGGAACCCCGCTTGTGGTTGGCATGACTCTCGCTGAAATTAAAAACTTTTTATCGCTATTCTTTTTTAACAAGTAGGCGGGGAGGATGATGAATGAAAATGAAATCAATGCAAATTATCTCGATATTTCTAAACTAATAGAAAATCTTGAAAATGTAAGGATTCCGCACAAGCGCATTAAAAATATCGTGTATACGATCAATCATGGAATCGTGGATTGGATAGGAGAAAAAGATACTTTAAGAACTACCGTCGATCTCTTGTGGGGTGGGGAAGCGAAGGTCGATGGTATCTACAGGTTAACGTGGGCCTCTATTCATCAATTTAATATGATCATGGACAATAGAACCTACTCTGGTGGCGTCGCGACGTTAATTATCGAGACTGGCAGAACACCAACCTTTCACTTCGTCGCGGTTGATAGCTCCACCATTAGATCAAAAATAGCCTGGTGTATAGAACTTGTAGATCATTTTTCCGGCTGAAGCTACTAGCAATTCCCGCTAACGATGGCGAATAATTGAAAACACTAGCGGGTTTAAAATAACAATGACATCATTGACGGAGTCAACGAAATCAATTGAACCGATAATAATCCCGTTGACAGAGTCAATGGAATCACAATCACATCGATATCGATATGATACCGTGAAAGAATTTTCCGCGAATTTGAAATCACTTTCTGAGCGCTATCGTGAAAAAATGAAAAAATACCGACGAAGAATCACCGCAATTGATATTACCATGTACTCGGTGTCAGGCGTTCTCGCTGGCGCCGGAATAATACTTGCATCGGTTACAATGATTGCCCCGGTCGTAGTTCCAATTTGCATTTCTGCGGCGGCTACAATTGCGGGTATATCAACCGGGATAACAAAAAGGATATCATCATGCAGCCAGAGTAAACTGCAAGATTACTTAATCAAATTTCATACTGTATCAACCGCATACTCGCAATTATCCTCGATGATATCGTCGTCACTCGATAAATACAATTATATCAGATAGTGAGTTCTCAGTGATGGTCAGTATTTATGATTCCACGATATCAAAATTAGAGCGACAACAACAGTATAATAACAATGACAACACCGATAGAATTACTTCAACGTATAGTGGAGAACACGAACCCAGTACAAACAAGCATGATATCAATAACATCAACGAATCCTGAATTCAGTGTGAATTTCCCTAGCCCAGTCCCCGTGAAGGAGATAGCGCTAGCAAAACTACGAGTGTATCACAGTTGGCCTAATATCAGATCGGTAGCATTTGGTGGTCAACAACTGAATAATTCCTTGGTATTTGCAAATAAGAATAAAGACGACGGGACTCCAGACTGGAACGTTGTTTCGATACCAACAGGGTCATACCAAATCGAACAAATCAATAATGAATTCGCGCGTAGAATAAAATCGATTACTGGAACAGAATCGAAAATCGCTATAACGGTTCATGAGCCGACGCTATCATCCGCAATTGAGATAAGCACAGAAGGATACGTCGTAGATATCTATCAGAGTTCTATTAGAACCGTACTAGGATGGCCTGAATTACCACCCCGAGGAAAACTCGTTGATATACCCGAACCACAAAAAACCGATTATATCACAGACAGGATAAAACCTGATAATCCAATAAAGAGTTATAAAGATCACACAGTTACTATAGAGTTTTTTGGTCTCGGATATCAACCAACTGGGAGAGAGAAGGTTGGAGACAGAATAGAGGGACATCATTTTGTTAACGAACCTGAAATCGTTAAAAATTTCACAGCAATGAATAATGATTTATCGCTGTTGTTAATATCTCTCAAATCCGGCTCTCTCACCCGAGATGAATTTATCAGCGTCGTAGAAACATGCAACAAAATTATCGATGATATGGAAACATTTAATTTAAAAATTATTCAGGATATATTAGATGACGATAATCCCCTATCGAGAACAAGATTTGCATCAGAATATAAAATCCGCGTTGAAGATATCCCCACATTCAAACTACCAGGATATAACGTACCAAAACTAAAAAAACTTCTCAGTGACACCATCGATGTTGGTTTTAAAATAATTCATGATGCATGGAAAAAAACAGCATCACCGGAAATAAAAATCCTCAAACATAATAATGACCCAGATGGTGGCGGCAGACATATCGCTCCGTTCAACGTGAATATATCCTCAGTGATTGCGCTCAATTTAGTATGTGATGTTATCGAAGGAAGCTATCAAATTAATCTCGAACGATCAAATCAAGCTCAGCAAGGATATATTCTTTATTCGTTTGCACCAATAGCCCCTCCAGGATTTTTAATAATTGAGTCTCCGGTTAATCCAGTCTATATGCGGTGTCATAATGATTCATTAACCAGAATAAATTTCAAACTCACAGATCAGTCCAATAATCTAATTGATCTACAAGAGGAGGTGTTAGCGATTAGTCTGTTTGTAAAGTCATGAAAATTCTTCGAATTTCACCAAGGACTTTCATCGTAAATGATTTATATGACCCTCGGACACGATATCGTATCGGACTCGATCAAATATTTGGTTAACCCATAGCAGCAGAGAGGGTGAGTGACAACGACAATGGCGTATATAAGGAAATCTTATTTTATCGAATAGACGCCATTTTTTTTACTATTTGGTAAAAGCCTCAGATTTCCGAATCGACGCTCGGAAAGTTGTAGGATTCACCCTCTCTGCTGCTTAATGAGTGCATGCATATTAATGAGGTGGTTTTGTATCTGATTGGCTGAGCTTGTTACCACTATGATTTTGATCAAACTTAAAATATGAGCTGATATCTTAAAGATCTTTGATGGGTTCAATAATGAGTGAGATTATCACATATTAACCATACCACATATATCATATCATATAAATATATAACATCATAAAATTAATGATGCGATTCTAGGATCCAGATTTGTCATTGATTTGCTTTTACAAGAGTTTTAGAGATTGGTCACTGCTATCAGACATTTCTTACTTCTCCCCACCTCCATGACCTTGATCTTACTTTGGTATGTTAACTCAAATGTATATCTTTATTTTCTTCAAAAAGATGGTGGATGTTTCATTTTACATTTAGGACAGCATTCCTTTTAAATCATGATGAGGAAGATAAATCAGAAATAGTTTTGATACAATTGAGACGTAATGTCCAAACGCCAGTAGCATTGGGCTGTGTATTTAGACCACTACAAATTGACAATGTTTGGTATACTATATTTCAAAGTAAGCTTGAAACTTTGAATAATGAAAACATAGATGTCTATTTAGTAGGTTGACATCAATTACAATCTGCTTCATGATGCCAATGAAAACTGGATTAAAACCATGAATTCACTTAATTACCAACAGCTAGTTCACATACCCACAAAAGTAACACATTGTATCTGAAACAATTGTATTGATCACATCTATACTAACAATGCTTACATTATTACTGTAAGTTTTACTGTTCCAAGATTTAGTTGGAAATAGTATATCATGCTCTCTTCTTTTAACTCAAGCTAACCATTGCAGAATATAAACATTACCAAAAAACAGACTTAAATACTAAAATAACCTAAAGATTCATAGAGTATCTTATATTAGCATCGTTTATGTCTGTGCTTTTTCACATAAGAATTTCGTTAATTAAATACCCAAGATTGTTCGAGTCTTGCCAAATGGTAAAAAAAATTGTACTGCTTCTTTTCAAATATTCTTCCACAGGAATATTTGCAGTACCAAGAGATGTGTGCACGGAGCAGTATGCCAAGGCAGTGATTCATTACAGCAAAACAAGAACTAGTCTGGTTCTGCAGGAAATCCATTTCATTGATATGCTACCAGACATTGTCAGTGACATGCAGTTGGCATTCAAAAGACATCTCAGTTGTGATGGAAATGCCAAACACATAAGTAGGATCAATTATGTCCCTACAACCCCAAGAAAGGGAGAGTGAACATGATTTTGTGCTGCCTGTCACTGTCTGTTACACTAACATAGTAAAAATGACATTTTTATTTTATTTTTAATAAAAACCATTGAACCAAAGCAAACAGAATATGTTGTCAGTGGGTCCCTGGATTTAAATCTTTAAATCTTGTTTTGTTTTAAATATATTGTTATCTATATCTGATTTGATATATATGGCTAGCTGTGTTATTTCCTGTTCGAGATGAGTTGTTTGAGATGAGTTTGAATGGTCAACAAGATGGGGATGTAATTAATACAGCATTAAGCATGTGAGCTTGAAATTTTAGTTTTAGAATGACATGCATTTAAAAGCTTACATGAAAGTTAAATGCAATTGTTGTATATACAGTATAATAGGATGTATGTACTTATGTAAAGTAGGTATATAGTGAAGAGTACCAAGTCTTTAAATTTCCTTCGTTTAATTAATGTTGAAATATCAACCTTTAATGTGCAAAGTGCAAAACAGAAAAGTAATAAAAGGTAAACTTTTAGATTTTTTTTAATACTCTGATTGGATGGAACTTAGGTTACAGTTTTTTTTAAGTCAGTTTATGAACACACTATATCAGAACCAAGGTTCTACTGACATTCAGTATTTCCACCTTTACCAGCTGTTAGCTGTCTCATTTATTTAATGCCAAAATGCCTATTTCACTTCCCCCTCTTGATAGATTGCTTTATACAGTATTTCACTGTCTTTAAATTCTATTTTTAGCATGTTGACAATCCAATAAATTCATATTTATTATATTTTCATGAAAGGTGTTGTGTATTCTTATTGTTATAGCATTTTATGATAAAGATAAATCAATCCATGAAAATTTTTTTTTTTTACCAGACTTTAAGACCATGCAGAGGGTTAAAGGAAAACAGTCCTTTTTTAGGATTATTTTGTCTCAATAAATTTTGTGAATGACCTGATTAGATTTTTTAATCCTTTCAATGAATTTTGTTAATCTTTGAAACATCTGTGAACTTTGTGGATGTATACTTTTCTGAAAAAGACATTATTGTAAGCATCAGTAAAGAAAGTTTAGTATTTGTACTTAAATTTACCTGATTATATTACATGCCATTTCATAACTATTCAGTTTTTGGCACCTTTTCTTAAAATTATTTTTTGACAAAAACCTTGTTAGCATAATCAAGGAAAACCCACTCAAGGTAAACAAATTAAATTTAGTAGGCATATTTTGTATTTATATGAATTTAAAAATATCAGATTTTAAAGTCATGACTGTGCCACAGCAAATTTTTCATCCATTTATATATTCTGGCACTTCTTGAATTGAAGTTTTCTTGGACAAAAGCCCTGTTAGCACAACTTATCCAGCACTTCACATTTGTAGAAGTTTTTACTGAATATAGATCAGAAAAGCTTTGATCTAACATTTCATGCCTGGCATTTATTAGCACACTTCTACTCCTAAACTACAGGGAAGAGGCCACCAAACTTTACAGACCTAATTAACCTTTGATGAAAATGGACATAAAAGCCATTTGAAAATCTTGTACTGATGCTGCACTTTAAGGATCCTCATAGCAGCGTTGGGTTTTCACTAAAACATTGACACTTTTTTGATGACTAGTTGGTAGAAGACATGCCCACATCTCTGTTATCCTGATTTCATATTTCATGTCTTGCTTTTGGTCCCCTATTCTTTCGGCAAAATTGTTTGTTTATTTCACAAGCTTTTCCACCAGATATTCAGGAAACAATCTTTCTCACTGCTTAGTGGTTCAAGCTCGTTTGTTGAACCAACATGAGAATCAAAATCATTGATCTCGAAAATGGCGAGGTCAACACTCCACTGTGCAAGTTGGACTATTTTCCACCTTGTCATCTGCTTAAAAATGATTTACACCTGGTGTTGAAATGGGACTTACATCAGTGTCTGATCCATTTTCCTAGAATGATCCATTAAACTCTTTGATAATAGCTTAGGGGATGAGAGGTGGTATTAACCATCAACCAACCACACAACCACTACAAGTTCAGCTTCTTCCCAAAAACAATAGCAACTTGGAACAAATTACCAGCAACAATTGCAGAAGTTCCTGACTTGGTATCTCACAAGCAGGAGCTTTCCAAAATCACATTCTCATGAACTAGTCAGCTACAAGTAAGACCTAGTGATTCTCAGGGCTATGCCGGTTGAGGTTTCCATATCTCATTGCCGCTACGGTAGCTGGATTGGTCTGAGTATAAAGGGACAAAAACGTAAACTGACACTCTTTAATTATTTCTGCCTTTCCTATCATTATTCTTCTGACTATCCTATCACTTCCGTCTTTACTTTATCTTTGATCACACACCGCCCATTGCTTAATAGTGAAGTGTGACTGTGTCAGTGTACCGATAGATAGATACTCCTTTTATAAATAAGGTTATGACTAACATGTATGTGTTACTGAAAATTATGATATTATTTAAATTTTATAATAGTTAAGGCATGTTAAAAGAACTTAGTAATTTTGATTATATTCTTGTATGATGTGTGAGAGATCATGAGTGTATCTAATAGATAATTATGTTAAAATAAATAGTAATTTCTGTTTAATTATATGATATATGTGATTACACCTTTCTTTTAGAAGTACATAAGGGAGGAAGTTTGTTGCTCTTTTACTCAGTAAATCAAACATTATTATTATTATTATTATTATTATTATTATTATTATTATTATTATTATTATTAATAATTCTGAACAGGGCAATTTTGACATTTACCTTTGATTCTAAATAAAAACAAAGTTTTTGTTTATTGTTATTTTACAAAGTGAGAAAGTATAAGATGCTGCCTGTTGGCAGAAAAGAGACATAATGAATTGTCACAGTAGTTTTTTTAAAGGTACTCCGATTGTTTTAGCATGTACATAGTGAGTAAATGGGCAAATTCTAAAGTATACATAACAGCCTTCATTGTGTTTCTTCTCATTTCACAATTCAAAAAGTATTTGTCTATATAGTGGTTGCTTAGCATCAATAGCACTTTTTGTGACCACTCATGGGTGTCTCAAAATTGTGCTGATACTCTACTCAGCACTTGTTGGACACAAGTGTTGAAAAGGACATAAGCATGGTTCTCAGAAACCAAACTTGCTTAAATTTGTAAATTTCACATTTTCAAAGAAAGCCATCTGAGCTTTTTAATTGTAATAAATTTAATATACAGTGTATAACATTTATCGCTGCATAATTGTTATATGATGCCTTTTGAGCACACACAAAATAACCTGGATTGTCAAGGCAATGTACATTACCCAGTAGCACTTAAGTGGAGTTGACAGTTATAAAATTATATCATTTCATTAGTTTATTCATTGATATTTTTAATTCTTAAAGTGACTTATTGATTGCTATGTGTATGATACCATGGAGTATAAAGTTTTTTTTATTCAGGAAAATTGGTGTGCATGGCTGAAGTTATTATTAATTGTATTTTAATCCACAATAAATAATATTTACTTTTGATTAAAATAGATTGCAATGAGTAGTCATCGTTGAAATATCTTTAAAGAATTACATGGACATTATAGAACATTGAAACTATGAATCAAATTTTAAATTATGTCATAAATGTTATTGTTAAACTTACAGTGAACAGTGGAGACCAAACAAGAGCAGTCAATAACCAAGCTGGGGGAGATCATGGCAACAATCAACATGAAACAATACTGGAAAAAGATATTGGTGCTGCTTCTCCAACAGAAGGAAAACAAAATATAGCACCAGTCGTGCCAAAATTTGAGGAAACATTTGCAAAGGGGCAGAAATCTTATGTTTATAGGCCAAACCAAAACATGGCAGTATACATATACACAACTGACATTACTAAATTGACAGGAGTAGAAGCTGTAGTATGCTCTGATGACATAAGAGGTAATGGATATGGGGCAGTAGCTTCTGCTTTATTGCAGATTGGAAACTCAAAGTATAAAAGTGCTAAGAAGAAAGCTTTTGAAAAGGAAGTACATTTTGGAGATGTCATTGTCACATCGGGAGGAGACAGTAAGTTCGATTTGGTGATCCATGCAGTGGTGCCATCTTTTAAAGACAAAATATCACCTCAAAGACACAGAGAGTTAGTCCGAATATGCTATGATAAAATACTGGATGATACCAATAATTGGGGGAAAGCATCACTTGCCCTTCCTTTCATTGGTACAGGTATGTACAATAATGCACTGAATGCATGCATAACTGCATGAATTCAATAATTTCTTGTCATATCAAATAAGTTGAACTCCATCCTTACTATAAGTAATAGAAATTCTTCAGTTTCCTCTAATATCTCAGAAGATAAACTTTGTTTTGTCCGGGTATGCCAAGTAATTCCTGCAATTTTCAAAGGTTAAAAATGGGGTTGGTTTGAATAAAGGAAAGCTTGAAGTCTTATCCAGGACATTCTTTGCTTTCTTCGTTTTTTGGTTGCCTATCTAAGGGTATATTTGGTCTTGTGCAAACTTGTCCTTACTTGATCTAGAACTAATCCTTGCTCTCATAGATTTTAGTAGTTTTAGACTATATGGTCTTAAGATAAGAAAAAATGATAACCAACAAGTTTTGTATAGATGATAATATAATTATTTCCTTTAAAGAAAGATTGAAAAAATAAAAATAACTTACAGCATAGGGAATGAATACCTAAAATCCTAAATGTTATATCATTTCCGATAGTTCAGAGCAGTTTGGGTAAGTTCCAAAGTTGTTCCAAATGATATCACTACTGTACTGATGAAATACAGTACAGAAGAAATAACTGATATAAACACAAAATGTCTTTAAATGAATTCACTAATTTTCATACAGCTATTAATCCAAATGTTCTTTAAATGAAATCACGGTAATTCCAATATGGCTACAATTTGCCAGGTAAGGGGGGGGGTTTCAGTCTTTTTATATTTTCATATTTAATTAATAATTTTTCAGAACATTATTATAGGTTTAAAAAAAAACAACAAAAACAAAGCATTCAGTACATCACAGTTTCGTGTACCACATAACCGAGAAATTTACAGTATAATGTCGATAGAGTTTGCAGCTTTGTATCATTTATAAACACTAGATAAATCCCAAGGAAATGCACTCATACTGTTATAGTGAAGCATATTCTTGTAGGTTACTTGGTGTTTATCCTCAAAAATAAATTATTTTTCTCATGTAGATTTTTGTATAGCTTTTGCCCTGTTGTATATGAAAATATCGCGGGGGGGGGGGCAGAAAGCAGGAAGGATTGCGATAAAATTAAGTACCATATTTAATTCATTTAGAAGATGGGGGATATGAATATTTTTTTTAATCATTATTTTCATATATCACTAAGGATTAAAGTGTGGAAATTTATCATTGATCTATGCATATTATTGCGCCATGGGTGGATCACAATTTGATATACCAATATTATTGGTATATTAAATTGATTTATACCAACACTTTAAATGCCATGTTATTTTTAATGTGTTTGTGTATATATATATATATATATATATATATATATATATATATATATATATATATATATATATATTAGGGCTGTACCAAACATTCACCTTGCATTTGCTTCAGGGTCGAATAGTGGGTCAAATATCTATTTGGTATTTGGCCGAATAGCAGTAGTCAGACCAAATACGAATAAGAGTCACATGACATGTTTCTGCATATGCGGCTGCTACAGCATGTGGAGTGAAGTAACTCTCATTAACATAATATGCATGCTTACTGCCTTGTTACCGAAGTGTCAGTTGTATCATTCATTATGTACAGTGACTGAACATTAATGTTCAGCATTTGAGGCTTGAGCAGGTCATATGTTAGGTAAACTTATTATTTAATTTTACATTACATTCAACTTACAGTTGGTTAGTTCAATGAAGCAAAGTCCATTTTGGAATTTTTTTCAAGATTTTTGCAATGATGAACCAAAAGCAATGGGTCAGTTGTGCAATGCAGTCATTTCTCGTGGTAGTTCAACAAAGTTGTTCACAATAACTCCACTGAATAACCATTTGTCATACAAAACACCCATACGACTACAAACAGATCATAAACCAGAAAGCAGCAGCCTCTGCAAGTTCAAAACCTGGCATTCAGCAGATGGGAGCGACTCAGCAAACACTAAGAAACATCATTAACAGAATAAAGTGTCCTATCGACAGCCAAAAGGCGCAAAAAAGTACACCAGGCCATTTGAAAAATGACTGTCGTTGATGGCTTTAAATAACTGATTGATGTTCTTGAATCAAGATATGTGCTATCAAGCCGCAAATTCTTCAGTGATAAATCATACCCGAGATGTACGATTCAGTGAGGGGTCATTTCTCACTGATACCTTCAGTGAAACGAGAAGCTGCCTTGATGCTGATAACATGGACCAATGTTTTTGAAAGCTAACATAGTATTCATGCATTAACTGTAAGTGACAATTTCTAAGTTTAGTTAAATTGGTTCCATTCATAGTTTACACAGACTTGCAAAAATTACATGCAATTAACTGTTTTCTTTTAGTTTATGTATTAAATTTACTGATTAATCAGAACTGAAACTTTGGCTTAATTTGAAATTTTGAATATTGTCAGTGGACCTATTTTGTACACTATTCATATTCGTATTCAGCCGAATAGTTAGTCCAATCCTTCGTATTCGGCTGAATAGTGATAATCACCTATTTGGTACAGCCCTAAGATATATATATATATCTTTTATTAAAAGCAGTTGCCATATTAAATGTTTGTGTTTCTGAATTCAAAAAACTGTGTGTTGTAGGGAATTTCATTATATTTTGAATATAAGATATTTGGAATACACAAGTGGACTTTGGGGTCAAAACACTGAGGTAAAAAATAAATTAACAGTAAACAATATTCCCAGTTTTAGTTTCAAATGAAAGCCTATCAAGGTGAATTTTAAAAAATTGTAATCAAGCTTTGAGATCTGTATTATAAGTTTTGGAAATCAAAATAACCCTATGTTAACATTGACTTTCTCATTCTCCCTCTATATGCAATTATCAGCCTGGTTTATTAATTTTAATTTTGCAATTTAGTACAAAACTGATGTGAACCTTGCAGTCAAACATGTTTTGTTCACACTTTCAGGTTGTCCAGAACTTGGTTATGAGGGGAGTGCAAAACTGTTTCTAGACAGTTTAGAAGTCTTTTGCAACAGAGCTAAGACATTGAACTTAAAGGTTATCCATATTGTTGATAAAGATAAGCACACAACTGAGAAAATAGCAGACGTGTTCAGTAAACACACTGATAATATCAGAAGAAATTTAGTGGAGACACATGATAGATCAGCATGGCATCCATCTTCACAGACCAGTTCTGTTGGACCTCAAGGAAAAATATCCCAGGTAAGTTGTTTGTTTACAGGTAGATACAGTATACACTGCACAAAGCCATGTCTTTGTCCTTCACCTCTGTTGATGTTCCTTAGTAACCTAGTTTATACTTAGATAGTGGAAACCCATTTAAAAGCCGTAATACAATGCCTGTTTTCCAGTATCTATTCTAAATTTTAAGGACAAAATTTCTTCCTCCAAATAGTAATTTGAGTTCTAGAATAAAAATGACGCCAGTCTGATACACTTCTGATTTTTGAAATATCTTCCTTCCTTCACATGGATTTATACACTTATGCATGTTCTTCATTGCTATTCACTTAGTATATTTAGGCGTATTCTGATATTTCTATTAATTCCTATCCTTTATGTGTTCTATTGTGTATCTGTGTCCAGTTTAATTGATTTTGGGGGTTTCAGGGCAGTGCTTCTTGTGTTTCATTTCTCTAATAGGAACCAGTGTCAGGGTAAATTTTTTCTACCCTTTTGTTGCTCCTGTTCATTGTTACATTTATGTATTTCCCTTTCTTTTAATACTGCAAAGGTATTAGTAAATTTGGGCATTGATAGGCAGTGTGGGACACTCCATTGAATGATTGTGCATGCAAGGCATGTGTACCAACCTTTTTTGCCATCTCACCTCTGTGTGGGTTCGATTCTCAGATTTGGCCAATGTGGATATGTGAGAAAGCTTGCCAGTAGCTTCTTGTGGGTTGGTGGTTCTTTCCAGGTTTTTCCTGGGTGCTTCCTCAAGCAGCTATAATTCAATCGTACTGGGCAGACTTTACTCCTTGTATTGATGCCTTGTATTTAATAAATACTACATAATGCCTTCTGCAGTTATTCTTAAATAACAAATAACATTACACCATATATAGCCTATCAAGTGCTGAAAAATGGTGTTAAACCCTTCAACAGCAGCAACAACTAATGTACAGAAGTTGCTGATTTGATGAGAAATGTCAATAGAGATTTTCATTGTAAGGTAGTTCCCTGCTTTCCACTTAGGATAGATCTCTGGTGGAGGGATCTTTTGTATTCCCAGCATAGGGAAGTTGCTTGCCCCAAGTAGCTCCATCTTACCAACACACTAGTAGACTTCAAATCAAAGCAAGATCTCATTCCAAATAGTAAATTTCCCTTTTGAGTCACCAATAAGGTTTACGTCTTCGGACTTGCTTTGACCAATCATTTAGTGATATATTGGATGACATTATAGATCTGCAACTGGAACACCAAGGCATTATGTAAATAGGTAATGGGCAAATGTGCCCTCACTAGGTCTAATTACTGGTCAGCATCTCCAGAGTACGAGGCATACAGTATCAGACATCAGTCTTCAGACATGGTACCAAGTGCAAGTTGGTGATCTGTGTGCCAGACAGCAAGTGGAAGTGATCACTTCAATAACCTCACTTTCTCTTTGCTTCCTTAGTCATTTTCAGTAATGACCTTTGAATAAGGAGTAGCAGTCTGAAGAAAGATATTGGCTCAGTATCACTCCAGTTTTGATTTTCTCACTGAATCCCAGTAGAACTTGGGAAACCCACCACCCATTGGTGAGTTGGTCATGTCTGTTTTTTTTCTGACCATGCTTTCATGGTTGGTTTAGCTGTGGCTCCATGAATCAGATCTTCTCCACCTTCTTTAGACTCATTATAAGAAAAGGGAGACTACCATTAGCTATCTCTAATGATGTGAGGGACTTTCCAGTCCCTTTCACCAAAGAAAGCGAAACATAGAGCTTGCCCTGTCTTCTGGGAGTAGAGATTAATTAATTAAGTAATTAGTCCTTGGTCAGGAAGTCCTTTTCTCATGGGGTGGCTGGGTTTGAATGAAATAGTTCTTCCTTACCCTGAGAATGAAGAGTGCGAGCAAACTCTATTTATGTGGATGCAGACAAAATTTACTACTCCTTCATGAAGAATGGGGTTTGAGCTTACCTGAATAATGTAATTATTTTTAGACATGCTTTATTTGATCTGAGTTAATTACATTGGTTTTCCCCTTGGAAATTCCTGGTCTACCTGACCTTGTTTACAACTTACAATGTTTTGAAAATGAACTTTTGACCATTATCCTTATCTTATTGTATATTCAACTTTATATTAAGGTTGTTTTTGTCAGTACTATTCATTCATATCTCAATATCTGTAGTGGAATCATGTTTTGTATGATTTGAGAGGATTTATTTAAATTATTCTTTGGAATTGCAATGTGTTCATGGACTTTTCAGACTAAATGACTATTTTGAAATCGTTGTTGTTGTTGTAGGGTTTAACACCATTTTTCAGCATACGATAGACTATACATGGCGGCCCGTATTATTGGTGGAGGAAGAACCCAGGAAAACCCCCAAAAGAACCACAGACCCACGAGAAGCTACTGGCAAGCTTTCTCACATAACTACATTAGCCGAATCTTACACTCGAACCAACGCAGACAGAGGTGAGATGGCAGTGATCCATAACAGAAAGCGCTTTAGACCACTTGGCCACTTGGGGACCCAAGTGAGGCTGAACTTAATGCTCAACATTCTCCTATGCCTTAATGGAACTCTTTTTCACATTATACTAAAATTTGCTTTACATCATGCATATAACCACTTGATGTCAGTGATCCGTATTGGAGAGCGCTTTAGACCACTCTGCCACTCGAGGCCCCTGAAATCATTGTGTGTTCAAGGACATTTTGGATTATATCATTGTGATACATCCAGACTTTCACATTAGCATATTCAAGGTTACTGGCACATCAGCACACTCAGGATTAGAATTATTTTGGAACACCACTGGAGTTCATTCAGAACACTATATTTGTTTACTTGAGATTTGGAATTTAATTCAGTGTTGTAGGTTCTTTTTAAGTTTTCACTTTGTATTTTAGGGAAATAAATAATTTGTTGAATTTTACAAAAGTAGTTGCTTCTCTCTTTTCTGTTCCTTTGTTTGAGACACAAGAGTCATATCACAATACTCAGCAGTTAAAAAGATGAAGTGATCTTATCACAGATTCCTTAAAACTCTTTTTGACCCATGGAATATCAGTCCTGTTTCTATTGATTTAGTACGGACAATCGTGATGAAAAGTGCACCAAAGTCTTGTGAACTTGATCCAATTCCGACATCACTGCTGCTTGAGTGCTTAGACCCAATATTGCCTTCACTATCTGATGTTATTAATATCTCTCTCTCATCAGGGGAATTCCCATCATTTTTCAAAACTGCCATCGTAAAGCCACTGCTGAAGAAATCAACACTGGACCATAACGATTTAAAGAACTACCGCCCAGTTTCTAATCTCCCATTCATATAAAAAAATCTTAGAAAAGGTTGTTCTAACTCAACTTGTATCTCATTTTAATTCAAACAGTCTTTTTAGCAATGTACAGTCTGCATATTGCCCTTGCCACTGTACGGAAACTACTCTTCTGAAAGTATTTAGTGACATTCTCTCTGCTTTGGATAGTGGAAAGATTACAGTCCTCACTCTCCTGGATTTATCTGCAGCATTTGACACAATAGACCATGATATATTACTTCACCGTCTCCAGCATGTATTTGTCATTTAGTCAACAGGTCACAAATTATATCTGCAAATTGAATACACTCCAGCCCAGTTGACGTATGTTGTGGTGTTCCACAGGGATCTGTTCTTGGACCTGTTCTCTTCATTGTGTATACTCAGCCACTCTCAAGTGTCATAGATCATCACCCAGTGTTGCACCAATTGTATGCTGATGACACCCAAATTTACAAGTCTAGCCACCCAACTGAAGTTGATGCTACCATCCATGGAGTAGAGAAGTGCATTTCTGATGTGAAATCATAGATGACATGTAACAAGCTGCAGATGAATGATGATAAAACTGAGGCTATTCTGATCAGAACACAAAGACTTTCTCATTCAATAAATATCAGCAACACCAACATTAAATTCTCACAGTCAGTACGGAACCTAGGCATTACTCTAGACAGTACTCTCACATTGCACCAACATGTCATGAACATATACAAGGCTGCATATCTTGAATTGAGACGCATCAGTTCTATTCGTAAATATCTTTCAGTTGATGCCACTAAAACACTTGTGTGTTCATTAGTACTTTCAAGACTGGACTATTGTAACTCAATTCTGTCTGGTTCGTAACAATATTTACTCCAGAAATTTAAGTTCAAAACACAGCTGCACAGATCATCTTTAGAGTACATGTACCTCGATCAGAGCACACCTCACCACTGCTCTGTACCCTACACTGGCTATCAATTCGATACAGAATCAAACACAACATTTGTTCTCTGTGCTATGTTTCAATGACAGACTCCAGTCCAACATACCTATCCAGCCTCACTCATGTGTATACACCAGCTAGATCCTTACGCTCTTCTGATAATCGTATCCTCATATGAACAACATTTGTTTGTACACCTTGGCACGGCGACGTGGAATGAATTGCCCATTGAAATTAGACACAAAGACACGGTGGTCCCTTTTAAGAGTGCTCTTAAGACTCACCTGTTTCAACTGCAGGGACAAACTTAGCAACCTAATCATGTTTTGTATCTTATATGTTTTCAGCATGTTTTTATGTTTACCAATTTCATTATTTTTGTCATTTGTTGTTCTGTAGTGTAGTCATATCATTATTGATGGTGTAAAGCGCTTAGAGCTTTGAAAGATTAGGCGCTATAGAAAGTCCTCATTATTATTATTATTATTATTATTATTATTAAATGAATTCTGCGGATATCATTTACAAAGCGTAAGTTGTAGGAGTTTTGGGCCCTAACCTTGCATACGATGTGGGGTAGGTGTGCATGGTAAGTCGCAGTTATGTCTGAATTGTGGTGGTAAGCGATACAGAGAGCTAAAGCGCTATTATGATAAATGAGTCAAAGACTCCATCAAAGATTCCGTCAAAAACTCCATCAACAACTCTGTGTCAGCGTGTCAGATTCTCAAGTAATAATTAAACCAAATAAAAAATTAGACAAATACTATATAGTATATAAATGAACCAAGAATTTCAACCACATACTGTGATTACCAATTGTGAAGCCTCATCTGATACACGTTATAATTCTGTTTACTTGTCTCTCACACCATCCAGCGATTTAACACCGGCGCCTTTATCCCATTCTGCTCATAATAATTACCGATACAGTCGTAAATGCCATTGTCGTAATATTTTTCGCGTAAACAGAGGCAAAAGAGCAACTGCTATAAAACTATCTGTATTTACTGGTTTCCGTTAATTTCTGGCTGGATGCCGGTATAAGGATGTTAATATCGTTTATTTTTCCAAAACCGATTATCATTTGTAGAAATCAGATTTTAAACTGATTATTGATTTTGGTCCTACATAGAAATTACAAGAAATATATTATTATAATGCAAGTTAGTGTATGCCTTGTGCGAATAAAAGATATTCATTACATACCATAACTTAAAGATTTGAATAAACCTCATTTATACTGTATGTGTATGAAAGAAATTCTTTATTAATTGTCACCTGTTTATTAGGGTGGTTGCATGAAATTCATTGATGCTGTAAATAAAACCTGGGATAATGCTCTTACGCATATACTGCGCCGGGGTGGGGGGTGCGCTGATTGTAAAAACATGTATAACGTGTGCGTTATATGCACGAAAATATGATAATGCAGCTGGAATGGTCGCTCCTTTCCTTGGTTTTCACTCAGATCTGTACAGGACCAACTGATTGGGGACCTATTGGCGACAACATTGAATGAGAAACTCCCATCCTTTGTCTCTCCTGTCTTGGAAATGAAGTTTGGGCAGTGAACATCCTATTGTTGGATCGGACCAGCCTGAATGCACATGCCTACCCTCCATCACCTCTCTTTACAGAAATGATACAGAAAGCTAAAGAATCAACCTGTTGCACAATCTGATAAGAGAAGTCATGGATCAATGACCTCATCAATCTAGCATCAGAAACCTGCAGAAATTTAGGTTTTCATTCATCTACTCAAACAACCATGACAGCAGTTTCATGCCTGTCCAGAGCAAATCTGCATGTCTGGATCATATCAAATAGACCCTCATGCTTAAACAATTCTTGCAACCATTCTTGAAGAGAATTGCTAAGGCATGATGGCCCTATCTCTTTTGCTCAGCATATAGGGAAATAACTCTAGCTGAAAAGAACTTATTACTCATTTCAGTTTACAGAGTTAGAGCAGTTGCCACCAGCCTAGTGTCAGGCCAGAACTGTTTGCTAACTGCCATCATTCTCCTAGATCTGTCATTCCAGAGGGACTAATTCAATCTGGTTGGACTTGTAAAAAATCAGGTCACACATCCAGATTGATTGACAGCTTCCTAGTACACAACATCCATTGAATTTGCAGAAGGAGGGTTGATTTTTCCCTTTTGAAGCTGTGCCCCGACAGATGGATCCCCTCCAGTCACACTACCTAGAAGATCACTTACATACATTTGGGAACTGAAGATTGTATCTGGAGAGTAAGGAGATGTACCTCCCTTCACCACTTATCTTTTCTCATAGGGTAACATGATTGGGTAAAGTATTTGAAGAATAATCCAATAATAAAATGTTTCTTTGAGAATACTTACCCAATCATAATGAGAAAAGGTACCCTCCCGGCCTCCCTGTAGTTACATCCAAAGAGATGATGCTTTCCTTCTCCAGTAGTAACTGATGTATTTTTAGACTTTGCCACCAAGTCTACCTGGCTGTACATTTTCCGAGGTTATAATTGGAATTTTGACCTAAAAATTTTGCTAGGAAAACCTTAGACAACGCTGATATTTTGTCCAAGATTTTGAAAGCAAACCTTGGA
Organism: Unio delphinus; assembly: GCA_029339505.1. Taxonomy (NCBI): domain Eukaryota; kingdom Metazoa; phylum Mollusca; class Bivalvia; order Unionida; family Unionidae; genus Unio; species Unio delphinus. Next base: position 2,952,282 of record JAQISU010000172.1, read on the forward strand.
CATTATATCATACTATAAAACAAAAAACTAGAAAATACCTTTGACACAGCTTTGGACATCAGAACTTACTTTTTTTGGCTTGGAGAAATCTCAGAAATAAGAACTTAGTCATTTTTTATCTTGGATATGTAGACTTAGAAATGTTTTAGCTAGGAAATGGACTTTATTAATGGGCCTTTTGCTGTTTCTTCTGGGTTTTTGTTACAATTTCATTTATTTGCTCATCCACCCAGCCATGATGAATACTTTTATTTCTAGACCTGAATTACAAGCTTTTCAAAGTTAGTTGCTATCTCATTCCTCCATATGGTAAATACAATTTTAGTCTAGCTCGCTCAGTTATTTAATTTAAAAAAATAATGCCTGTTTGTAAAAGACATGTAATATTTCTTGTTTTGAGTGTTTCCCAGTATTAGAAGTGATCAATTGATTTCCAAAGTAGGGAATTTTTTATTTATGTTGATCCACAGTACCAATCCTCAAAATAAATCTCTGTTTGACCTTTCCTATGATCAATGATGTCTCATTAGATATTCTATTTTTTATGTAGGTCAAGCCAAAGACTCCTGTATCAGGTGCACTATCTAAGGAAGATTGCCATGTCTGTTTGAACAAAGCAAAATCCCCCAAAACATTGAGTTGCGGCCATACATTCTGCATTAAGTGTATAGAATCAAAGCCAGCATGTCCTAAGTGTGGAGCCTTCCATGGAATAATATATGGGGACCAGCCAGAAGGTGGAGAAATGAAAGTCTCTGTCTTGAAATACAGTTTGAAAGGGTTTGAAAGAAGAGACACTTTAAAAATAGAGTACAGGATTCCCCGTGGAAAACAAGGGGTATGTTGTAATGATTGTATGTTTCCATCAGTTGATTCTAAATATGTTTTCTTTAAAAGTATCCTTCAAGCATTTGATGTTTTCACTTAGACTGACAAACAGTGCAAGTACATAGAAAATAAAACCTGGTTGATAACTCCAGATAAGAGTACATACTACTAGTGTCATCAAGCTATCTACACTCTGCACTATTCATCTACACTCTGCACTATTCATCTGCACTCTGCACTATTCATCTACACTCTTTGGCACTATTCATCTACACTCTGCACTATTCATCTACACTATGCACTATTCATCTACACTCTTTGGCACTATTCATCTACACTCTGCACTATTTATCTACACTCTGCACTATTCATCTACACTCTGCACTATTTATCTACACTCTGCACTATTCATCTACACTCTGCACTATTCATCTACACTCTTTGGCACTATTCATCTACACTCTTTGCCACTCAAACACATTGTTTTGTAGTTTTATCCAGTCCTTATTAAGGCCATATCCAACATCCTCCTATATGACTGATATTTAGCTGGTTTTGTCTGAACAATTTTAGGTAATGGCCCATAATAAACTTGGGGCTGTAAATCCTACTTGATGATAACAGTTCTAGCATCCATATATCATTTAACTTGGGGCTGTAAATCCTACTTGATGGCAACAGTTGTAGCATCCATATATTATTTAACTTGGGGCTGTGAATCCTACTTGATGGTAACAGTTCTAGCATAATAAACTTGGGGCTGTGAATCCTACTTGATGGTAACAATTCTAGCATCCATATATAATTTAACTTGGGGCTGTGAATCCTACTTGATGGTAACAGTTCTAGCATAATAAACTTGGTTCTGTGAATCCTACTTGATGGTAACAATTCTAACATCCATATATAATTTAACTTGGAGCTGTGAATCCTACTTGATGGTAACAGTTCTAGCATCCATATATAATTTAACTTGGGCTGTGAATCCTATTTGATGGTAACAGTTCTAGCATCCATATATCATTTAACTTGGGGCTGTAAATCCTACTTGATGGCAACAGTTGTAGCATCCATATATTATTTAACTTGGGGCTGTGAATCCTACTTGATGGTAACAGTTCCAGCATAATGAACTTGGGGCTGTGAATCCTACTTGATGGTAACAATTCTAGCATCCATAAATAATCTAACTTGGGGCTGTGAATCCTACTTGATGGTAACAGTTCTAGCATAATAAACTTGGGGCTGTGAATCCTACTTGATGGTAACAATTCTAGCATCCATATATAATTTAACTTGGGGCTGTGAATCATACTTGATGGTAACAGTTCTAGCATAATAAACTTGGTTCTGTGAATCCTACTTGATGGTAACAATTCTAGCATCCATATATAATTTAACTTGGAGCTGTGAATCCTACTTGATGGTAACAGTTCTAGCATCCATATATAATTTAACTAGGGGCTGTGAATCCAACTTGATGGTAACAGTTCTAGCATCCATATATATATAATTTAACTTGGGGCTGTGAATCCTACTTGATGGTAACAGTTCTAGCATCCATATATAATTTAACTTGGGGCTGTGAATCCTACTTGATGGTAACAGTTCTAGCATCCATATATAATTTAACTTGGGGCTTTGAATCCTACTTGATGGTAACAGTTCTAGCATCCATATATAATTTAACTTGGGGCTGTGAATCCTACTTGATAGTAACAGTTCTAGCATCTATATATAATTTAAGTTGGGGCTTTGAATCCTACTTGATGGTAACAGTTCTAGCATCCCTATATCATTTAACTTAAGGCTGTGAATCCTACTTGATGATAACAGTTCTAGCATCCATATATAATTTAACTTGCGGCTGTGAATCCTACTTGATGGTAAAAAGTTCTAGCATCCATATATAATTTAACTTGGGGCCGTGAATCCTACTTGATGGTAACAGTTCTAGCATCCATATATAATTTAACTGGGGGAAGTGAATCCTACTTGATGGTAACAGTTCTAGCATCTATATATAATTTAACTTGGGGCTGTGAATTCTACTTGATGGTAACAGTTCTAGCATCCATATATCATTTAACTTCAGGCTGTGAATCCTACTTGATGATAACAGTTCTAGCATCCATATATAATTTAACTTGGGGCTGTGAATCCTACTTGATGGTAACAGTTCTAGCATCTATATATCATTTAACTTGGGGCTGTGAATCCTACTTGATGGTAACAGTTCTAGCATCCATATATCATTTAACTTGGGGCTTTGAATACTACTTGATAGTAACAGTTCTAGCATCCATATATAATAAACTTGGGGCTGTGAATCCTATTTGATCGTAACAGTTCTAGCATCCATATATCATTTAACTTGGGGCTGTGAATCCTACTTGATGGTAACAGTTCTAGCATCCATATATAATTTAACTTGGGGCTTTGAATCCTACTTGATGGTAACAGTTGTAGCATCCATATATAATAAACTTGAGGCTGTGAATCCTACTTGATGGTAACAGTTCTAGCATCCATATATCATTTAACTTGGGGCTTTGAATCCTACTTGATGGTAACAGTTCTAGCACCCATATATAATAAACTTGGGGCTGTGAATCCTACTTGATGGTAACAGTTGTAGAATCAATATATCATTTAACTTGGGGCTTTGAATCCTACTTGATGGTATCAGTTCTAGCATCCATATATAATAAACTTGGGGCTGTGAATCCTACTTGATGGTAACAGTTCTAGCATCCATATATCATTTAACTTAGGGCTGTGAATCCTACTTGATGGCAACAGTTGTAGCATCCATATATTATTTAACTTGGGGCTGTGAATCCTACTTGATGGTAACAGTTCCAGCATAATGAACTTGGGGCTGTGAATCCTACTTGATGGTAACAATTCTAGCATCCATAAATAATCTAACTTGGGGCTGTGAATCCTACTTGATGGTAACAGTTCTAGCATAATAAACTTGGGGCTGTGAATCCTACTTGATGGTAACAATTCTAGCATCCATATATAATTTAACTTGGGGCTGTGAATCATACTTGATGGTAACAGTTCTAGCATAATAAACTTGGTTCTGTGAATCCTACTTGATGGTAACAATTCTAGCATCCATATATAATTTAACTTGGAGCTGTGAATCCTACTTGATGGTAACAGTTCTAGCATCCATATATAATTTAACTAGGGGCTGTGAATCCAACTTGATGGTAACAGTTCTAGCATCCATATATATATAATTTAACTTGGGGCTGTGAATCCTACTTGATGGTAACAGTTCTAGCATCCATATATAATTTAACTTGGGGCTGTGAATCCTACTTGATGGTAACAGTTCTAGCATCCATATATAATTTAACTTGGGGCTGTGAATCCAACTTGATGGTAACAGTTCTAGCAGCCATATATAATTTAACTTGGGGCTGTGAATCCTACTTGATGGTAACAGTTCTAGCATCCATATATAATTTAACTTGGGGCTTTGAATCCTACTTGATGGTAACAGTTCTAGCATCCATATATAATTTAACTTGGGGCTGTGAATCCTACTTGATAGTAACAGTTCTAGCATCTATATATAATTTAAGTTGGGGCTTTGAATCCTACTTGATGGTAACAGTTCTAGCATCCCTATATCATTTAACTTAAGGCTGTGAATCCTACTTGATGATAACAGTTCTAGCATCCATATATAATTTAACTTGCGGCTGTGAATCCTACTTGATGGTAAAAAGTTCTAGCATCCATATATAATTTAACTTGGGGCCGTGAATCCTACTTGATGGTAACAGTTCTAGCATCCATATATAATTTAACTGGGGGCTGTGAATCCTACTTGATGGTAACAGTTCTAGCATCTATATATAATTTAACTTGGGGCTGTGAATTCTACTTGATGGTAACAGTTCTAGCATCCATATATCATTTAACTTCAGGCTGTGAATCCTACTTGATGATAACAGTTCTAGCATCCATATATAATTTAACTTGGGGCTGTGAATCCTACTTGATGGTAACAGTTCTAGCATCTATATATCATTTAACTTGGGGCTGTGAATCCTACTTGATGGTAACAGTTCTAGCATCCATATATCATTTAACTTGGGGCTTTGAATCCTACTTGATAGTAACAGTTCTAGCATCCATATATAATAAACTTGGGGCTGTGAATCCTATTTGATCGTAACAGTTCTAGCATCCATATATCATTTAACTTGGGGCTGTGAATCCTACTTGATGGTAACAGTTCTAGCATCCATATATAATTTAACTTGGGGCTTTGAATCCTACTTGATGGTAACAGTTGTAGCATCCATATATAATAAACTTGAGGCTGTGAATCCTACTTGATGGTAACAGTTCTAGCATCCATATATCATTTAACTTGGGGCTTTGAATCCTACTTGATGGTAACAGTTCTAGCACCCATATATAATAAACTTGGGGCTGTGAATCCTACTTGATGGTAACAGTTGTAGAATCAATATATCATTTAACTTGGGGCTTTGAATCCTACTTGATGGTGTCAGTTCTAGCATCCATATATAATAAACTTGGGGCTGTGAATCCTACTTGATGGTAACAGTTCTAGCATCCATATATCATTTAACTTGGGGCTGTGAATCCTACTTGATGGTAACAGTTCTAGCATAATAAACATGGGGCTTTGAATCCTACTTGATAGTAACAGTTCTAGCATCCATATATCATTTAACTTGGGGCTGTGAATCCTACTTGATGATAACAGCTCTAGCATCCATATATCATTTAACTTGGGGCTGTGAATCCTACTTGATGGTAACAGTTCTAGCATAATAAACGTCGGGCTGTGAATCCTACTTGATGGTAACAGTTCTAGCATAATAAACTTGTGGCTGTGAATCCTACTTAATGGTAACAGTTCTAGCATCCATATATAATTTAACTTGGGGCTGTGAATCCTACTTGATGGTAACAGTTCTAGCATCTATATATAATTTAACTTGGGGCTGTGAATTCTACTTGATGGTAACAGGTCTAGCATCCATATATCATGTAACTTCAGGCTGTGAATCTTACTTGATGATAACAGTTCTAGCATCCATATATAATTTAACTTGGGGCTGTGAATCCTACTTGATAGTAACAGTTCTAGCATCTATATATCATTTAACTTGGGGCTGTGAATCCTACTTGATGGTAACAGTTCTAGCATCCATATATCATTTAACTTGGGGCTTTGAATCCTACTTGATGGTAACAGTTCTAGCATCCATATATAATAAACTTGGGGCTGTGAATCCTACTTGATCGTAACAGTTCTAGCATCCATATATCATTTAACTTGGGGCTGTGAATCCTACTTGATGGTAACAGTTCTAGCATCCATATATAATTTAACTTGGGGCTTTGAATCCTACTTGATGGTAACAGTTGTAGCATCCATATATAATAAACTTGAGGCTGTGAATCCTACTTGATGGTACAGTTCTAGCATCCATATATCATTTAACTTGGGGCTTTGAATCCTACTTGATGGTAACAGTTCTAGCACCCATATATAATAAACTTGGGGCTGTGAATCCTACTTGATGGTAACAGTTGTAGAATCAATATATCATTTAACTTGGGGCTTTGAATCCTACTTGATGGTAACAGTTCTAGCATCCATATATAATAAACTTGGGGCTGTGAATCCTACTTGATGGTAACAGTTCTAGCATCCATATATCATTTAACTTGGGGCTGTGAATCCTACTTGATGGTAACAGTTCTAGCATAATAAACTTTAGGCTGTGAATCCTACTTGATGGTAACAGTTCTAGCATCCATATATCATTTAACTTGGGGCTGTGAATCCTACTTGATGGTAACAGTTCTAGCATAATAAACATGGGGCTGTGAATCCTACTTGATAGTAACAGTTCTAGCATCCATATATCATTTAACTTGGGGCTGTGAATCCTACTTGATGATAACAGTTCTAGCATCCATATATCATTTAACTTGGGGCTGTGAATCCTACTTGATGGTAACAGTTCTAGCATAATAAACGTGGGGCTGTGAATCCTACTTGATGGTAACAGTTCTAGCATAATAAACTTGTGGCTGTGAATCCTACTTAATGGTAACAGTTCTAGCATCCATATATAATTTAACTTGGGGCTGTGAATCCTACTTGATGGTAACAGTTCTAGCATCTATATATAATTTAACTTGGGGATGTGAATTCTACTTGATGGTAACAGTTCTAGCATCCATATATCATTTAACTTCAGGCTGTGAATCTTACTTGATGGTAACAGTTCTAGCATCCATATATAATTTAACTTGGGGCTGTGAATCCTACTTGATAGTAACAGTTCTAGCATCTATATATCATTTAACTTGGGGCTGTGAATCCTACTTGATGGTAACAGTTCTAGCATAATAAACGTGGGGCTGTGAATCCTACTTGATGGTAACAGTTCTAGCATAATAAACTTGTGGCTGTGAATCCTACTTAATGGTAACAGTTCTAGCATCCATATATAATTTAACTTGGGGCTGTGAATCCTACTTGATGGTAACAGTTCTAGCATCTATATATAATTTAACTTGGGGCTGTGAATTCTACTTGATGGTAACAGTTCTAGCATCCATATATCATTTAACTTCAGGCTGTGAATCTTACTTGATGGTAACAGTTCTAGCATCCATATATAATTTAACTTGGGGCTGTGAATCCTACTTGATAGTAACAGTTCTAGCATCTATATATCATTTAACTTGGGGCTGTGAATCCTACTTGATGGTAACAGTTCTAACATCCATATATCATTCAACTTGGGGCTTTGAATCCTACTTGATGGTAACAGTTCTAGCATCCATATATAATAAACTTGGGGCTGTGAATCCTACTTGATCGTAACAGTTCTATCATCCATATATCATTTAACTTGGGGCTGTGAATCCTACTTGATGGTAACAGTTCTAGCATCCATATATAATTTAACTTGGGGCTTTGAAGCCTACTTGATGGTAACAGTTCTAGCATCCATATATAATAAACTTGGGGCTGTGAATCCTACTTGATGGTAACAGTTCTAGCATCCATATATCATTTAACTTGGGGCTTTGAAGCCTACTTGATGGTAACAGTTCTAGCATCCATATATAATAAACTTGGGGTTGTGAATCCTACTTGATGGTAACAGTTCTAGCATCCATATATAATTTTACTTGGGGCTTTGAATCCTACTTGATGGTAACAGTTGTAGAATCAATATATTTAACTTGGGGCTTTGAATCCTACTTGATGGTAACAGTTCTAGCATCCATATATAATAAACTTGGGGCTGTGAATCCTACTTGATCGTAACAGTTCTAGCATCCATATATCATTTAACTTGGGGCTGTGAATCCTACTTGATGGTAACAGTTCTAGCATCCATATATCATTTAACTTGGGGCTTTGAATCCTACTTGATGGTAACAGTTCTAGCATCCATATATAATAAACTTGGGGCTGTAAATCCTACTTGATGGTAACAGTTCTAGCATCCATATATCATTTAACTTGGGGCTGTGAATCCTACTTGATGGTAACAGTTCTAGCATCTATATATAATAAACTTGGGGCTGTGAATCCTACTTGATGGTAACAGTTCTAGCATCCATATATCATTTAACTTGGGGCTGTGAATCTTACTTGATGGTAACAGTTCTAGCGTAATAAACATGGGGCTGTGAATCCTACTTGATGGTAACAGTTCTAGCATCCATATATCATTTAACTTGGGGCTGTGAATCCTACTTGATGGTAACAGTTCTAGCATAATAAACTTGGGGCTGTAAATCCTACTTGATAGTAACAGTTCTAGCATCCATATATCATTTGACTTGGGGCTGTGAATCCTACTTGATGGTAACAGTTCTAGCATAATAAACGTGGGGCTGTTAATCCTACTTGATGGTAACAGTTCTAGCATAATAAACTTGTGGCTGTGAATCCTACTTAATTTTAACAGTTGTAGCATCCATATATAATTTAACTTGCGGCTGTGAGTCCTACTTGATGGTAACAGTTCTAGCATCCATATATCATTTAACTTGGGGCTGTGAATCCTACTTGATGGTAACAGTTCTAGCATCCATATATAATTGACTTGGGGCTGTGAATCCTACTTGATGGTAACAGTTCTAGCATCCATATATAAATTAACTTGGGGCTGTGAATCCTACTTGATGGTAACAGTTATAGCATAATAAAAGTGGGGCTGTGAATCCTACTTGATGGTAACAGTTCTAGCATAATAAACTTGTGGCTGTGAATCCTACTTAATGGTAACAGTTGTAGCATCCATATATAATTTAACTTGCGGCTGTGAGTCCTACTTGATGGTAACAGTTCTAGCATCCATATATAATTTGCACTGTAATGTCACCCTATCACTTTGAAGTACTTACCTGTGAATGTGAGACATTCCAGTCACAACTGCTTTATTCGATAAAATGTATGGGAGGCATTACAACTGTAACACTATGTAGCAGATCTTCATGTTTTGTAATACACACCTTGTATACCAAGTCACTTTAAATATTAGCAACAAAGCATAAACTAACAACAGAGCGAGTCCAAAATTAGCCTGGTCCCATGACCCACTGACAGTTAGGTAAAGTGGGCCAGATGGCCAGGTTAGCTTGTATCATTTATTATAAGAATATAATGAACAGTGTAAAATCAATAGTTTCATACAGAATCTTGACCTTTTTCTTCTCTCTCATTTTTAGTTTAACAATTATTGATACTGAAAGCTCTCCTAATCATACGTTCACACTGAATCTTTGTCTTTTGTCATATTACAATAACAGACTTCAAAGGTAAGTATTCTATTTGAATTAGGGTTGGGGATTGGAATGGCATTCCTTCTTCCCTATTATTCCTCTCAATCCCTTCAGGATTTGGAGCATTCTTCCACAGGAAAGTAATTAGTCTATTCCCTACATGCAGCCTTGGACTTTTGGACCTGGGTCTCATTTAGTAGTGAGGTCATGCCTTAAGGCCATAGACCTACTTTGTCTGATGGAGTTAAGTCCAAAAGGAGTGCGGGGGATCGAACTTACCCAAAACTACCCACATAGACCACTGCTCTAAACAGTTTATTATCTCTACAGGAGGAGTTTCCAGATCAAGTTTCTCCTCCCACCAAGTCTCCCTCACAGCAGGTTACATAGTACCCTCCTCTCAAGACAGAGTGCAGGATAAAAATTTAATTTTTGTCATTGTTGAAGACAAGTTTGACTTGCAGCAGGCTATTGTGGTAACCCGTCCATTCTGGTCACTTACCCCTTCTGAACAATTGGTTCTGATCATTTGATAAAGTGGTGACTAAAGTTTACTGCTTATTACCTAATGATCTGTATTCCAAATCTTCAGGTTCTAATAAATAAATAAAAATGTTTATAAGAGTATTTTGACCTATGTGCAAGAGAACCAGAACTTTATCAACAGGGTGAAAATCCCTTCCTTTGTATCTGTCATACCTTAATTTAAATCATGACTGAATAAATTGAAGTTCAGTTCTTGAAACTTCACAAGCCTTTGACGGCTTATATTTGAAATCAGAGATGAAGATTAATTTCTGAATCTTTGGTTAGAAGTTTCTCTTTTAATAACTTCAGTGATTCATAGACATTATTTTCAAAAACTAGTTTTAAGAGACTAAAATCGGAAGATTTTTTATCTAACTGATTTACTAATATCAAACAAGAACAAATAAACAACATTATCCTGATCATTTCCTGTATCAAAGCAAAATGACTGAATAATATTCTTCAAAGTTTGATTAAATCTTAAAGATGACTTTCGATGTGATTGGCAGAAAATCTAAACTGTTTGATGCTTGATTCATGCATAACTTGCTGGATAATTCCATGCATAAAATTTGACCTTTGATCAGATTGGAAGGGATTTGGGAAAGCCAAATGGTATATTAAAAACAGCATCAGTCTTTTATTATCAGGGCCTTTGCCTGAGAAGTCTTCTTCTAGTGAAAGTGTTCTTATTCTGGGCTTTGTCAATGTTTTTTTATCAAAATTAGCAACCATGACTGTCAGAACATTGAAATCTTTACCCACTTAATACATTCATTAATTACCTATGATCTACCTAGAGATTAGGTTGTGGATAATCCGCTTGTAAGCAGCAAGCCTTGTTGGGATCAGTTTGTTGTTATAGGGTTTGATGACATTTTTCGAAACAAGATATGCAGTACGTTGCAGGCATTATTAATGGTAGAGGAAGAACCCGTGAAAACCCAGAAGAAGACACCGACCCACGAGAAGCTGCCAGCAAGCTTTCTCACATACCCATATTGGCCAAGCCTGAACCCACACAGACAGGGGTGAGATGGTAGTGATTCATAATGGTGAGTGCTTTAGACCACTCAGGGGGTCCCTTTTGGGTTCAGTGAGTTGATCAATTGAAACTGAAATCCATGATTTATACCAAGCTTGTGCAGTGGCAAAGTGAGTTCTCAAGAACGGTGTTGATCAGGAAATTATTTCATTAGCTGACACATTTATTGGTCAGTCTTTTGATGAGGTAACTTTTGCTCCCAGTACCTGATAATAAAAGACTCAAAAGCTCCTGTGTCTCTTGATGTGATAGACTTGGCAAAATCACCACAAAGTGATAAATAACCTTTCAACAATGAATAAGGACCATAATACGATGAATTATTCATAATTCTTCATAACAAAATCAGAATGGTATTTGTTTGACCCAACAAAGGTATTGCCTTCAATACATGACTGTGACCTTGACCTCGTAGAAATAAGAGCATTTGGAATAGCTCTGTCATTATTCTTTTGCTTACTTTTTGCAACCAGTAGCAATTAGACTTAAGATGCCCCTTCTTCTTACAATAAGTGCACATAGGAAGAGAGAAGGATCAGTCTTATCCGAAGTTTGATTCTAAAAGAATTGTGCCATATTGAGACCGGGATGTTTTTTGTCTCACCAAAATAGAGGAAGACAAATGAAGTTTTTTGGATCAAGAAATATTTATCAGATATACTAGCAGCATTTCCTAAAGTTTCAAACTCTTTCTCATCAATGTAGGTCACTATGGAAGCAATTCCTGAACTCTTCAATTAATATGAGTTATCATAATATTTATCAATCTTGGTTGTACGCCACTTATCAAATAGTCTTTTTCCCATACAAATTTGATACAAGTCAGTCCAGATTATTTTCTACAGTTCCTTAATGTCTGCTGATATGATTTGTTTTGACGAATATGAAATTTAGACTTAACAAGTTTCACAAATAAATGTCATAATAAAGTCATGAAGCCATGGCACATTTTCATCAACTTGTCATTAAAAGTACATGTATTGATTTCATTTTGGTTAAAAGGGGTTACTAACCTTATAGGTATGGCAACATCTAAACCAGAACTTGTGTCTAAAGGGGAAAAGTGCTTTCCACTTGTTCCCCCTCTCCACGGGCCATTGTAGCAAGATGCAGACTAAAAGTGATTTCCACTTGTCTGTCCGTCCGTCTCTCTCCATACAATTACAATTGTTGTTTTTTAATTTCGGATTAATATGTGAAATTAAAATATCAGGAGCTAAGTATGAAACAAAGTGAATTTAAAATTCAGAAGCAACTGTAATTTCTCAGAAATATCTTAAGGAAATTTGTTTTTTTGAATGACCCCTCATTACAGTTTCATGGTCTTAAACTAAGTAACAAAAAATGTGAAAGCCTTCAAGTTTTGTGAAATTCAGCAATTAATTTATTTCCCTAAAATACAAAGTGAAGAATTTAAAAAGAACTTACAGAATATGAATGAAATCTTATATGGTTCTAAACATTCTATAATGAGTATACAGTATTCCAAATGAGTTCTGAATGAAGTCTAATATATTGTGCTGATGTGCCAGTAGTATTTGAAAAGCGTTGATGTGCTGACAGTCTTGATGCATCACAATGATATATCCAAAATGACTTTAAATGAATTCACTGTACTTCCAAACTATTATATGTTCACTTTGTAATTCCAGTGCAGATAGTCGTGAGGTCACAAGATCATTTCCAAAACATTTCAGCTTGTAAACTTGTCTTTCACTGAATGTTTACCAGCTAACCAATTAGAAAAAAGGTAGATTATATAATTTGCAAATAAACATGTTTACAAACCAAATGACATTGTTTTAAAAATGCTAACCCAGAGTCCTGGACCAAATTAGCTATTTAATATGTTGCTTACTAAATGACCCTACAATCTATAATCGTGAAGAAAAAAGAAACACAGAATATAGATATAATTAATATACCAACCATCATCATGCAGGTGGTATAAGGTGTTTTTCAATCCTAATTGTTGCGTAGGACAAAATTCAAGAATGTGTCCAATTACAGAATGCAGTAGTTGATCATCATAATTTGAGATATGTAACGTTTTTTTACCACTTTCTCTCTACCCTTGTGGAATAACAAAATATTTGGCAGGGATATTGTTTCTACATTGTTTGCCAAGTAAACAGTCTTCCTCTTGTGTTTTATCACATAAAATATGAAGAATTGTTTGTCATCTTCTTTAAAGTTTCACTGGGTTTTTATTATAACATATTTGATTTTCCTTCTTGAAGCCAAATCACCCAGAGCCAGGGAAATGGTTTGGCAGTATTTTTCGAACAGCATATCTACCAGATACAAGAGAGGGAAGGACAGTTTGTAAGTTACTGAGAGTTGCATTTGAAAGAAGACTGATCTTTACATTTCGTAGATCTTCATGGCGTGCGGGTGATGATGTTCTGACGTGGAATGATATTCATCACAAGACAGAACTCTCTTTTGGACAGTAAGTACATGTAACAGTATCTTCATATTTGTTGTGTACAGTGTTAGCTAAGGGTGAGCTTTGTTTCACAGATTTCTTTCTAATTTTTATTTTTGTCGAGCCAGCCTTGATGGAAGCTTGGTATAGGGATAACTTTGGTGTCCATGAGTACATGTCCATGGTCAAAAGAAAGCCCATCTACCCCACTTTGAGAAACTTTTAACAGATAGGGGTATCTCTTAAACTTTGAAGTTAGACATGTAGATTAGTAGACAAGTGAGTGTTGAATATAAATAATTTGTGAATGCACTTTTTGTGTTTGTATTTTGGTTCTAATCCACGTGAATGCTAAATAAAAATAATTTTTTAAGTATATTTTGCATTTGTATTCTCGTTTAATCCATATGGATTTTATACCCTTTGTGTCAAGAATTTTGACCAGCTGTAGAACCTGGTTAGTAGTACAGTGGGACCCTGCTATTACACGGTAGTTGGAGCCATAGAATCTGACCGTATTATGAACTGAACCATTTTATAAGCAACCATGTACAATACCAACACATTTTTGGATTTAATGGGGGGGGGGTACATAAAGACGGGTGCAAAAATGCATGGCACAATTACCATTTTTGATCAATATATATTAAATGAGAAAAACATTTGCTGTGGTAACAGAAATTGCAGATATAATATATTACTTTATTCAGAGAACCATGCATTGGTACATACACGTGTCTAATTTATATATACATGTATAATCTATTGCATGAAAAGAGTATCAACACCGTGTACTCACCAGCGAATCTTGTAACATACATTGAATCCATAATACAAATATTTCCATCGAAAATATTCACACACGGATGTAAAATATTCAATAATTTTGTCACAGATCATTATGTGACTGAATTCAATGAAAAGAAAATAACAAAAATTACGTAACGAGTGTACATAATGAATGATGAAATAGTACATGTCCGTAGCTCAAATAATGGAAGCTAAAGTGTATTCTTATAATAACTACATGTACATCTCAGGATCTTTCTGTCTCTGAATTCAGTCATTGTAAATTTCAGCACATTTTCCCACCTAAGCTGCTAGTCAAAGTCCTTTGAACTTGCCGCCCAGCTATTGCGTCATGTTCTTTTGATGTACTCTAATAATTAGACTTAAGGCAGAACTGGCTGTATTTTAACCACTGAATTATGTCATTGTAAATATCAGCACTGTTAAAATGATAAAGTAATCAACTCTAACTTTGTCTCCCAGCTATTTGCATGCATACAGAGGACTCTGCATGGAGTGATTTATGTGTCCCAGATCAAATATTTGCATTCAAATACACGTAATTAAGCGTTTCCGAGATTTCTGTGTCGTATACATTTTATACCATTACAATTCTCATTTGTCAATAGTTATTATATTTTGAAAAACTCTGATTTTCAGCTGCTTTCTGCTAATGTCACGTTTGCTCTTGGCAAAGTCAATTATAGTTATCAGTTGCAGAATTCGAATTTACTAGTCAACAGATTGCATAAAACAACACCGCCAAGCCATGCACACATGTTGGCGGCTTTTGTTCTTTGATACTGTATAAATCGTTTCCCCCTGATTTGAACAAGTTTAGCTCGGCAGTTCACTTTGATGATAAACAATGTACTTAAATTAATTGATATATACATTCTGGTGAGAATTTTATTTATCAACCCCCGCATTGGCTGTTGCTTAGTTGTGTATGAAATTAAGAGAACATATATTGGAGATTATTAGAGCAACGATTGTATTCAGAATGCATTCAAGACAAACACAAAGTAGACACGATGGCTTCATTGCTCAGGGATCAGTAATAATAATATTGATACTTAGCTGTCATTTTTCAACAATAAACAAAGATCAAAGTTCTCAGTAGGCCCAGCAATTGGTTCATATTTCCGATATTTATTCTGGCACAAAACTAGAAGAAATTCGTTAATTTTTTAAATTTTAGGAGCCATACAACGATTATTTTATACCATATTTTGGTGTGTATAACGCGCACCGATGTATAACGCGCACCCCGATTTTCAACCCAAAATAAGTGGAAAAAACATAGTTCTTCCATATAACGCGCATGTGATATAATGCATTTTAAAATTGTCACTACCGGTATTTCGCTTCGTTTTCATAGTGCAACAACAGTTGGTCATTTTAGATAGTTAATGAAAAAGTGGCAATACTGACATTGTATCTTTCCGATTTTATTGTTGTCCCTTAAAAGGGCCCTTTAAAGGTTCGTCTAGTTGACGCAATCTATTGCATCAAATCCCTCAAATTCCTCTTCGTCGTCATCACTTTCGAAAAGTCGCTGTATGTCCTCGTCTGTCATCATTCCTGGTGTTGCTGCATAATAACTTTCATCATCATCTTTGTCCTCGCTCTCTGAGTGGTCTTCATGTTTGGCATTGTCCTCCCACAAGATGTCATCCTCTGTGCCATCCATTTTATTTGAGATGCAGCACTTTTTGAAGGCATGGATGATGATACTTGGATCTAGCTCGGCCCATGCATCCACTATCCACTGGCAGACATCAGTGAGCTCGGGTTTCCTCATCTTTCCACACGGTGTAAATGTGTGTTGGTCACCAGCATACCACTCATTCCATTTCCTTCTGAGCATCGTTTTCATCGGCTTGTTGATGCTGACATCTAAGGGCTGGAGCATCGATGTCATACCACCAGGAATTATGCCCAGAGTGGTTTGGTAGTCCGTCTTTAGCAGGTCCTTGACATGATCTGACTTGTGGCATCGGAAATCATCCAGAACTAATAAACTTTTCTTGGTGTAACAGCCTGGCCGTTTTCCCCATGCATGTTTTATCCAGTCATTCATTAACATTTCATCCATCCATCCTTTTTCCTGACACCTGACGATAATCCCCTTTGGCCACACTGCACCCTTTGGAAGTGTCTTCCTTTTGAAAATAACATATGGAGGGAGCTTTCCGCCATCTGCAGTACAGGCAAGCATCACCGTAAAACGATTTTTCTCGTTGCCAGTTGTGGTTATGCTGACGGTGTTGGCCCCTTTCATATGGACAGTGGTGCTGGATGGAAGATCAAACATCATGGGTGTCTGATCAGCATTTCCTATCTGGCTCAATTCAAACTTAAGTCTCCTGCGCTGTTTAATTATGAATCTCTGGAATTCCAGCAGTTTGTCTTCATGATCTTCTGGCAGCTTCTGGGCTATATGTGTGCGTCGCCGAAATGACAAATCGTTCCGTCGTAAAAATGCGTACGCCCAGCTCACAGACCCCTTAAAGTCGTCTATTTTTTTCTGTTTAGCAATCAATATTGCCTGAAAGCGAATCTCTGTCGTAGATATCGCAATTTCCCATTTTCTTCTATCCATGACCCATTCAAGGACTCCACTCTCCACTTCCGGATACTTTGCACTTGTCCCTCCCTCTGCCTGTTTTGTTCGTGGCATTTTCTTCAGTCTTTCTTTCATTCTTCTCCACTCCCTAATAGAAGACTCTCCAACATTAAACTCCCTCCCAGCGGCTCTGTTACCATGTGCTTCTGCACAGGCAATGATGATTAGCTTGTCTTTCGAAGTATACGAATTTCTTATACGACCCATGTTCGTTTAGATTCAAGATCGAATACAATATGATATGTGAAAGTTTAGGTCCAGTATTTATACTTATTTGGATTATCATGACACCTCTAAAATATAAACATATGTTCAGGCTAGAATTTACCAAGACAATGCATTGTAATTATGTATTGTAACAAAGAAGTACTGCATCAAATACTGTTATTTAAAATGAGAAATAAAACAAAGAAAGAGTTTAGCACATCAAAGCTTTAGTCGGTACCAAGTACCTTGAAAAGACCACGCCGAGTCAATGAAGCACTGATCACCATTAAAAACACCGAGCTGAATCAATTAAAATACTGCTCACCGAGACAAAGCATTGTAACTATGTTGAGCGCATCAAAGTTTACCTGGCGCCGATTACCGTGAAAAGACCACACCGAGTCAATGAAGCATTGAAGCCATTGATCCATTGATCACTGTATAATCGCAAAGATATCTCAAATACTATGATTTAAGATGAGAAATAAAACTAAGTAACAAGCTTATTTTCCAAAGAGGAAAAAAATGTTTTCTGACTTCATACATTGATTATTTTGTTCCACAACGTATTAGTGTTCCCGTAAGAAAGAACCCGTAGTCGCAAAAAATATGTCCCCAACAGATGCTCTGATGAGAACATTAACACTAGTTGAATTCTACACATATTATATTTCAATTCAACCAATAATAAATGAAGAAAAATTCGATTAGATCAACAGTTATGGAATACGGTACTGAACATTTACGGAGCAAGTACGGTAATCCACACAGTGGTATTTGTTCCGCTCCAATGCAGCACTTTGCACAGCTTTTGAACAAATGGCCAGTCGTTATGTACATGTATTTCTGGTCGTGGCACAGAACAAAACTTGACACAGTGATGTGAAATGAAACCAGTTTATTAACATAAGCAATCAAAGAACAAGACTATTTGTAAGCATTATTTATTTCTTTAATACGGCTAATACCGGTAAACATTTTAGTTACAATGAAATGTACAATGGATTTAATATTTCACAAGTAGTGAGTGCCTTCATCCTCTTCAGATCGACCTGGAAAAAATCTTTTTTTTTAGTTCTTGTATACAACGCGCACCCCCGACTTAAGATAAGAAAATTAGGTAAAAAAAAGTGCGAGTTATACACAACAAAATACGGTATTCAATTTTGTATGTGATTTCCTCCCCAAAATGATAATACATTTTCTACACGTTTTTATTCGCACTTTTTAGACGAGTATGAGAATGATAATTAAACTCTTGATATATTTTATTTTTCATACTTAAATGATTTTTTTTTTTTTGGTCTTTGAGAAAAATATCTGTAATAAATTACCTGAAATTTCGGGAGCCATGCCACGACCGTGTTATATCCGAATTCGTGTTATAACGGGGCGTGTTATAGCGGGGTCCCACTGTATAATGTACTGTAAGTATGGATATAGATTACACTTTTTGGTGGGGCCCGAAGTGGTCTAAAGTGCTCTCTGTTACTGATCACTGCCATCTCACCTCTGCCTGCATGGGTTCGAGTCTCAGGTAAGGCCAGTGTGGGTATGTGAGAAAGCTTGCCAGTAGCTTCTCGTGGGTTGGTGGTTCGGGTTCATCCTCCACCATTAATACTGGCCACCATGTATAGCCTATCTTATGCTGAAAAATGACATTTGACCAAAAAAACAAACACTTTTTGGCCACTATATTAGCAGCAATTACAATTGTACTTTGTATGATATCTAGCTGCTGACATTCTGCCAAACTGACTTCCGATATGACCACCATGGTGGCCAATTTCAAGCTCTACTTGGTGCTGCTCCACCTAGCTGGATGGTCATATTGGAGTAAGGTTTTCACCAGAGTGTTATGATGCTTGCTTGGTCGTAAATGAAAACAGTGCTGATTTGACCTCCACTATGGTCACCACAGCAGCCATCTTGAAAGTTTTGTTATTGCGACTCTTCCTAAATGGATGGTCATATCAAAATGTCCTACATTAAAAAATTGTCCTAATTTTATATCCGATATAGCTGCCACAGCAGCTGTTCTATTAAGCATGGGGTGTTCTTATGATACTCCTGTTGTAAGAGTTTTGCCTTGGTTGACTTACATTTTGGATGTGAGAATACTGTGTTAAAGTGAATTTAGTTTAGCATTTATTCTTATTACACTCATCATCTTCGAATATTCATCTTCAGTCTCTTGACCTAGTGTAGTTGTCGAGGCACTGTGCTGCTGAACATCTGACCAGTTCATTCCACTTGTCTCGATCATGTTCCAATGCCTGTCTCCGCAAAGCTTCTCTTGGTCCATTCTGTTATGTTGTCAGTCTTCTTTTTTTTCCTTCTCTGTGTACCTCTCCTTCTGCCACCCTGGATGCTGCCTTGCAGTACTGACGTTACAGTGCTATCTTCAAAGCAGAAAATATAGTGACATTTCCTTGACAATCACCTATAGAACAAGTCTGGGTGTTGGAGTGGGGATGAATACACATCTATGACTTTGTACTTCCAGCAGATGCAAAACAACTGCCATGTCCACAGGTGCTTGTTTTTGTTGGTGATGATAAAATACTATTGGCAGATTCATATTCAACCCTCCCACAGGTTTAGATCATACAGTAGTACAGTAATTTAGCCGTGGGGGTGTCTGGCATGTACATAATAATAATAATGAGGACCTTGTGTAGCGCTTTACAGCATCTATAATGATATGACTACACTACATGAAAACAAATAACAAAAACAATGAAATTGGAAAACATAAAAACATGCTGAAAACATATAAGATACAAAACATTATTAGGTCTCTAATAGTTCTGTTGGACTGGAGTCTGTAAGTGAAAAGTAGCACAGAGAACAAATTTTGTGTTTGATTTTGTATCAAATGGATAGCCAGTTTAGGGTACAGAGCAGTGGTGAGGTGTGCTCTGATCGAGGTACTCTAACGATGATCCGAGCAGCTGTGTTTTGAACTTTTTGTATATGAAAACTATGCATTTATACAAAGAAATGAAGATCAGGGCAAGTTGGGCACTGTTCTGGATGGAATCTTGGTATTGTTTAAGTCACAGATACATCCAATGTGTAATGATTGTCATCACAGAAAGTCATAAAACAAAAATATCACATATTGGACAAGATTGTTGTTCTTTCTGGGGTTTGCTTGGTTCTCCACCATTAAAACTGGATGCAATTTATAGCCTATCTTGTGCTAAAAAGTGATGTTAAACCTAACAATAACAATTTCTTTCTTTCCTTATAGTTATCGACTGTTTGTATATTTAAAATTGATTGATATATTTTGATTGCTTCAGATTAGTGGATGGGAAAAAGCATAGATTTTTTTGTTCATATCAATTTTGTTTCAATTAGCAAGTGCTTTTAGTAATAAAGTGTCTCAATTTTAGCTGTTGATAAAAAACCCGTGTTGATAACTATTAGATATAAAAAAAATCTTCATACAAATATTTGTCAGTTTATGATTATGATAACAAATCAGTGTAGTTCAACTGTCGGTCATGTAGTGAATGTTTTCAGAGTGAGATGGCAGTTTACTGGCACTACATCAAAGTTAAGATTCACAGTGGCTTAAAGAAGAAAATGATTTTCTTGAAATAAACTTGATTCCAGATGATATTGTGTCTTAATTTTTTTACACTTGGGATAAGGAATAAATATATTATTTCTGTTCGAAAGGACAAAAGTGATTCAGAGAGGAAAAATCAGGTTTCTACACCATATGTTATCCTTGTTACATGCACCTTGGCCACATTTTGATTTTTGGGGGGTAACTGTAACATGAACAATAAAAAAAGTTCTTTAAAATATCTTTGATTACAAAGCTTATAATGGTACCAAACTTTATGGATTGTTATGGTAAGAATAAAAATCAGATGTTAGGCTAGGCAGCTCAAAGATCATTCGGTCAAAAACAACAGATAAAGAAATGTGTTTTCTACACTATAATCTGTTCATCTTTTGAAAAATTTCATAGATATTTAGCCCTGGAGTCTAGGGACTTATCTGGCCTTTGGTCAGTTTATTGGTAATTAACAGCACATCAGCTCATGTAATGTTAAATTGTAAAAAATTAAAGAGGAGGTGTATTGCAGAATAAGGATTGATTTATTGCTTAAATGCTTTAAAAATTCCTTATATGACATTAATGTAAAGAAGATTAAAGAAAGAATCAAACTTACAATTGTATATTTACCTGAATAGAATTTCTCTTGGAACATACCTTTATGTAAGCATCAGTGCATTTGATGATTATGCCGATATACATGTTAAGCCCAACACAGCATCATCTCATAGACAGAATTACTTCCTCAATCATGAGTGATGACCGGTCAAATATGCATATGATAGCTAATTTTAAAATGCATTGATGCTACATGTACTTCCCTGTGAACATAATCAGGTTACCAATGGTGATCCAAATGTGATAATTGGTTGTTGGTTGAGTAGATTTTGTAAAAATGACAACCTTTCTCCTTCTGTCAGGAAGTACAATCCTAGGTATTACTGCAGAGTATGACTAGTGCCTACAGGGGCACCAAGTGGCTGAGTGGCCTAAAGCGATATCCATTACAGATCACTGCCATCTGACCTCTGTCTGCATGGGTGATTCTCACATTTGGCCAATGTGGGTATGTGAGAAAGCTTGTCAGTAGCTTCTTGTGGGTCGGTGGTTCTTTCTGTGGTTTTTCCTGGTTTCTTCCTCCACCATTAATACTGGCCGCCATGTATAACCTATATTGTGCTGCAAAAGGGCATTAAATCCTACAACAACAACTAGTGCCCACATGGAAACCTTTTTTAATATTGGGCAAGTGTGTAGTTACTTTTTACTATTCTGTTTTAACAGTAAGGTAATGTACATAGCAATATTGGCAAATCTCACTGTGCACATACCTCTATCAATGGGTAAATGCTGAGTAGTTTGGATCAAAAGACTCACTCTATCTACAAATGGGTAAATGCTGAGTAGTTTGGATCAAAAGACTCACTATCTATAAATGAGTAAATGCTGAGTAGTTTGGATCAAAAGACTCACTCTATCTACAAATGGGTAAATGCTGAGCAGTTTGTATCAAAAGACTTCCACTCTATCTACAAATGGGTAAATGCTGAGCAGTTTGTATCAAAAGACTTTCACTCTATCTACAAATGGGTAAATGCTGAGCAGTTTGTATCAAAAGACTCACTCTATCTACAAATGGGTAAATGCTGAGCAGTTTGTATCAAAAGACTTTCACTCTATCTACAAATGGGTAAATGCTGAGTAGTTTGGATCAAAAGACTCACTCTATCTACAAATGGGTAAATGCTGAGTAGTTTGGATCAAAAGACTTCCACTCTATCTACAAATGGGTAAATGCTGAGCAGTTTGTATCAAAAGACTTTCACTCTATCTACAAATGGGTAAATGCTGAGCAGTTTGTATCAAAAGACTCACTCTATCTACAAATGGGTAAATGCTGAGCAGTTTGTATCAAAAGACTTTTACTCTATCTACAAATGGGTAAATGCTGAGTAGTTTGGATCAAAAGACTCACTCTATCTACAAATGGGTAAATGCTGAGCAGTTTGTATCAAAAAACTTTCACTCTATCTACAAATGGGTAAATGCTGAGTAGTTTGGATCAAAAGACTTCCACTCTATCTACAAATGGATAAATGCTGAGCAGTTTGTATCAAAAGACTTTCACTCTATCTACAAATGGGTAAATGCTGAGCAGTTTGTATCAAAAGGCTTTCACTCTATCTACAAATGGGTAAATGCTGAGTTGTTTGGATCAAAAGACTTCCACTCCATCTACAAATGGGTAAATGCTGAGCAGTTTGAATCAAAAGACTAACACTCTATCTACAAATGGGTAAATGCTGAGCAGTTTGTATCAAAAGACTTTCACTCTATCTACAAATGGGTAAATGCTGAGTAGTTTGGATCAAAAGACTCACTCTATCTACAAATGGGTAAAAGCTGAGTAGTTTGGATCAAAAGACTTTCACTCTATCTAAAAATGGGAAAATGCTGAGTAGTTTGGATCAAAAGACTTCCACTCTAAATCATTTAATATGTTCTTGTTTGTAGTATCAGATGATAAAGCACGGTTTTTGGAACAAGATATACAGGCCACTCTCCAATACTTCCATCTTGCTAGGCACTCAAAATTTAGGTTAGTGTTAGGACTGGTCAGCCTAGTGTCAGGATAATGTGACTGGGAAGGACATCATGCCTCAGTGCTAGTTATCACTACAAACTGCTAACATCATAGTAATATGACTGAAAAATTGTTAAAGCTACGTTAAAAATCCAAATCACACATACACCTATTATATACTTTGCCCAAAAGAAGGCTTGTACTTTAATTTGAGTAATATTTTACTTGTATATTTTTATTATAGGTATGGATATCCAGATCCTGGTTACCTGAAGAGAGTTCAGGAGCAACTTGCAGCTAAGGGAATTACTGAGGCAGATATTAAACTTGAAACAGCTTTGTAGGTCTGACGAACACAACTGCCATTTCTGTTAGCTTGCTTTATAAAAAAAGATCAATTAAGATGAAATATTCTGAAATGGTCACATTTTTCAATTATCAAGAGTTGTTACAGTAATTCTTTTACACAAACTATCTGCAGGTGAAAATATTCTGTTTATAGTTGATGCATCATACATTTGAACCTGATGTGCATCTTGTTTAGGTATCCACTGCGTTTGATTTAGTTGCAACCTTTTTTTTTTAAAAAGTTGCAGATATAAATTTAAGAATTGATAGAAAGCATGTGTGGATTTGGTATGCAGGGACTTAATATCAAAAGATATAGGAGGATTCTGAGCTCTTGTTTGTATTGCAACAAGTGTAAGACTATTGTCCTTAATGCAGTTTACATGAAATATGCATATATCATGCTACATTAGTTTGATGCACATGATTGCTTTGGGTAAAAAAATTGATATCAATCAAACTCTAGTTGAATTAGTAACACACCATATTTCCAATCTGTGCCATTATTTTTCTTGACCTGCTCCAACAGTGGATTATGTCTTTTCATGTCCAGTTGAAAGATGGGGGATCCTGATGTTATGAAGATAAGAGCAAGGGACAAATACCATAGCCCAATGTTATAACCCATGTTCTGTATTAGAATCACATGTATATTCCCATCATGCCCATTAAGTGTATACATGGTTATCAGTGTGGATTCTGCAACTTTTCCCTGTTATGACCTATTGTCTATACAGTGTACACATTTTATTTCCATTCTTAATTATCATTCAATCCTATATTTGGTAGTAAGGTAGATATATGTGCAGTCTCCAAGTATACACACAGGGGTGAAGGGAGAAAGAGCTTAGAGTATAATCCTGAAATCCAATAATTATACTTGAATTATATTATATCCCAGTCTATTGCAATAATCCAATTTTCAGATCTCTGTTTACAGTCAATAAATTTTGTGAAATTTAAAAAAAAAAATCTTTCCCCAACCATTCATCACTCCATCCCTAATATTATCCCAAGCATTCAAATCACTGTCTTAAATAGCATAGGTAAAGGAGAATGTAATGCCAGTCTTTATTTTAATCCCCTATTGGTCTTGAAAAAGTGAATTGAGCATTTCAAATGGTCAAAACTCATTTTTAATTATTAGGAAATTATTATAGTGAGTATCAGCCCTGATAGATTCTATAAAGAATCATTTAAATACATATAAGCAGTAAATGCTTATGTATTTTATATTTAAACAGATTGTAATGGCAGATTTATTCAAGTACATGTACATAATTAAAATATAGAGAGAAGAAAATACATAAATATTTAAAATTTATATTGCAACTTTTAGCGGTTACTTGATGATTAAAGTTGATATTTATCCGTTTGATAGTTTGATATATCATCCTTGAAGCCATCCATAATTCTTATAGTAAAACATTTATCTGGGATGTAAAACTAGAAGCAATTAATGCACCAATTTACATTATAGATGGTACATGATATTCTTGAAGTGACGTAGACAATTAGTTCACTCCAAAGTTTACTGCTGTTGAGGAAATAGCTTTCAGCTAATTATGTTTTTTAAGCCATAAAAAAAATAGGTCGTTCCTATAACATGTTGTTATTTCATTTATGTTAGATTTTCTTTAATTTAGGCCTTTTCATTGTTTTCGATAGTATTTCTTCTGTGTCAAAATGTAAATATGTATTATTTTAAACACTTCACTTTTATATGAGTGTCACTGTGTCTATATTTCTTTATCCTACACAGAAGATTGCCACATTGTTTTACAAACACATTCATTCCAAGGTCTGGTTGGTCCAAAAATATAATTAAGCTCTTAACAACTTCATAGTGAACATTTTAAAACTTTCATTAGCCAAAATCTTCAATGAATGATCACATTCACATGGATGAATACTTTTCCCAATGAAAATGGTGCCAATTCAAAATTAAATATTGCTTTTACAAAATCTTTTGAACACATGGTCATGGTGATTTCACTTAAAAAAAGCATCTTCCATTGGTCCAAATATAATTGATGCTAATCTGATTTGGACATCATGTTGAAAAGCTCAAATGAACTAGGTGCTAATCTGATTTGGACATCTTGTTGAAAAGCTCACATTAACTAGATGCTAATCTGATTTGGACATCGTGTTGAAAAACTCAAATTAACTAGATGCTAATCTGATATGGACATAGTGTTGAAAAACTCAAATTAACTAGATGCTAATCTGATTTGGACATCGTGTTGAAAAACTCAAATTAACTAGATGCTAATCTGATTTGGACATCGTGTTGAAAAACTCAAATTAACTAGATATGGACATAGTGTTGAAAAACTCAAATTAACTAGATGCTAATCTGATATGGACATAGTGTTGAAAAACTCAAATTAACTAGATGCTAATCTGATATGGACATAGTGTTGAAAAGCTCAAATGATAATCTGACCTCCATTAGGGCTTCATGAAAATCATGTTATCTCCTTTTGAATGGTAACCATAGCGACATGGGGTCTTCCCAAATGACTAAATTTAATGTATAATTTCATTATGATGAAAATTGTTATGGTCATGTCAACATGTTTGCACAAAAAGATTTTTTATGATGTCTAGTTGATCTGACATTCACTGTGTTCAAAGAAATCTCAGCACTCTGCTTTGAAAAAGGGCAAATCTTAGTTTCCTTTAGGGCCACCAGAGTCAGTCCCTTCAACATACGTGTTTTCTTTATATAACCGAATTCACCAGATATGCACATTACATGGTTGAATATTTCTCCTTAAGCAGCTGTAGTAATAAAATTTGTGTTGATATATTCATGGCTTTATAATCTAAGATATTTGTTAAATAATGTGTTGTTTTTTTTTAGAATATATATATATATATATATATATATATATATATATATATATATATATATATATATATATATATATATATATATATATGTTTGTATGTATGTATGTATATATATATATATATATATATATATATATATGTGTGTGTGTATGTACGTATGTATGATTTTGAACTTGTATTAATAGGCAAACACCTTTGCAAAGGTGTGATTGTTCTATAACGTAGTCTGAAGACGAGGCATAGGAAATGGTAATAGAATATGTATGAAAGAAGATACAACAAAATTGTTTGAATGTACTTTTGTTTTGTTTCATTGTGTAAATTTAGACACTCATGTAAATATTTCTTTAAAGCTGTAATTAAGAAAGTGTTGTGGTCTAGTGAAATTTGTAGATGTATGTTCAACTACTGTAAGATAAACATATTTCATTTTGATTTATTTTTACCAAAATAAATGTATTCTTGGTCAAGTTTTTTAATTTGAGCCAAATCTTGAATGACAAAAACATTACGTAAACATTTTTTTTCTTCAGACAATTTAATCTAGTTATTTAATTGTAATTCATTACATAATTAACATTTAACAAACATCACAAAATAAGTTAAAGAAAAAATTCCTTTTCTCATTCAGTTTTTAAAAACTTAAAGTTTATATTCACATGGTTCATAAGACGAAGTTAAAACCTGATTTTCAGTATCTGACACAGTAGAACCTGTATCAAAAGACCACCCCTTCTGTAAAAGAATAATTGTCTCTCATAACAAATAATAACTCTATATAATCAATATATCAGTGCATTGAGAATGACAGATGATCTCATAGCATTGGTCTTTCAAGATA
Source organism: Unio delphinus (assembly GCA_029339505.1). Classification (NCBI taxonomy): domain Eukaryota; kingdom Metazoa; phylum Mollusca; class Bivalvia; order Unionida; family Unionidae; genus Unio; species Unio delphinus. Next base: position 2,979,765 of record JAQISU010000172.1, read on the forward strand.
GATATTATTGTACTATGATATTTTGATTATAAAATATTGGTCTTTGAAATGTTTTTGAAATGCAAAATAATTCTTTAAAAAATTCAGTAAACAAATTTGTACAAGGTGCAAACAAGACCTGGCCATATCACGTGTACAAATATAGGATGGTTATCTGGTGGTTATCATGTGATTAAATCATTCATACCAAAGCCACTTTTAATCAGTACAGGAAAGCATGCCTTTAAACAACTAATTCAAAGAAAATATGCCTTGTATAATGTTTTTTTTTTATTTAATAAGAAGTTAATTCAAAGAAAACAAATGATATATCTGCAAAGCAAGCATCTTAATTTGTCATTTAACGCTTTATAGTTGTTGGGTGTATGCATATTTCATTATTTTTGCCCCAAATAGATTAAAACCATTTTTTGAAGTAAACCTATTATATTTATTGTTGCAATACAGAGTTGAATCTATTTTAGTTTTCTTTTCAAGGGATCGCATATTTAAAATGAAAGACTTGCTTGCAGAGCTAGATATTTTGGAAGAGTAATACATTTCTTTATACAAAGACATTGAATTCTAATTTTCTCTGAGATGTTGCTTGAATTCATTGAGGTGGGGGAAGGTGTTTACCACGATTCCTAATTGGAGGAATTTGTTTTGTATGATTACTATTTTATTTCTTCATTCTTTGTATATTTGAATATTTCTGATTAGATTTAATGTAATTAGCTCTTATTGTTGATTTTAGTTCCTCCCAGAGTTTGGAGATGTATTTTGTTTGTATTTCATGATGTATTTTTGTGATACTGTAGTTTATATTTAATGTGTGATTGTGTGTTAAGAGAAGCTTTATTACTCTCAATTATTTACCTGTACATTTACCTGTACAAATTACAAAGCAAACAAGAAATATTCATTTTGAGAGAGTGGCCATGATGTAGAGCTTACATTAATATATGTAGCTGGTATAACAGTTTAAAGTAAACATGTTGCACAACATGTGGCCTATTGATTAGAGTATCTGCCTAGGAAGCAGGAGATCATGGGTTAAAACCCTGGCCAAGTCAAACCGAAGACTTATAAAAATGGTACTAACAGCTGCCTTCCAAGGTGCTCAGCATTAAGAGGCTAGATGTTAAATCAAATTCTTTGAATAAGATATACTTGCCACTCTCCAATAATTCCATCTTGCTAGTGAAGGACAGTAGAAAATGCCAGAATGTTCTCAACAAAATGTGGGTGAGGGTCTGAAAGTGGACCACTACTATTAGACAGGTTGGATTGATAGTTTTTCAAGTCTGATGCAATGCCAGCTGTGCTGTTGTGATTTCTCACTGTCATACAAAAAAAAATTTAATGTAAGCTGGATGATTTCTACCGTGTTGTTCACTCTAAAATATCCTGGTGAAAAATTACTTCTGAACAATCAGTTTGGCACCAGCAAGTGTACTTACCACACCCATAATTATCTAAGAACAATGCTTGTTCTACCTGACATAAAGATTGTAAAAATCCTGATCAATAACCAAAAAGTGGTCAGAACAGAGTGAAATTTTACAACATGGAGTAAGCTAGTCTTGTTTTTGTCCTCAACATAGACCACTCTGGTGGCTTAAGTGGTTAGAGCATTCACCTCAGATACAGTAGGTCACATGTTCAAAACTTTGCCAAGTCATACCAAAAACTTGTAAAAATTGTACTAACAGAGGTAAGGACGGGTCAGCCTGGTGTCAGGATAATGTAACTTGGTCGGATATCATGCTACATGTTTGCAGAATTATACCTCAATCACAATAAACTGCATAAATCGTAGTGATAGGACTGAAAATTTGCTAAAGTTACATTAAAAATCCAAATCACATACACACGAAAAATGTTAGATTTTAAATGGTTTCGTTTTGGCACATAATTGGTACAGTCCTACATTTTATCAAATTGCCTATGTTAACAAAAAAAGAAGATAAAACCAAAGTTTAGACTAATTGAATTATTTGTTACTACAGAATTTGTCATGCATATGTCAACATAAGCCTTTTTTTTCTACAATTATTTGATGTTGACACCAGGCTGTTGCATTTACAAAGCTAGCCTTTCTTGGCCAAACAATTAGATTAATTTTATAACTCGTTAAAAGTTTTGCAAGTATTTGCCATGAATACTTTTACTGCATGTCATTTCCCTTTGGTAGCCTCAGTAATAAGATTATTTGTCTATTACTGGGACCAAACTCAAGGTCAATTTAATTAGCATGTAAATGGGAAGAATAAACATAGTTGGTTGATAATTGGATATAGATTAAAAGATGAGTATTATTGTTTTATACATGAATTTTCTAAAATATTTCTTAATGACATCAGCTGGCATATTTACTGTGGTGTTTGGAAGTTGACATATATATTGCATCAGAACCCAGATGTAAAGACGAGTATTATTGTTTATACACTGTTTTCTAAAATATTCCCTAATGACATCATCAGCTGGCATATTTACTGTTGAGTTAATATGGTGTTTGGAAGTTGAAATATACATTGCATCAGAACCCAGCAAAACAATGGAGATGTTTATTTAATATTAACGGTATTGAAATGAATTGTTTATGATAATGTTTATAATCAGAGCCTTTTATGTATGCCAAAATATTTCATTACCATTTCATTTTGTATTGGTATGTTTATAATTGATTATATGGATACTGTAATAATTTTAGTATTAATAACTAGCTTTTAAATCTGTTGTTTTAAAACATTTCTAGTACATTCAAGAAGATTAATAGTGCAAATCAATTGTTTGATTTTGAATGGATATGGTTTGATTTTGAATGGATAAAACTTAATGTTTATAAGAATGGATTAGGAAATAGAAGCAGTATTTTAATCCTTGCTTTACTTATTCGCAGGTGTCAAGAATTTATAAATTAGGCAATAATTTTAAAAATTATCAGAACATGTCCTGCTAGTTGGCAGCACAAGCTCCACCAAAATAATGTTACCTACTCATATAGCCAATTGACCACTGTATAAGTGTGGACAGATTCAAAATCAAAGGTTGGGCTCCAGGATAGTCCAAAAATCAGTGATTGTAATTATGGTCTTGTTGTTCAAGTATAGAGAGTTTATAATGGACCTTGGTATATATGTATCATGATCACAAGTTAAGTATCACTGGCATAATTATTTTTGTTTCAAGTGAAGCTCTAATAACCTGTGAAATGACAATTTGATACTTAAAGATCAAACTTTACAGTAGTCTGCTGGCAGCAAAATTGTAGTCAACAGAATAACTCATTGGAGACATTTTGACTGCTATGTAGGAAAATATCTGACTGAGAAATGTAGACAAATAACAGAATAAAGGTCTCACAATAACTTGATCCTTATACAAATCTTGTTGTGAAGAAGAATGGACATATCATTTTCTTGTTTTAAAAAGTGTAAATTTGAAATGATTCTACACAAGAAAATTTTGACATGAATAATTCCTTTATGTGAATTTTGTCTTTGTACTTAAAAGGGATAAGGCAATAGATAAGGAAGCTGACCATTTTTGACAAAATTACACATGACGGTCCTATATGTACATGAAGAGTTTAGTAAAATTTTAGGAAATGCAGCTTTGCAAACTTGTGTATATATGTGTAATTGTTTCCTAATTTTTTTTTACAACAAAATTAAAAATTAATATTAACCATTAATTTCATATTCTGCATTTTAAAAAAAGAATATCCACCTAAATGTACAAACTAGATATTTAAATTGTCAGATGTTTTTTGAAAGCTTCAATTTATGGGTTTAATACTCCATGTTCATATGCTTATATCAAGTGTGTGCAAAGATAGTAGAACTAAATGCTACTATAATTTAGCCAACAAGATGCATCCTATTGTATTCCCTAAGAAAATTTATATTTTTTCCAGCTAACCCGTGAAGAAAAGTAATTACATTTAACAAAAAATAGAACAAAAGTGGATTAGGTTAATAGGTTAAGAGAAATAAATTTATAGTACAACTGCAGTGCATCTTGGATTTTAAATGCATTTACTAGTATTACATTAAGTAATGAGATTTAAAATGTTAAATTTGGTATACATATGTGTTTAACATCACAAGTTAGAAAATATAATTATATACCTACCATAATGCAGAGCATATCAAAATGTGATGTCCTTCAAGCTGATTTGACCGCTCCAGTGGGCAGAGCATCCACCTCAGATGTAGGAGGTTGTGGGTTCAATTCCAGGCAGAGTCAGTACCAAAGACTTAGAAAAATGGTACTAACTTCTGCTTCGCTTGGTGCTCAGCATTAAGAGGTTGGTGTCAGGATAATGTGACTGGGTGGGACATCATGCTTCATGTCTGCGGCATAATGCCCCAGTGCTGGACATCACTATAAACTGTCACTGCAGACATCATACTAATATGACTTAAATTGTTCAAAAATTCCAAATCACATTCGCACACAATTTTTTATTTTGGTTTGGACACAAACTATTTATTCTGCACCAGAATTTAGAAACTTTGTGGAGTGCTTGCAGTTGGGGGAAGGAAGAAGCCTATCAAGTTTAGGATAAATGGAACCAAGGTTGACGTTGCTGTGACAAAAAGAAGAAAATGAACCCTTCATCCAAGCATTTGTGAAGGATGAAGGGCATTATTAGAGTAAAGCCGGAGGCTGAGCATATATACTTAGCATGTTACTCTGCTATTAGCGAAAACTGGCACTCTTCAAAGAAAAGGAAACTTTTCTAATCACATGGTGTGTCACCTGAGGTATCCTATATAAACAAGCCACCTGCACATTGTTATCATAGTTTAAAATGAACTGTTGTCTATTTAAGTTAGGGAGGAAAACCTCAACTTGCAGCAAAGAATTGGTGGGTATATACATGTTCAGCCTCCAGCTTTACTCCAGTAATGCCCCTCATCTTTTCTCTCTGCTTTTGTGGCTTTATAATTCCTTTATCTCTTGAGGAACTTGCCTCAGCTTCACAAAAGTTGCAATATCCTCAGGCCCAAAACCGTAAAATTCTGAGTCAGCTTCGAGGAGGGTAATTGAGAGGACTTCATCCTCTTCAGTAGCCATTATAAATAAACAAAAAAAGAAACAGTAACAAACAACATGTATGGCTTGGACTATGACCTAAGCTGGCTGCAACACCACCTAAATACAGGCATATCATTGTACTTGTCACATACAACACCAGAATAACTATGAGATAACTTGTGGGGGGGGGGGGATGGCCTTGTCTACA